>JAWNND010000205.1:0-269850 GCA_035043265.1 Drosophila testacea
CACACACCCCTCAAAATCCCTCACTATTACCTACCTCTATCCTACCACAACATCTCATCTCGGGCCGGACTCAGTGTGTTATTCGGACCGTGCCGAGAGTCAGCTTAGCTGGGGGCCGGGTCTGAGAATAGCTCAGTCGCGAACGGTGGGCTCAGACAAGTGGCGACCGTCTGTTCTAACCAGCCTTACCCGGGCATGCGAGCCTCTGCTCGGGTGGACCTGTCCCTTGTTTCGCTTCTCGTGGGTCCAAAAAACTATGAAGCACAACAATAAATATAAAATTCCGCAGGATCTCTCAGCGGCGAGTGTCGCAAGACAGTATGAAGAGCTTTCCCTTAACAAAGAACGGTGTATTGTGGTAGACAATCCTCCACAACGTAATGCAGCAGGCAGAAGTGCTCCAAGAGCACAGCAAGGCCACACACGTGGTCAACTACAGACGCGGCCCTACCCGCGTCAAAGCAGCGCCTCAGCAAGTTCGCATGGGAGCACGGCCGGAACATCCCGACCGATGCGCCCCATGCTAACAGCTGCTAGGCGACAGGGGCAGCAGTGCCAGAAGAAGAAGGATGCGCTATTGCCAGCGAGGGGACAGCCAGGTGGGTTGGACGACCCCAACAGGCGCAACTTGTGCGGCTCAAGGGTAAAGTGGTACCTGAGGTACCTAAGCCAAGGGCTGCCCCCTATGGAGGCCTTAGAAAAGGCAAAGGAGCCGCGAGTAGCAGCAACACCAGCACTGACGCCGGCCCCAAAGAGGTCGATCAGCACGCCGACCCCTCCCACGGGCACTCCCAAAAGAGTATGTGCAGCATCAGGCACAGTGGCACCACAGACGTGCGTCCAAGCACCTCGAGAGCAGCGGCGGAAGCTGCGTTGTCAAAGGAGCCCTCGACCTCAGCACCTACCGAACCTCGTGCATCGTATGCTACGACTGCAAAGAAGATTAAGGTGGCCGTGTTACCTGCAGACTATCCTCAGGTAATTCTCAGTCACGGGGATTTATCCGTGCTTGAGGAATCCATCATGGATGAAATATCCGTAACAGGATGGGGCACTGCGGTCGCCTTCGCTGGCATCCACTTCCGGGTAGGTCACCTGGTGATCGACTGTGTGGATGAGGACACAGCGGACTGGCTGACGACCAAGACTAAACTCTTGGAAGGGCGTGCCTCTTGATTTCAGGATGGGAGACAGTATTACGTCGCCCCATACGATCACAATCTTTTGTCCGAGAAGCGCAGATCGGGCAACTTATAACTTGCTGGTTATGCTGAGTAACCAGAACAAGATGGAGAAAGAGGCATGGAGAGTTGTGTCGAGAAGAAACGAAGGAGGCGGGGCACGCCTTGTCATCGGTATCGATGAGATGGCTAGAGAGGAGACTGTCAAAAGGGGCATCAACTCTACTTCCGCTACGGGACTATTCCCGTCAGTGGACTAAAGAATGCGAAGGCAGCACAGGAGATGCGGGCATCCGCCCCGAAACGAAATCTCCCCCACCCACCAATGAGCCCATGACGCAAGATGTAGGTCCATCTGAGGCTCCAAAAGATCTGGCCGGGGATGATGACCTACTCGATGCGACGATGGCCCTGCGGTGGCGGCGGAGATGGAGGAAGTAGCGGCCATGTCGTCACAGGAGCACGCTTTGCAGCGACTCGAGCGCATCTATGCCTCAGTCGCCGTGGCCGGTGGAGCCGCTACTGTAATGGTACAAGCCATCACCACACAGCTAGCCCAGGTGAACATCCACCACGCGAAGGCGGCCTCGGCCGTCCTAGCTAGGATGTTCACCAAACAACATCTCGGGCTAGCACTTGTACAGGAGCCATGGGTGAACGATGTTATTAAAAGCCTGTACACAACCGACTCCAAAGTAATCTGGGACCATTGAGACCCAATGCCAAGAGCTTGCATTATGATAAGGAAATGTATTAATTAGACTATTCTTTCAGAATTTCTCACCAGAGACTGTGTCCCCCTAACGATCCAGGCGATTGGAGCCGCCCACACAACAGTGGTCGCATCGGCTTACCTCGCAGGAGATGGGCCTTGCCCACCCCCGGAGATCGTGGGACTGGTGAGCTACTGCCGAAGGAAGAAACTACCCCTCCTCATAGGATGTGACGCTAACGCACACCATAAGGTATGGGGAAGCAGCGATACTAATCAAAGGGATGAGTGCCTTTTAGAATATATATTAAACTATAACCTAGAAATTGGCAATGTCGGAACTACTTGTAAGGTGGTTCTCAACCGGGGTACAGATCTCAGTCCGATTGCGTCCACTATTCACAAGAAATTTGTAAATATACTGGACGTGAAGGGGAAATGTTCGGCTGTGTGGGCATAAAATAAATGCTAACACTAATATTAATTTCTAACTACAACCACACCATCACGTGGGACTTCCCTACGGAGTTCGCAGCTGCACGGGGTATCAACCGGCGCATCACAGACTGTCCGTTAGGGTCGCTAACTACTGTTACTTGCCGGGATTACTCACGCGGCCAACGGGACTCTATCCTCGTTGTTCAACTACTAGTGGTTAGTACTACTGGTTATGGGCTGCCGGGATTGTTCGCACGGCCAACGGGCAACTATCCTCGTTGTTTGACTACTACTAACGATTATAACTTTGGGATTAGGGATCGCCGGGATTGCTCACACGGCCAACGGGAAGCTATCCTCGTTGTTTAGCTACGGTTAATAATTGAGGATGGGAAAGATTAATAAAAACAGATGGGTTTGGTTTAGCTTAGTATTTTATTCTTGTGTAGTATGCACATATGTGGATTAATATAGCGAAGGCATACTGTACTATAAGCATATAGCAAAGGCATACTGTACATAGCATTTATATGTAAGCATGCACATAGCAGCAACACATTGTTGCAATAAATACAAATAAACAAACCAACTCAAGTGAGCGCGTAATATGATCGGTCACTTATGAGTTGGGCCACTAACGCTAAGTCAGCGTTCCCACGCTGACCGCCTATGTCAAACATATATACACATGTGCATAAGACTCTCTCTCTCTTAGTAATAATACATAAAGATATAAGCAGCCGCTCCGCTGCTGGCGTAACCGGCAGCGCAGCTATGCGGCTTTATATATAAGAATATATGTACTTAGGCTAAGAACCAATTTATGCTCGATTAATAAAACATTCATGAATCTTAACTCATACGGCACTAACGTGCATGTTTTCAATCCAACTCCCAAACACAATTCTTTACATGGCGACCGTGACAAGTGTCACGCAACCTAAACAAAATTAAACATACATACTGGAAAGGCTATAACGATGGAAAGGATATAACTTGTTACATTTGCTGGCATCTCTGGATTTACTACAAAAATACAATATTACGGAAGAAAACTGAGTGAGTACAGGGGGCATGAGCTCTAAGAAAACTTTGCAACACAAAAGTAGACGCAGTGGCATTAAAGAGCGGATCAGACAGAGAAAGTCTGAGATCGTAAGACTCTTATATAAGACCAATAACCCACTACCTTGGGAAACTGCGGTCAAATTGAACGACGAACTCAAACACCTTGAGTCGTTAAACAAAGTAAAGAGCCCCCCCTGTCCCTCAGAGGACAACTTATTAAATGGTTTAAATAATCCAAAAACACATCGCCCACAGCCGAAACCAATTCCAAAAAGACAGATTGTATGTCCAGCAGACTGCGAGGGACCTTTATTCAGCCCACATTGCCTGGGCACATGCCAGAGGACAACAACTACAAATATCTAGTACGAGAGGCAGACCGCCGCTTGCGCCAACGTTGGAACGAGAAGAAGTACGAGAGGCAGGCCGCCGCTTGTACCAACGTTGGAAAACACCAAGGGTGAACTGACCGGCAGCGCCAAAAGGGCGCACATCATTAAAATTAATATAAATATCACATAAAACTATTGTAATGCCCGACGACAATTGAGTCGACCGGCAAGACGTTTGGCCCGTAAAGCCATTCGGAAAACATTAGGCAGGCAAATATTATATATTTTTTTATATATCGCTGATCACATGATATATGTCTATAGAGACAAACAAAATAAGTAAATTAACTGAAATAATTGTAAACACCCCCAACATGGGCATTGTAGACGTTAAGTCAGTGGACTCCACTGCTAACGTAATAAATAAAGTAGAAGCAACAACAATAGATTTAGAACTAACAAATATCTTATTAGTAGTTATTATTGTTGTAATGTGTGCGAATATGTTTTATAAATTGTACAAAATGCATAATAAATGTTTAAAGAAAAAATATATGAGCCAAGCAAATGACTTGGACAAAATATAATAAAGAATACACACAACAACAAAATAACGAATATACTTAAGAACAACATGAAATAATTAAAAAATAAGAAAATAAAGAAACAAAATATAAAATAAAATAATCAAAAAATGTATATTTACAATATTAAATCAGTTAAAAATAAACGAATAAGTGTAAAAAACAAATGTATATATACAGGAAGAATGTAATTAAGAATAGGAAAATGAGTATAAAGAAATTCAACGCCGAAATAATAGAATTATTAAATGAACTGGCGGATGAGTTAGACTTTCTTTATGCTCTCACAAAGGAAACAAAATAAAAATTAATAAAAAAAAAAACATAATTATGGCTACACTAAAAACAATCAGAAAAATACATGATAGAATTGAGTTCACCATTGTCCTAAATAAAGAATTCTTATCCATAAAATAATGGAATGGAAAGATTTACTAGCAGAACTAAACAAAATAAAAACAGAGTTTGACAAATCATATAAGTCACTAGCTCAAAATAGACCAATAAAAAACCCCACAGTAAATAGGCATGCAGCCATATTAGTAAACTGCTTTAATGAAGCACGTGGACTAGTATATGAGCATAGAACACACTTGAACAAAGACCATTGGTCTCAAGTATCAAATTTTTTGATCAAACTAAGATCAAATTTGATTTCAATAAAAGAAAAGTTCAATTTGGAAATTTCAGTACCAACTATACTGAATAGCCCATTGGTAATTGTAACTGGTGACGAACCGGAAACATCCAACACTGAACCAAAAGAATCGCAAGAGTTTGAAGTTGCAAGCTCAAAGATCGAAGAAGAAGACTTGAATAATCTGACAATTCCAGCCATACTAACACAGTCTGAAGTGTTAGATCCAGAATATTCAGATTCTGATACTTGTTCAAGCATAATAGAAAATAAAGTAAACAGCATTACAATGGCACAAACCAATATTGATTTCATTAATACAGCATCCAAGCTTATACCAGTTTTTGACGGTAAAGCTGAAAACTTAACAAGTTTTATTGATGCATTGGAAATATTGGATTTAATCAAAGGCGAACACGAGCAATTAGCTATTTCGATGATAAAATCAAGGCTAAAAGGTGTTGCCAGAAATTTAGTCGGAAGTGAACAAACAATACCTGAAGTCATATCCAGACTAAAAGTACATGTCAAAGGCGAAACTGTGGAAGTATTGTCAGCAAAACTGATGAACTTACAGCAACGCAATAAAACTGCTAACCAATGCACACTAGAGGTTGAGCAGATGACGAAAATGTTAGAAGGTGCATATATAACAGACGGCTTGCCCTTAGAGTTAGCCAGAAGTTATTCCACACAGCATGCAGTCAAAGCAATGACTAAAAATTGCACAATCGATAAGGTAAAACTTATCATGCAAGCTGGTACCTTCAATACCATGAATGATGCAGTCTCAAAATTTGTAAACAGTTGCACAGAAGCAACCGGACAGCAAAACTCTGTCCTATACTTCAGAAATTCTCCACAGCGCGGCGGAAACCGCGGACGTGGAAATCATAGAGGTAACTTCCGGAATCGTAATATTAATTACAACAATAGCACCCAATACAATAATGGACGAGGCCAATATAGAGGAAACTCAAGAGGCCGTGGCAACTCGAATAGAGGCCACAACCAGTCCAACCAAAATAATATAAGAGTAACCCAAAGCAATCAGGGAAACTCCCAACAACCCTCAGATATTCAACAGTAAACCATAAAGTTCACACCATCAATCTTAGTCTGAATATTTTCGTTAACTTTTTCAATGTAGAAACAAATAAAAACCTTGTCTTTTTAATAGACACTGGTGCAGATATCTCACTTTTAAAAGAAAATTCCGATATCTTTCATAATATTAATGAAAACAAAAAGATTAATATTCAAGGCATAGGACATGAATGAATACAGTCAAAAGGACTAATATCAATAGAAATTCAGACAGGTAAATATATAATTCCACACGACTTTCATTTAGTAGATTTGCATTTCGCAATACCATGTGATGGAATAATAGGCATTGATTTCATTAAAAAATTCAATTGCCAGTTAGATTTTAAACCTAATGAAGATTGGCTCATAATGAGACCAAATAATTTAAATTTTCCGATTTATGTTCCAATAACATACAGTTCTGGTAATAACTCCATTATTCTACCAGCAAGATCCCAAGTTGTCCGAAAGATTAATCTATTATCAGATGAAGATAGTGTTTTAATTCCAAATCAGGAAATTAAAGAAGGCATTTATGTTGCAAATACAGTTGCAACCACCAAAAATGCATTTGTCCGATTACTGAATACGACCAGTACCGACCAAATAGTAAATATTAAAAATTTAACATATGACTCACTTTCGAACTACGACATAGTTCAAAACAATCCTGAAAAAAGAGAAAAAACTGTATTATCTCAATTAACAAAAAACTTTCCACCACAATTTAAAAAAGAATTAACTGATTTATGCACACAGTACAGTGATGTATTCGGACTTGAAACCGAATCAATAACAATAAACAATTTCTACAAACAAAAACTAAGATTGAAGGATGATGAACCAGTTTACATATATAAAAATTATAGAAACCCTCATAGTCATAAAGAAGAGATAGAAGTTTAAGTACAAAAATTAATCGACAATAAGATAGTCGAGCCGTCTGTATCACCTTACAACAGCCCACTTCTGTTAGTTCCAAAGAAATCTCTTCCCGGTTCTGACAATAAAAAATGGCGATTGGTAATTGACTATCGTCAAATTAATAAAAAACTGTTGTCGGATAAATTTCCACTACCTAGAATTGATGATATTTTAGACCAACTAGGGAGAGCAAA
The DNA here is from genome assembly GCA_035043265.1 of Drosophila testacea. NCBI lineage: Eukaryota > Metazoa > Arthropoda > Insecta > Diptera > Drosophilidae > Drosophila > Drosophila testacea. Next base: position 7,160 of record JAWNND010000205.1, read on the forward strand.
ATACTTCTCATGCCTAGACTTAATGTCTGGTTTTCATCAAATTTAACTCGAAAATAGTTCAAGAGATGTAACGTCTTTCTCAACAAGCAATGGCTCATATCGCTTCACGCGATTGCCATTTGGCTTAAAAATAGCGCCAAATTCCTTCCAGAGAATGATGACAATAGCATTTTCCGGATTGGAACCTTCTCAAGCTTTCCTTTATATGGATGATTTAATAGTCATTGGTTGTTCCGAAAAGCATATGCTCAAAAACTTAACTGATGTTTTTGAGAAATGTAGGAAATACAATCTTAAACTACATCCTGAAAAATGTTCATTTTTCATGCATGAAGTAACATTTTTGGGACACAAATGCACAGATAAAGGAATCTTACCTGACGACAAAAAATACGACGTCATTAAAAATTACCCTGTCCCACATGATGCGGACAGCGCTAGACGATTCGTTGCATTTTGCAATTACTATAGACGTTTTATCCAAAATTTTGCCGACTACTCTCGTCACATAACACGATTATGTAAAAAAGATGTTAAATTCGAATGGACAGCTGATTGCCAGCATGCCTTCGAACATCTCAAATCATCATTAATAAATCCAAATTTATTACAATACCCAGATTTCAGCAAAGAATTTTGCATAATAACAGATGCAAGTAAGCAAGCATGTGGAGCAGTCTTAACTCAAAACAAGAATGGACTCCAACTTCCAGTTGCTTATGCATCAAGATCGTTTACTAAGGGCGAAAGTAATAAAAGTACAACAGAACAAGAATTGGCAGCAATTCATTGGGCAATTACTTATTTCAGACCATATGTTTATGGTAGACACTTCACTGTCAAAACAGATCACAGACCGTTAACATTTTTGTTCTCAATGACAAATCCAAGCTCAAAACTAACGCGTATGAGACTTGAACTAGAGGAGTATAATTTCACCGTTGAATACCTGAAGGGTAAAGATAATCATGTAGCGGATGCGTTATCAAGAATAACCATTCAAGAACTCAAAGACATACAAATAAAAGTCCTGAAAGTCACTACCAGGCAACAAAGTAGACAAAAATCCTGCGCAGGAGATAATAATGAAAAATTGCCTATGCAATTTAATGAAAAAGCTTCAAAGCCCAACGTATATGACGTCATCCAAAATGACGACGTGCGTAAAGTAGTGGCCTTGCATGTACAAAATATGATATGTTTCTTTAAACATGGAAAAAAAATTACTGCAAGATATGATGTTAGCGATTTATATACTAATGGAATTCTTGACCTAGGTCAATTCTTTCAAAGGCTTGAAAAGCAGGCCGGTATAAATAAAATCAGCCAACTCAAAATGGCACCGTGGGAAAATATCTTTGAATATGTTTCAATAGATAATTTTAAAGAAATGGGCAATAAAATATTGAATTCATTAAGAGTAGCGCTACTCAACCCGGTGACCCAAATTAAAACTAATAAAGAAAAAGAAGCAATACTGTCTACATTTCATGATGAACCTATGCAAGGAGGTCATACAGGCATTTCAAAAACCTTGGCCAAGATCAAAAGACATTATTACTGGAAAGGTATGACTCGAGAGATTACTCAGTACATAAGAAAATGTCCACAATGCCAAAAATCAAAAACAACGAAAAACACTAAGACCCCATTAACACTAACAGATACACCAATATCAGCTTTCGACCGAGTAATCGTTGACACAATAGGCCCATTGCCCAGATCAGAGAATGGAAATGAGTACGCAGTTACACTAATTTGTGATTTAACCAAGTATCTTGTTGCCATTCCGATCCCAAATAAAAGTGCAACAATTGTCGCTAAAGCTATATTCGAATCTTATATTCTAAAGTACGGTCCAATGAAGACGTTCATTACGGACATGGGAACAGAATACAAAAATTCCATTATTAATGATTTGTGCAAGTATATGAAAATAAAAAACATTACATCAACTGCACACCATCACCAGACAGTTGGAACAGTCGAAAGAAGTCATAGAACTTTTAATGAATACATACGATCGTATATATCAGCTGATAAAACTGATTGGGACGTATGGATTCAATATTTCGTATACTGTTTTAACACGACACCCTCTATGGCACACAATTATTGTCCATATGAATTAGTTTTCGGTAAAACTTCCAATTTACCAAAACATTTTAATAGTATAAATAGAATAGAACCTATATATAATATAGATGATTATTCTAAAGAAGTTAAGTTCAGGTTAGAATCAGCGTATAAAAGAGCCAGAATAATGTTAGAAAAACATAAGGCTAAAAATAAGGAAATTTTTGATAAGAAAGTAATAGATTTTAAAATAAAAATAGGAGACCTAGTTTTGTTGAAAAACGAAACTGGACATAAATTAGATCAAAACTATTTAGGACCTTATACAGTAGAAAATATAGAAGATAACAATAATATTATAATTAGAGATACGAATAATAAAAATAAAAAACAAAAAGTTCATAAGGATAGGTTAAAAATGTTTATTTCATAATTGTATTTAGTATGGCCATGCTAAGACATAAATAATTCTTAATTTCATCAAATAAATTTTTTGTTGGTAATTACATTTTATTTGAATATATACATATAAAAATCAAAAAACAAAACAAAAAATAAATATATTAATTTTTATTGTTAATAAAATTTTCATTTGTTAATTAAAATTATTCTTTTAAGTAAAAAAATACATATAAAATAACTTCATAATATTACGTTATTTTTCAAAAGGAGGGAGATGTAGTATGCACATATGTGGATTAATATAGCGAAGGCATACTGTACTATAAGCATATAGCAAAGGCATACTGTACATAGCATTTATATGTAAGCATGCACATAGCAGCAACACATTGTTGCAATAAATACAAATAAACAAACCAACTCAAGTGAGCGCGTAATATGATCGGTCACTTATGAGTTGGGCCACTAACGCTAAGTCAGCGTTCCCACGCTGACCGCCTATGTCAAACATATATACACATGTGCATAAGACTCTCTCTCTCTTAGTAATAATACATAAAGATATAAGCAGCCGCTCCGCTGCTGGCGTAACCGGCAGCGCAGCTATGCGGCTTTATATATAAGAATATATGTACTTAGGCTAAGAACCAATTTATGCTCGATTAATAAAACATTCATGAATCTTAACTCATACGGCACTAACGTGCATGTTTTCAATCCAACTCCCAAATATAATTCTTTACACTTGCTATTTATGCTAACGTTAATTATGCTAGTTACTCTAACTACTTGCACTACCCTGCTGCACTGTCCTCATGAGTCCTAGTGCTCCGCCTGTTCTATTCTACTTACTCTTTCTTTTTTTGTTAGACGCGCCAACTTACACGTCTGTCCTTACTCGCTTACGATCGCTGACTCCTCGAGCCCTTCGTTCGGCGGGCACGCGTTAGCGTCGGTTACACAACTTCACCACAGAGCTTTTACTCTCTCTCCACGAGGTGAAGCCGCGCTCTACTCTGCAGTGTTGTACAACCGATCACTGGCGCCGCCGGTGACTCCGGTGACAACCCTCAAGCGCCCCGGATGGACTGCGCTTCCTGGGGTTGTTTTGCACTCCGGTAATTAGAGGCCGAAGCGGGTGTCTCCTCGTCGGTGCTGACTCTGTGCGGTGAGGCCGGGACGGGTTCGTCTTCGTCTTCGTCGCTGCGGACCTTTGGCGGCGAGGTCGAGACGGGTTCGTCTTCGTCGCTGCGGACCTTTGGCGGCGACATTGGGGCGGTTTCGACATCATCGCCCCATTCGAGATCGTCATTGGATCTGTCATGTGCCAGTTCCTGAAGTGGCGTGGTGCCCCTGGGTGGGTCTTCCAACTCTGGAGACGGAACGGCCTGACCAACCGGCGACCGGCCTCGGCGGGGTACCACATCCCCCTCTCCTGCCGAAACGGGGGCTCTGGAAGAGCGGGCCACTGCGGGGGCGACGGCGGTTCCTCCACGTACGGTGGGGACGTTCTGACATGCGGGGCCTCGATGTATATCGTCGTGAGCTCCATGGCCATTATCATTATAGCGCCATCCAGGTGCTCCACGAAATTGGACGACGTCGTGTATACCGTATGCCGGTATTGACTGCTCCTCCTGTCGTCGCTGTCCGTAAAAGGGGTGGCCCTGACGGGGATCTCGCTGCCCATTACGGCCTGGGCCATTCGGGGTAGACTCTGCATTGCTCTCCTCAGCATCTTCGATGTACGCTTCCGGCGGCGCCTCCTCCTCTTCTTCCTCGCTGCTGATATAAATCACGTCGTCCATCTGTAACTTATCTTAATAGTTATCTACCCTTTTTACTTAATTAGTAAGTCCTATCAGTGCAGCTAACAGACTACCGGTTATCATGTTGCTTATGTTAGTTATATCTATGGTTATGGTTAGCATGTGTTCTCTTCGTTAGCATGTGTTCTCCTCTTCGGCTCCGATTCTGTAGCATTCTTACTCCTCTCGTTGCCTTCCCTTTCCTCGTCTCCCGCGTCGGGATCGGTCACGCCTACGGCTTCTTCCTGGAAAAATGGTTTTAGTTGACTTACATTGGCCACCCTTTTTCGTCGCTCGCCCTCTCTGGCAAGCCGCACGATATTGGGGGATATGAAACTATTAACCCTGTACGGGCCATCGAACTTGGGAGCGAGCTTTGCAGCAAACCCGTCGGCAGCATTGGATAACTGGTATTGCTTCAGCAGGACCAGGGATCCTAATGAGGGTCGCCACTCCCATCTCCGCATGTTGTAGTAGCGGCTCTGATCCTTCGCCGCACGTTGAAGACTACTGTGAACGATACTGAAAATTTCTTTTAGTTTGCCCTCCCTCTTCTTTGGGCTAAGGGCGCTACTCGCCGAGCCAGGAGTAACTTCGTCGTACAAAGCGGCGGGAAGACGTGGTTCTCTCCCTTGCATCAAGAAAGCTGGGCTGAAACCCGTAGAGTCTGCCACACTTGAATTGACTGCCAGCGAAATCTCGGGTAGTAGTTCGTCCCATGAACTTTGCTGACCCTCTATGAACTGCGCTATCATGGTCTTCACCGTGCGGTTCGTCCTTTCCGTGGGATTCTCCTGCGGACAATACGTCGCTGTATACTGGATTTCCACGCCTAAGGATTCCATAAATGCCCGGAAGTTCTTACTCGTGAACTGCACCCCGTTGTCACAAACGAACGTCTTAGGCACTCCAAACCTGCTCAAGATCCGTTCCCGGAATGCTTTCTGTAGTTGTGCCGACGTTGCTCTCCTCATTGGTACTAGCTCCACCCATTTTGAAAACGCGTCGTGAAATACTAACAACATAGTATTACCATGCTTGGAACGGGGGAGGGGACCCACGAAATCTGCACACATCACCGTCATGGGCTCCGCAATCTGTCTCGTCAACATTTGGCCGGCCGGTTTGTACTGCTCTGTCCTAAACATTTGGCACAATTGCCAACATTTCACATACCGGGCTGCATCCCGAAACATCCCTGGCCAATAATACCTTTGCGCGAGCCGATGTATCGTCTTCCTCACCCCTTGATGTCCGGCAGTGGGAGCGTCGTGGCATTCCTGTAACACTCGTCTTCGATTACCACTGGGCACGCACAGCTTCCAGGGAATGAAATCCTCATCATCTGCTCAATGTCCTAAGTTTCTGTACAGCTGTCCGTTCTCTTGGGTATAATCGGCGAACTTGGCTGGGTCGTGTGCGATCTTGTCCAGCATCCTCGAGATCCACCTGCAGTCTGCCTTGGCCTCTACCGCCTGTTGACAGATCTCGGGAGGGTGCCTCGAAAGCGCATCCGCCACTACGTTTAATTTCCCGCGGCGATAGTGAACATCAAACTGAAACTGTTGAAGTTCCAGTGCCCATCGCGCAATTCGACCGGTCGGACTTTCTATGGAGTTTAACCACTTGAGAACCAGTTGGTCCATCACCACATCGAATCGGTAACCTTCTAAATAGCACTGTAGCTTCCTAATCGACCACACGATGGCTAGGCACTCTTTTTCCGTCGCCGAGTAGTTTAACTCCGCCTTCAACAACTTGCGGCTGGCATATGCTATTACTCGTTCCTCTCCGTCCATCATCACACGCCATTGGAACAAACCCCTTCCTGGCACCGTAAACGCCGTGCACTCTCTACTATCCGCCGCCATGGGTATCTGCCAATAACCCTGCTTCAGGTCTAGCGTTGATATAAAACGAGCATGTCTTAACCTCTCAAGGATGTGATTGATCCGAGGGACAGGATAAGCATCCGGGATAGAGTGGGCGTTGAGCTGTCGGTAATCTATACACATGCGCCAATCCCCTGTCTTCTTTTTGACCAGGACGATTGGAGCACTATGTGGACTGTGCGACGGCTCAATGGCATTCGCCCGGATCAACTCATCGACCTGCTCGTCTATCACCCTTTGCATGGCCGGATTCTTTGGATAATACCTCTGCTTCAGAGGCTTATCATCTTTCAACCATATCTTATGTTCTGCTATATGTGATATCCCCTTCAGGTTGTCGAAGAGTGCCAGTTCCGCTTCCAAGAACTCCCTTAGTTCTGGTTCCAGGTCCTCAGGCCACCCTGCCTCCTCCATCGGTGATTCGATCTCCTCCTCCTCACCCATATCCACCATCGCAAGCTCAGATGGGGACCCTACCTCCACAGAGCATGTTGCGGTTTCCCTTTTCTCACCGCTACATGATATTAAGACATCGGGGCCAGTCTCTACCCGATCATCTTGACCTTCCGACACTCTATTTACCTCCGAAGCATCTTGGGCGTACCCCGTATCGGACTCTTTTACCCTTTTTACCTTCGGACATAACCCCAGGCATGCGCTCCAGGTCAATACCGTGGGCGACGGCTCGCTCTTCTAGAGTCTCAATGAAAGTCAATGGGTCAGTCTTCCCGTCATATCTCATACCCCACTTGCGGACTTGTTCTGCCACTCCCTTGGGGGGCCTCGCGGTAAACTGATGATGAACCGGGGGATCATGCACTGACCCTACTCTGATTTTGGGTACTACCCGAGAACCCTGGGTTACCGCCTGGCTTGTTGGAGCGGCCTGGGAATCGTGGAGATGAACACTCCGATTTCTGATGGAGGCGGGCGCCCATGTGAGACTTACTGCAACCGGCTTAGGGGTCCAACAATTTCGCGAACCGCGCCTCGTGCTCGGCCAACCGAGCCCATGTCTCAGGTGAATGGCCACCGTCCTGGACAAATTTGCATAGCCGCTTACGCAAATCCTCCAGTCGGCCTTCTCTGTCGAGCCCGAACTCTTGTGATATGAGCACCAGTTCCTCCTTTAGGCGTTGGTGGATCCAACGCACACCCCCACCCGGACTCTGAGACTCACCTGTTTCCACCATCGTATTTTTATTTTTATTTTTTTCCTTGCTGAACTCGCCTTCCCGGCTTCGCGTCTTCTCGTTCGATTTTTTCGATTTTTCTCCTTCCTTTGTTTTATTTTTTTACTTCGGTTTATTTCTCCCGTTCATATAATTTATTTTATTATCAATTATTGGCCTTCGGCCCACTATACACCAAAATTTTGCTTATGATTTTTGGCCTTAGGCCCACTATACAATCCAAAAAAAAATAAATATTTTGTTAGCAATTATTGACCTTCGGCCCACTGTACATAAGAAAATATATTTCGAAAAATATTATTGGCCTTCGGCCCACTGTGCACCCAAAAAAAAATGTTTTGTTGGTATTTATTGGCCTTCGGCCCACTGCACACCGAAACATATTTTGGGGTAATTATTGGCTCGCTGTACCAAAAAAATGTTTTTTCTTATGGCCTCGGCCCACTACACCAGCAAAAATTTATATTATTGCTTCGCCCCTGACACCGTAATGTTTTGGACTTTGGCCTCGGCCCACTGCTCACCAACAAACATATTTTGGGGTAATTATTGGCCGCTGCCCACTTTTCTGTTTCTTTATCGGCCTCGGCTTGGCCTCGGCACCCTGTATATTTTTTCGCCTTTGGTCCACGTTTCGCACTGTACTTTTCCTTTCACCAACGCGTGACCCTTTTCGGGCAAATTCGCACTTCGCGAGACTACTGCAACGAACTGCGTAATAGACGACGGCGTCTCTGCTCGTGACGTCGGCAGCGATGCACCGTTATGTGCAGAGTTGAGGTCTGCTGGCGCCTCTGTACGTGTGAGCGCGCGCGTGGCTCGGCTGATCGTAAGTCTGTGAGCGCGTGTGTGTGCGTACTGTTCTTATTCCCCCTTCCCCTTCTCCTCTTTTTTTTTCTCTCTCTCTCCCTTTGTCGATGCTGCTTCACTATTTGGCGCGTGTCGCGTCAAAGAAATAAAACGCAACAATGCAGGGTATGGCGGGGTTTGTCCGACTAAAGGGTAATTTCTACTAATGCCCTATTTATTTATTTGCCTACAGCCTTACATTTGTTTGGGTACAGCAGTGGGTTTTTACGCCACGACAATACCACGCCCTTTTCACACCTCCAGCGTCCCTGCTCGGGCGCCACTTGTAAAGTAGTTTTCAACCGGGGTACAGATCTCAGTCCGATTGGGTCCACTATTCACAAGAAATTTGTAAATATACTGGACGTGAAGGGGAGAGGCGGGAAATGTTCGGCTGTGTGGGCATAAAATAAACAATAACACTAATATTAATTTCTAACTACAACCACACTATCACGTGGGACTTCTTTACGGAGTTCGCAGCTGCACAGGGTATCAACCGGCGCATCACAGACTGTCCGTTAGGGTCGCTAACTACTGTTACTTGCCGGGATTACTCACGCGGCCAACGGGACTCTATCCTCGTTGTTCAACTACTAGTGGTTAGTACTACTGGTTATGGGCTGCCGGGATTGTTCGCACGGCCAACGGGCAACTATCCTCGTTGTTTGACTACTACTAACGATTATTACTTTGGGATTAGGGATCGCCGGGAGTGCTCATACGGCCAACGGGAAGCTATCCTCGTTGTTTAGCTACGGTTAATAATTGAGGATGGAAAGATTAATAAAACAGATGGGTTTGGTTTAGCTTAGTAGTTTATTCTTATTATTTATGCTAGCGTTAATTATTCTAGTTATTCTAACTACTTGCACTACCCTGCTGCACTGTCCTCAGGAGCCCTAGTGCTCCGCCTGTTCTTTTCTACTTACTCTTTCTTTTGCGCCAACTGACACGTCTGTCCTTACTCGCTTACGATCGCTGACTCCTTGAGCCCTTCGTTCGGCGGGCACACGTTAGCGTCGGTTGCACAACTTCACCACAGAGCTTTCGCTCTTCACCCCGGAGCTTTCACTCTCTCTCCCCGAAGTGAAGCCGCGCTCTACTCTGCAGTGTTGTACAACCGATCACTGGCGCGCTCTTGCCCGCCAATAACGGCTGTTACGTTTAAATACAAATTATTTTCTATTCTATGTTAGTGTATGTTACATGTTATAATGTGCGGCGATAACCATAGGTGTCGTCTCACATACTCCGACATTTGTAACAAGAATAAGGGACGAAGTCCTAGACATCACACTTCTCATTCGGTCCCTTAAACCGCACTGCATGAACTGGCTCGTGTCGCCAAAGGAATCTATATCTGACCACAGGATTATCCTGTTTAAGCTTGAAATAAACGTAGACTGTAGCAAACCGTCGAGAAATCCCAGGAAAACAAACTGGGAAAGGTATTCAACGAATCTAGAAAGCAATCTATCGGGGATAACATCTGGTATACCCAGACATCCCCCAAAGTTAGAAAAAGTTGTGGACTCGTTGAACAATAGTATAATTAATGCTTACGAGGCAAGCTGCGCACTAGGAAAAACGCGCAAAGCAAAAGATGCCCCTTGCTGGTCCGACAGCCTAGAGGGGCTACGAATCGCCACTCGTCGACTCTTCAACAGAGCAAAAAGAGACGGGTTATGGAAGCAGTACCGCGAGAGCCTGACTTCGTAACACAAGGAGATCAGGAAGGCCAAGCGGAAGACTATCGTGATTTCTGCGAAAGAATAGGACACACAACAGAGGGTGCGCAGATACACAGGGCACTATCGAAGAGAGCACCAGAGGCAAATCTGGCTCTCAAAAGAAGGGACAATACCTTCACAAGTAGCAATATGGATAAACTAGAACTGTTTTTCGAAACCCACTTCCCAGGAAGTATCCCGTTACGAGAAGATGCAGACAGAGCAGTAGAAGATCAAGTCCGACCAGTACCTGAGGACTGGGCAATCGCCAAGTCGACAGTCACACTGGACAGGGTGGTCTTCCTCCCAAAGACTGGGAGGAAAGATATCACCAACCCCAAGTCCTTTAGACGCTAGAAAACCTGGTGGATCACAGACTAAGAAGCACACTGCTTAAGCAAGCACCGCTGCAACCAACGCAGCACGCATACGAGCGGGTAGGTCCACGGACACTGCCCTCTATCAACTGCATCGTTTTTTACAATCGGCAGTTCACTCATCACTGTCCAGAAACAGCTACAGAAGCTGAAAAGAATGGCCTGCGTCTGCATAACAGGAGCAATGCGCACCTGTCCGACAGCAGCCATTGAAGTCTTAATGGAACTCACTCCACTCCATACGTTTATAGAACTTCAAAGGAAAGCAACCCTGTTAAGAATGGCAATGGAAGGAGTTGGAAACAACTGCATCCTTGGCCTAAGGGATGCTGACACTCTATCAGGCGAACTCCATCTGTTGGCACAACCGAGGGACGAAATGACAGCTGAATATAAATTCGAGCGGAATTTCCATGTAAACCTGTGCAGTTAAAAGGAATGGACTACACTCGAAGAGGCCCATCCCATGAATCCTCACACCATTAAGTGGTATACCGATGGATCTCTAACATGTCAAGGCACAGGCCTCGGAGTTATAGGTCTTCGGATATCCCACCATGAATCCCTAGGAACATACACCAGTATCTTCCAAGCTGAAGTATGTGCAATAGGTCGGTGGGCGGACTTCAATTAGACACGTTACTATCAGAATAGAGATATCGCCATCCTATCTGATAGTCAAGCGGCATTGAAGGCAATTAGCAACACGTAATTGACATCTAAGGTAGTCCGGGAAGTCCGTACAAAGCTAGATCAACTGGGATCAAATAACAGGCTTACTCTGAGATGGATACCAGGGCATAAGGATATAGCGGAAAATGAAGCAGCAGACAAGCTAGCACATAAAGGGGCAGAGGAGCCCCTTACAGGACCTGAACCGTTTTGTGGCATAGGTAACCACACAATACTGAAATCTCTCAGAGATGAAAAACGGCATTTGCGACAGTCAGGCTGGGTCAGCACTCCAGGCTTGCGACAGGCCAAGGGTCTCTTAGGTAGCTATAATCTAAAACGATTTAAGCAAATCATACCTATGGGAAAGAACAGACTCAGAATACTGACCGGTCTACTGACAGGACACTGCAGACTGAGGGGTCACCTATATAAACTAGGAATAGTAAGTAGCGGAGCCTGCCGCTACTGCGATACCGCGGAGGAATCCGTGGAACATATAGTAGCGACCTGTACCGCCTTATCCAGGAGAAGATGTAGGATACTAGGTAACCATATTACTCAGCCAGGAAATATAGAAGTCCTCAACCCGACAAAAATTCTTGAATTCATTCAAAAAATAGGGCTGATGGAAGAGTTTTAAACTCTGTAGGGGTACAATACGAGGGCTGTCTGATAAATAACCGACCTCAACGTGAAGCTAGCGGCACAAGTAAAAAAAAAGGTTCTACTTCAAATTGTGCATATTATAATAGCTACTCGCCAAAATTTTGGAAATTTATCTTGCACCATTATCTGTTGACAGTCGTTTTTGTGAGTGTATTTCGGTGATTCCCCCAAAATGAAAAAAATTGAATATCGAGCTGTAATTACATTTAAATTTTTGAAAGGCAATACGCCTTCACAAATCAAAGATGAGTTGGACTCTGTGTATGGTGACTCTGCACCATCGTTTACCACCGTAAAATTTTGGGCAGCTGAATTTAAACGGGGCCGCAGGAGCTTGGAAGATGATGAACGTCCTGGGCGTCCAAAAACTGTAACCACTAACGATAACATCGCTAAAGTTCATCAATTGGTACTAGACGACCGCCGGATTAAAGTTAGAGAAATAGCTGAGATTATGAAGATGTCAAAAGAACGTGTTTGTCACATATTAAACCAAGATTTGGGCATGAGAAAGCTGTCCGCGCGTTGGGTGCCGCGTTTGCTTACGCTAGACCACAAACGTGCGCGCATGAACATTTCCAGCGCTCTTTTGGCTCAGCTTAGAGGCAATAAGACCGAGTTTTGGCGCCGATTGATAACTGTAGACAAAACTTGGATTCATCATTATACGCCCGAAACAAAAATCCAATCTAAACAGTGGATTGAGAGGGGAAGCCGGCCCCAAAAAAACCTAAAGCTGTGTATTCGGCTGGGAAAGTGATGGCGAGTTTTTTGGGACAGCCACGGAATTATTTTTATAGACTATCTTGAAAAAGGAAAAACTATAACTGGAGCATACTACGCATCATTATTGGACAAGCTAAAGGAAGAAATTTCGAAAAATCGGCCACATTTGCAAAAAAAGGAAAGTCTTGTTCCACCAAGACAACGCACCATCTCACACCTCAACGAATTGCGGTTCGAACTGCTTGACCATCCACCTTATTCACCGGATCTAGCACCAAGCGACCTTTTTTTGTTTCCTCAACTTAAAACTGCGCTCGGCGGCCAGAGATTTTCGTCAAATGAGGAGGCAATCTCTTTCGTGAACTCGTATTTTGCAGACAAAGATGCCAAATACTATTTGGAAGGGTTGCAGAGATGGGAGCATCGCAGGGAGAAGTGTGTGGAGTTACAAGGAGACTATGTAGAAAAATAAATAAAAAAATTTTGAAAAAGTCGCGTGCATCATGGTTAGGTCGGTTATTTATCAGACAGCCCTCGTAGATCTAATAGGTCGCAGTAAAATTTCCCAAAACATAATTATATCACTTCTAGATACTTTGCTTTGTCTGATAGTTTCAATATTTCCCCGCAAAGTTTTGGCAGATTGAAATCTGGAATCTTTGTTCGTCTTGTGAAGAGCATCAATTCCGTTTTGGCTGGGTACAGTCCTAGACTACATGACTTAGCCCAGACGTTTAGTCTCCGGAGTGCGCTTTCCATGATGTCGCTTATGGTGTCTAAAAAGGGGCCTGAGACTAGTAGCACTACGTCGTCTGCGTTTGCTTTTGCCTTCACTCCTCCTTGGTTTAGTTGATGCAGTATCTTGTTCATATTTATTAGCCAAAGTAGCGGGGACAGTAATCCCTCCTGAGGTGTGCCTCTGCTCACGTATCGCGTGAGATTATCGCCACCCAGGTTGGCTGTTATCTTCCTGCTCTTTAGAATAGTTGCGATCCATGTGCTGATATATCCTTCGACTTTAAGGTCGTTGAGGGGTTCCAGGATGGAGTTCGCATTTACATTATTGAAGGCCCCTTCTATGTCTAAAAAGGCCGCCATCGTGTATTGTTTTGCTTCCAGGGATCTTTCAATTTGCCGCACTACTTTGTGTAGTGCTGTTTCTGTTGACTTCCCTTTTGTGTACGCATGTTGGTCTTTAGATTGCTTGCCTTCAATTTTTTGTCGAATGTGAATGTCCAGAATTCTTTCTAACGTCTTAAGATTGAAGGATGTAAGGCTAATAGGTCTATAGACCTTAGCTAGGATATGCCCTCTTCTTCCTGGTTTAGGAATGAATATTGGATATTGTTTCCGTGCATACGTCACTGGGCATGATGAAGTGTATGCCTTGTTGAACATTTTGGCCATCATCATCCTCATCTATTTTCTATTTTGAATTGGGATTTCACTGTGGACTGAACAAGTTTGGCGAACTTGTTCCTGTCTGTTTTGCGTGGGTTATGTAACTTTTCGGTCTTGATCGCGACGATATCAATTCCGAAGAGTAGGTATCTGTGGTCTAAAAACGAATGACGCATGGATACCCTCCAGTTACTTATTTTAATGTGACTGTAACTAGTAAGCAGTGTGAGGTCTAGAACCTCCTCCCATCCTTGGTGCTCCTCACTACTGGGGAAGACAAAGGTAGGCTGTTTGTGTGTAATGTTTCTATTTATAATATACATAATCGAACAGAGACCTAATGATCAATACTTTGCGAGAGTTTTGAATTTAAAATGCATGCGACTTTAAATTCAAACAGTCAGAAAAATGAATTCGCGACGGATTTTCTAGTCAGGATTCCGCAAGGAAATTAGAAATTTTGTGAAAAAACATGTCTGCCTATAAAAGGCTCTTACTTTACTATCTTACCTACGATTTTAACGAATAATACTTAAACGACGCCTTATTAATGCCTCTAGCCATTTAACTTTAAAAACAAAAACGACCTAATTTTTTTTTTTATTTTCCTGGAATTTTAAAGTCAAAAAATCGTAATTACAACAACAACAAAAATCATAATTTTCTTATTTTAAAAATATATATTCGTTAAATTATTGATTTAAACTAAAAAATATAGCGTAAATTAACTTTGGCACGCTAAAGTTTGGATACCCTTGCAGTGCCCCGTGTAAGCCGTCAGATTTTTTACAAAATTTGTTGTACATACTAAATGTTGGTTTCGAACCGATCGCTCCTATGGCAGCTATATGATATAGTAGTCCGATTTACATCAAATTTGGTAAGGATGTATAACACTGTATCAAACACACAATCTGTGAGTTTGGTTGAGATATTTTGAGAAACAAAAAGTTTTTTATACTAAATGTTGATTTTGAACCAATCGTTGTTGACGGTCATACGGACAGACAGACGGACATGGCTATATCAACCTAGCTCATCGCCCTGATCAAGAATATATATACTTTATGGGGTCTGACACGCCTCCTTCAATGCGTTACAAACTTCGTGACAAAATTATAATACCCTCTGCAAGGGTATAATAATGTATGAATGACTAGTAAATACATTGATTATCTTTCGGAATCAGTAAAGTGTTTTAAGATCGGTTGTGCCGTTCTCGATTAAAAGTTCGATATGTAACAGCACCTTATAAAAATTTAAAAAAAAAACTGTAAAATTTAAAAAAAATTAAAAAAAACTACATCCAGGAAATTTTTAAAGTCGATAAATCTTTGGGTCCATATCTATCATAAAAAGCAAAATTTGGCCGGTGACCATAAAAATCGCTTAAAAATTTTGCACAGTGTAGTATTTCGAACACAGTTAATAATTGCTGAAGAGAAAATACAGAAGTTTTGTAGAATCGTTTATACAACAAGGAACAGTACAACATTAGTTCTTAATATATGTAAGAAATTAATAAAGCACTTAAATATAAATAAAAGTTTAAAAGAATATTGTGATCAATTAATAGCTTTATAAACTAAACAAGAGTTTATAGTTGGTAATAGCGACCTTATAGATGAAACTCGATAATATTTGACATGCACTACATTCAGACGTGGATACAGCAATGCGATCAATTTTCTCTCTTTGACTATTTTACAATTACCTAACTTTAGGTCTAAACTTAAGAGTCGCTAACAGTAACATTGCGGATCAGAAGAAATACGCTGTTCAAAATTAGAATATACTAATTTGCTTGTGGCATTTGTTGACGTCGCTGCTAAATACATGTCACACTTGTATAACCCTTGTCTTTGAGCCATTTTAATCCTCGATGCTAGTTGTTTTTTCCATTTTGTTCGACGATTCTGGAACCATGTCTTGATTTGTATTTCGGTGAGGGATAAGATTTTCGAAAGCTCCATACGCTTGCTTACGCTCAAATATTTATCCAGCTTAAACTCGTTTTCGAGACGATCTAATTGTTTCGTGCTATAGGTCTGACGAGGTTTTCTATCAATTCCTTGCTTTCTATATTGATTCCCTTTGCAAAAAAAAATTAAGTTCTTTAGCTTAGTTTTATAACTTTATATATTTCGTTACCTTGAACACTGATAAGGGGATGCAAATAAGTAGGCATTGTTACTTTGAGAGGATAGTGAAAATATGATGATGACCTTTTTAATTCTGGCCCATATGGAGTCTCCGTAATATCTGCTCTGTTAAATGACATGCTTTGCAGGTATGGCGCCGACTTGGAAATGGTTGTATTACTCCAATATTCTCCACTTTCATCTGAAATATAAATAAACGGCGTCAGTAGATATGCGCGAATGGGTGGCCAAATAATTTATGTTTATTTTGAGTAAATCGGGGGTATCTCCCAAATCTCTTGAGATTTGGTTGAGCAACTTCTGGGAGAGTCAGACAATCACACCATATAGGAACGATCGTTCAATATTCTACCTCTAGTATAAAAACTTTTTTGTTTCTTAAGATATTTCGGGCAAACATTTTAACATAAGGCAACTATAGCACTTCAGTCCCCCGAAAACACAAGCTCTAATAAAAATTTATTTAAATCACTGTACACATACAAATAAATACACAAAACAATATGAACTTTCGTGAAAAATGTCCAGTGACTTGTGCAAAGTGTTATTACAACATAAAGTTTTGTCATTATAAAATAGCTAAACATATAAATAAAAGTACATATACAAGCAATATACACAAAAAAAAATTGTTCACTACACCAACACACTTTTAAACAGTAGAACTGCAATACACACTCAAAAATCGAAAATTCTACAAAGCAATAAACACTCAAACAAATCACAATGGAATAAATATAAAAAAAAATATAGCGCAAGCTAACTTTGGCACGCCAAAGTTTGGATACCCTTGCAGTGCCCTGTGTAAGCCGTCAGATTTTTTACAAAATTTGTTAAATGTTGATTTCGAACCGATCGTTCCTATGGCAGCTATATGATATAGTAGTCCGATTTACACCAAATTTGGTCAGCCTGTTTAAAACTTAATCAAACACACAATGTGTATATTTGGTTGAGATATCTTGAAAGACAAAAAAGTTTTTCATACTAAATGTTTATTTCCAACCGATCGTTCCTATGGCAGCTATATGATATAGTTATCCGATCCAGCCGGTTCCGACATATGTGCTGCGTTCAGCAAAAAGATGGACCTGTACCAAGTTTCATCAAGATAGCTTCAAAACTGAGAGACTAGTTTGCATAGAAACAGACGGACAGACGGACCGACGGACAGACAGACGGACAGACGGACATGGCTATATCGACTCAGCTCGTCGCCCTGATCAAGAATATATATACTTTATGGGGTCTGTGAGGTTTCCTTCAATGCGTTACACATTTCGTGACAAAATTATAATACCCTCTGCAAGGGTATAAAAACTCACTCAATAAGCACAATGGCACCTATCACTAAACGTCAGCGTGAAAACTCAGCTGGTGACATCAAGGCTGTTGCCTCTGCTGAAGAAACCTCTGCTAAGATTATGCAATTGCTGACCAAGAAGCTTGATGAGCATCTAGCAAACATTAGCAACAAGATTGGAAAGTCCGAGGAGCGCATTCTTACGGTCTTCCACGAGCAGATGGAGGGAATGAACCGGGACTTGCAGAGCCTACACAAATGAGTTGAACAGCTGGAGAAAAAAACTGATGACGTCCAGGCTCTGAGGGCACAGGTTAGCACTTTGGAGAAAAACTCACTCAGCAATCAAATGCAGCTGTGGCGCATGATCTTCGGCTCGACGGCGTGCCATTTGTGCAGGGGGAATCGTTACGCACTATGTTTGACTCCTAAACCATGGCTCTTGGTGTTACACCTGCTTTAAGACTGTGCGACTTTTTTAGAGTCAAACAATCGAATAGGGCTAACAATGTTGTTGACCCGGTAATAATTGTTAAACTTGACAATGAAAATGAAAAGCGAAATATCTCCACGCGGCCGCGACGTACAGGCGATCAACGAAACAACAACTGACACTAAAACTGATGGGCTTTGATTCTGATACTCGCATTTATCTAAACGAACAACTCACAAAAGAGAATTACAACATATTTAAAGAGGCGATGCGTATGAAGAAGAGTAAGCTTTTATCTGCAGTGTTCTGTCGACGTTCCCTTGTGCATGTTAAGCTGAATAAGAGGGGAAACATAATATGCATGGATAGCTTGCGAAAGCTCTCACAGCTGCATAGCGGAATTTCTCTCGAAGTTGCAGCTGATCCAGACCGCCACAACCCAGCACATGTAAGCAGCGGAGGGAGTCTAATACTCTGCAAGCAGATCGTAATCTTTTTCGCAATTAATATAAGGTATAATAAGCATTTAGTGTTCTCTTTCATCTTTTATGTGTTTAAATGTAAGCTTTTTCTCTTTATTGTTTTTTCCTTTCTTAATGTGTGATTTTTGAAAGCTGTCCCTTTAGAAATTAGTGTGCATCTGATAGATATTACAAATTTATTGAAATTTAAATTAGTATGCAAGCAAATATAGATAGATTCAAAGCGAACAGCCATGCAATGTTAGAATATTGACAAGACAATAGCAAGGACTACATATATGCCATATAAAAGCACAAAGCTTAGTGAAGAAATGGAAGAATTTAGATATGGGCATTTCCGCGGTCACTCACACGACTTTCGTGAGCAAAATAAAATTTTAAATGTTAAATAAATCAAACACTATTAAATTTTTTACAATTTACCACTAATAATTTTTTGTAGTATTTTGAGACTACTATAATTGGTAAAAAAAATGGAGAGCCTCCGGTTTTTATCTTTTGAGATAAAAGCCACAAAGAGCGGTCACTCACGCGACTTCAAATAGACATGACTTTAGACATCATTGCTAATAATCGGCAAACTCTGCGAATTGTGTGAAAATTTTAAACTTTAAATATTTTTGACATAAATAAGAAAAATAAAGCTTTATTATTAGACTTATGATTTTTCAATATTTGGTCTGTCCTTTTTTTGCGAAGGATTCTTCTAGGTCACTCACGCGACGTCACTCACGCGACATTTTTTCCACTGCAGTTTTGTTTGCAGTTATATATACAATTATAGTCAATACATTAGTATTTAAACTAAGAAGATGAAGAAAAAATAAAAAAAGAGTTATCCATGAGCTGCAAACGACTAAAAAAACTTTATGTTACAGAAGAAATGAAATTAATTTATTTTAAATTCGTTTTTGCTTAACATTTATATACATAATTAATTAATATGACATTTTTGAGAATAAGCGGTGCGCGCTATTTTTATTTTCATTTCAGTGTTGCATGAAGTAAAATGCTTTCGTTTGATGCCACTGATATTTTTGGCTGTTTCCCATTTTGCGTTCATTTTTTCAGAGACTTTTGCTATGTCATCTGTCGAAATGAAACATAGGTTAACCCCACTAATATTGTGTCGTGCACATTCATAAAACGAAAAGGCATTTTGGAGAGCATCCTTTTTACTTTTTTGAATCTGCCACACTTTCCTTTTTACAACTGCACCCACTCCATCAACTGCACCCTTGCCATGAGAGCTTGCGAAATAGTTCCATTCTAATTCTTCGCATCCAAAATGCACCAAAAAGTCAGGTAGGCTCCACGTTATATACTTGTTTTTAAATTGACTGGAACTGCCATCAGAAAATATATAAACTTTTTTAAAAAGCTCGTGTTCCATTTTCATCATGTCCATAATTTTGGAGATAAAAGTGAAGACCGCATTTTTGTCGTGATTTAAATTTTCGCTTATTAAAGCATATGACTTCGTACTACCTTGCAACCATGCCACACATGTAAAAATGGTAACTTGTTTATAACTAAAATGTGCACTTTGAATTTCATTTTGGCATTGCAGGCGGTGGTTTTCCGCGAAATCTATTTGCAATACAATTTCACCTGGTTTTAGTTTGGCTTTGACGTCTTCAAAATATTTCTGCTGCTAACAAAAAGTTTTGGTTAAGACCATTTGTCCATCAACCTTACGCCAATTCTGCCAATTCACACATTCTTCCAAGAATTTCCAATATATTAAGGGAACAAATTCATGTTTAATGTCATGAACACAATTTTGACAATTGCCTGTCATGCATTCTTCACCCTCAATATTGCAGCACACTGTTCTTAGAAAGCTTTCAAAATCGCTTGAAAAATATTTAAAGACAGTAGCGCAACTTTCTAGCAGAAATGCAAAATTAGCATGATACATGCATACGCACATATTATAAGGCATCTTACTTGAGAGCTCGATATGCCTTGGACGCTGTTGGTAGAATATGGTTTTGCCTATGGTACTTGTACCAATCTCGGTTTTATATAATTCAAAAGCTTCTGCTATTGTCATAAGCATGTATCGTCTGGCAACTATTTGGCCATCGACAATAATTGTTTTTTTCCTCTCAGCAGCTTGGACGGATATTTCATCTTTTAAGCATGATTTAGACTCGCGTCAAAACGCCGTGGAAATGAAAAACTCCATATAAAAAAAACAGCGAAAATGTTTTCCTCGTTTTTCATTTCAAAGTTGGTTCACACTTCTCGTTACGTTTCATGACGTAAGGCCCAGCCGTTCTGTTAAACTCAAAATGGCACTGTTAGACTTAACATAGCACAGCTTACGGACCATTTCATTTTGACGTAATGAAATAAGCCTCCACCCCTTATTTCATCAGAGAATGATGAAATTATGACCTTTTGAATAGTAAAATTTGGTGAAAATGTGGTGTGAGGGAATTAACGACGTTTAATTGGAGGTCAATTTTTAAATACCGCAGATTTTCAACGGTCATAAGGACCAAACAAGTTAATTAGACTTTATTTATTTAATTAAAATGATATGCCTAACAAAATAAATATATTATATAATTATAATGTATCATCAGGCCACAAAGCGACTATATTATTATTTTATTTAAAAGTGGCAGCATTAAATTTGTTTTTCTTATGAGCAGCAACAACAGCTGATTTATGTAAAGCGGCCACAATAACAGCGTAGATAACATGTAATCGATATCGAACACGTATATCGATAACAAAATACTAATATTCTGCTAGCGAAGTGAAAAAACCAGATTTTTTACGATTTCATTTTGACCTGAGTCTAAATCATGCTTTAAATAAAACTTTTTGGCAACATCCAATTGATTTTGATTACATCTTGTCTCTTGTGCAGCAATGATATTTTTGTCTTCGTAGTATTTTTTATTTAATACATCAAGAACAATTTTTCGCCTTTCTGCATTTTTTGGCAGTTAGCTCGAATCAATTTTACTCTCGATCTATCATATTCTCTCTTTCTTTTTAACTTGCTATCGACTTCTATTGGATTCTCGAATTCTGTACTTTCGGGACAATTCTCTTTGTTTTTCTCTATATTCCAACAGTTTTTGAGGGTTATTTTTTATTTTGCCCATGTACCGCATTTGCTTTTCATTTTTTTTATTAATTTGTTGTTGGTCCATCTAAATTTTAATTATTAAAAGCTAACAATAACTAAGCAAAAATAATTTTTTTAGAAGGGATTTCACTTGCGGTCACTCACGCGACAAACTTTCGCAATGAATAAAAAATAAATTATTTGAAAAATATTTTATTTAATTTTTTTTAATGATTGTTGAACCAATCTCACATAAACTACAAATTTGCGTCCACTCTTATCAATAAATGCAAAAGTTTTGACGACTTATGCTGTTTTTCGGTCACTCACGCGACAAAAGAAGATCAGATTAAAGATTAGCACAAATACCGTTAATTCGTGCTCTGTTGTCTCTCTTTGTTCTTTTTACCATAACTTCACTTATCTAAGTACAATTAAAGAAGAGAAGCTCTACGGTAAGAGGACTCTAAATATTTTAACGAAATAAGCCTATAAAACGTACCCAGTGCAAGATACTTACAAACTCAACTTCGCTTACAATTATTTTTTACATATGAACTTTTATTCACTATTTTAACCCAAAAATACAAAATTTCAATATTTCTAAATAATATATTATGAAAAACAGCAAATCTTCGGTACTTTTTTTTGGACTCTTGGTTGACCTTTTCGCGGAAATGCCCATATATGTTGGTCGAGTCTAACGTGAATATAATTTGTGTGTCTGAAACGTGGTTTGTCAAAGATTTAAGTGACTCGTTAATTTTATGTAACGGTTATAATGTATTTCGTTCTGACAGTAATAGTCATGCATGGGGTGTAGCTATCTTTGTCAGCAAAAGGCTAAAATGCAAGT
Source organism: Drosophila testacea (assembly GCA_035043265.1). Taxonomy (NCBI): domain Eukaryota; kingdom Metazoa; phylum Arthropoda; class Insecta; order Diptera; family Drosophilidae; genus Drosophila; species Drosophila testacea. The sequence goes on from JAWNND010000205.1 coordinate 29,282, forward strand.
ACATACATATGTACTTAAGCAGCCCACTCTTAGTGAAATTGAGTATCTTTTTCTCGAAATTTAAAATATAAGTCGACACAACCAAACGCTTCTTGGATGCATTTATAGACCTCACAAACAAATTGGTTTTATAAAGGGGTGTTCCACAAACCTCTAGTTTTTTTTTTGCCTACAATTGCTTTTGAAAACAACTATTCTAAATGTTGGTGTTCCTGAAATGTCGGAGATTTTATTTTTTCGTACAGTTTTTCGAGGTAAGAAATTCTGCTGCTGTTCATTTTATTCGAGTTTTTACAAAACTATTAATTATTTCTGTATTTTCTAAAATTTATAAATTTATTTAAAATGTATTGTATGCCTTTTTAAAACATTTAAAAAAAATTTAAAGTTAATTCAGGAAATTTAAATAATTATCAAATGTCTGAACAATTTGTTTGACATTTGAAAGCAATGCTTGCTTGTTTTGAGGAACACCAAAAATTGCCTTGGCGTTTCTTTTGGGTTGCTAGAGTTTTGTAGAACATGCCTGATTGACTTAATTGAATCTATCTCTAATCTTTCACTAACATATACGGACATAATTCTTACTGGGGACCTTAATAGCAACATTTTGACTGATCGTAATCTCTCTGATGAAATGGGATCGTTAGGTCTACATTTAGTTAATTCTTTGAAACCCAAGCACTTTACAAATACATGCAAAGCAGTGTTAGAAATAATATTAGTAAACAATACGATATTTTGCTGTATGATCAATTACACTAGTTTACAGCCAAAATGCAAAGTGAACCAAAGTATTTTTTTCTTATGGAATTTGGCACACTAAACACGAATATGGCACTCAAAATTTTTTCCATTGAAGCATTTTTATACCCTTGCAGAGGGTGTTATAATTTTGTCACGAAATGTGTAACGCATGGAAGGAAGCCTCGCAGACCCCATAAAGTATATATATTCTTGATCAGGGCGACGAGCTGAGTCGATATAGCCATGTCCGTCTGTCCGTCTGTTTCTATGCAAACTAGTCTCTCAGTTTCGAAGCTATATAGATGAAACTTGGTACAGGTCCGTCTCTTTGCTGCAGGCAAACTATGTCATATAGCTGCCATAGGAACGATCGGTTGGAAATAAACATTTAGTATGAAAAACTCTTTTGTTTCTCAAGATATCTCAACCAAATATACACATTGTGTGGTTGATTGAGTTTTAAACAAGCTGACCAAATTTGGAGTAAATCGGACTACTATATCATTTAGATGCCATAGGAACGATCGGTTCGAAAGCAACATTTAGTATGAAAAACTTTTTTGTTTCTCATAATATCTCAACCAATTATACACATTGTGTGTTTGATTAAGTTTTAAACAGACTGACAAAATTTGGTGTAAATCGGACTACTATATCATATAGCTGCCATAAGAACGATCGGTTCGAAATCCAAATTTAATAAATTTTGTAAAAAGTCTGACGGCTTACACAGGACACTGCAAGGGTATCCAAACTTTGGCGCGCCAAAGTTTGCTTGCGCAATATTTGAAATAATATTTTTTCGTTTCGAATTTTCGTAGTTGCTCGAACATTTTGAATATATATCCACTTCTAATCAACCGATTTAGCCAAACAAGCAGTCAAATTAAAGGTAAGTGAATCCTCTACAACATTTGTTCAAATCGCAAAACTAAAATTTTTTTAGAATTTACGTAAAATTAGTAATGTTTCGAAGAAAATAAGCTTGTTTTAATGCAAATCCAACAGTAAATGGCGAAGTAATGCATATTTCAGTGAAAGACTGATTTTTTATTTGTATCGGATTGTTTCTATGGCAGCTATGAGATATAGTTATCCGATTTCATCAAAATTTCCTTTGGATGTAGTATATGGTACTAAGTATGACTGTGTTAATGTTTTTGATTTAGCGTGTGTTAGTCAATGTGATGTCTTAGAAGCTATTGTACAAATCAAATGAAATGCAGTTGGTCTGGATGATATAAACCCTAAGTTTATAAAATTGTTACTGCCTTTAATCTTGGGATACATAACCCACACAATCAACTGTGCCATATCCACATCCACATACCCTTAAATCGAACGGTGAATTTAGACCAATATCAATTCTACCATTTTTTTCCAAAGTCTTTGAACAACTTATTGCAGTTCAGATAAATAATTTCTTTATGCAAAATAAATTTTTAAGCAATAAGCAATCAGGTTTTAGAAAGAGTAGGAGCTGTACTACAAGTATCATAAAAGTTGTAGAAGATATCAGACGAAACTTAGACAAAAGCCTTTCGTCCTTTGTCTCAGATATTGCATGTCTGTGAGTGGGCAAAAAATAATGGTCTTAGTTTAAATCCGTCAAAATTTAAATGTCTTGTTATTTATAAGAAGTATTACCGAACAGAACACTTGACAAGACTTACTATTGAAGGCAAAGAAATTGAGTTTAAAACTGTTTAAACTCTGTTTAAAACTTATTCAAACACACAATGTGTATATTTGGTTGAGATATTTTTAGAAACAAAAAAGTTTTTCATACTAAATGTTGTTTTCGAGCCGATCGTTCCTATGGCAGCTATATGATATAGTAGTCCGATTTTGACCAAATTTGGTCAGCCTGTTTAAAACTTAATCAAGCATACAAAGTGTAAATTTGGTTGAGATATCTTGAGAAACAAAAGAGTTTTTCATACTAAATGTTTATTTCTAACCGATCATTCCTATGGCAGCTATATGATATAGTAATCCTATCCGACCGGTTCCGACATATGTACTGCGTGCAGCAAAAAGACGGACCTGTACCAAGTTTCATCAAGATGGCTTCAAAACTGAGAGACTAGTTTGCATAGAAAAGCTAGAACAGACGGACATGGTTATATCGACTCAGCTCGTCGCCCTGATCAAGAATATATATACTTTATGGGGTCTGTGAGGCTTCCTTCAATGCGTTACACATTTCGTGACAAAATTATAGTACCCTCTGCAAGGGTATAAAAAAAAACACAAGTAAATAAAAAATGTTTGAACTCTCATCAACTGTCTCTCAACGACTGCTTTAAGATTGGTTGAAATGAGATAAAACTTTGACTGCAAGCCGATTAGCTTTGAATGGCATAAGCAAAAATTGAATTATATTTCATTGAAATTTCTGTAGTTTTGTCAGTCTGTGTAGAAAACATATTTTAGTAAAACCATATAAAATATATGCAAAAATATTTTTGAACAAATTCTTTTGCAGACATTATTTATATTGTTTAAATAAACTTTTTACACCAAAATATTCTTTTTAAAAAATCAAGGAAAAGAATCAAAAAACCAGTGTTTTACAAACATTCGAAAAATTCAGGGGGTACTTAATGGGTTAAGAACATTTTTGTATCATTCAAACGAAATCAACCTTCGTGTTAAACGGTCGTGTTATTTAAGGCGCTCCGGAAAGCGAAACAACTGTGGACATAGTGACAGGAGACCCAGTAAAGGTGCTCTTGTAACTCGACTTAAAAACTTTGTATTTCAGTTTCCAGGGGCGGAGGGGGTCGTGGCAAAAATTTAAAACAAACTTGATCAATGGGAGATACAGATGAACATACATGCCAACTTTGGTGACTCTAGCTCTCATGGTCTCTGAGATCTAGGTGACACAAAACCGGACAGACAGACAGACGGACATGGCTATATCGACTCAGCTCGTCGCCCTGATCAAGAATATATATACTTTATGGGGTCTGTGAGGCCTCCTTCAATGCGTTACACATTTCGTGACATAATTATAATAATAATATAATAATAATTTGAGTGCAAAGCGTAAACTATCAATTCCATTCAATAGATGGCGTCTTCGCTAGCGTCTTTTCTTCTTCCTTTTGCTCGTTACTTTGTTAGTTGAATAACTTTCGCGTTTATCATCCGATTTGAATGAAATTTTCGGGACAGATTTGGACAATAGTGTGTATTATATGTACCAAAAAGGCGATAGCTTTAAATGTTCTCTCGTCATTCGACTTTAAAATTTAACTTTTCAATTTCCGGGGGCGGAGATAGGCGTGGCAAAAATCTAAAACAAAATCGTTCCATGCAAGATGTAGATGGGCGTAAATGCCTAATTTGGTCTCTCTAGCTTTTATAGTCTCTGAGATCTAGGCGACACAAAATCGGACAGACAGACGGACATCGCTATATCGACTCGGCTGTTGATGCTGATCAATAATATATATACTTTATGGGGTCTGCCACGCCTCCTTCTGCCTGTTACGCACATTTTTTTTTTTTGCACACCATAGACCCATTTGTACTTTTTTAAAGTACTGGGTCTAAAAAGCTTACAATTAAAGTTGGCATCGTTGAAAAATATTGTAACCAAAAAAACATTATTTGGGGTTACTTTTTTTTTAAGCTTGTCGCCCTGTTGTTCCAGTTTAGCAACGACCCAAACCAAAGTGCCCCCCAATTGCTCAGGTGTCTGAAAAAAAAATTCTGACCTTCTGCCTCTTCCAAGAAGTTTCCGTCCTTTCAAATTTGAAGCTCTAGACCCTCAAGTCGTATTTTAGCGCATATATCCAAAATTTTATTTAACATTTGCCTGTTGTGAAATCAAATTCTAAAATAGCCATCCCTTAGCAGAGGATTTTAATACCTGCCACAAACTGGTTAGTTCTCGGTACCCTATTGGACAAGGTGAATATTTTGTTAGATTAACATTTTTTTAAATTTTTTTTTAACCACGTTGAGTTTTCCGCTAGCCCAAACCTTGATTTGCCAAAGCAAAGCGTGCTCAGCGAGCTCGTGGAGGCAGTAGCTCCTCTGAGGAATTCAGTTTAACATCCTCATTAGTCACTCATCGAGCTACGGCATTGCCTTAGTGGATAGTGGGAGCCAACTCCCAGAGTTAACATTTTTTGTTATATGGAGTGCGTAGATAGCAGAGAGTTGGGTTTCGAACCTTAGTGGTGTTGGCTCAGTTTTTAAAATAATAGAAAAAATTCAGTAAGCTACAGTGGAGCAAGCTCGACAGTAGGAGACCCAGTTCTTTTTGAGTGCAAAGCGTTGACTAGATCGTTCTTCAATGTTGCGTACCATGCAATAGATGGCGCCACTCCGAAGTTAATAACACAGAGGTCGCTAGCGTCTCTTCTTCTTCCTTTTGCCCGTAAAATTTTTAGTTGAATAACTTCCGCGTTTATCATCCGTTTGGAATGAAATTTTCTGGACAGGTTATGATTATAGTGTATATTATATGTACCAATAATCAAGGCGCTAGTCTTAAAGAAGCTCTTGTAATTCGAAATTTTGCTTTTCAATTTCCGGGGGCGGAGGGGGGCGTGGCAAAAATCCAAAACAAACTTGATCAATGGGAGATTTAGATGAACGTACATGCCAAATTTGGTGTCTCTAGCTCTTATGGTCTCTGAGATCTAGGTGACACAAAATAGGACAGACAGACCGACATGGCTATATCGACTATATATATATAATATATATACTTTATGGGGTCTGCCACGCCTCCTTCTGCCTGTTACGTACATTTTTTTGCACAAACTTAATAGACCCATTTTTATACCCTTGCAGAGGGTATTATAATTTTGTCACGAAGTTTGTAACGCATTGAAGGAGGCGTGTCAGACCCCATAAAGTATAAATATTCTTGATCAGGGCGATGAGCTGAGTCGATATAGCCATGTCCGTCTGTCTGTCTGTTTCTATGCAAACTCGTCTTGTGCTCAAGTGATAGCTTGTTTTTAGAAGAAAGCAGCCACGACATCCTGGACACTTTGTTTTTAAAGGAATGCTGCAGCGCCGAGATGTGTCTGCCAAAGGTTAGGCTCCTATCGAGGATGACACCCAGATATTTGTGCGCTGAAGAGTGACTTAGTATGATCCCATTGACGCAAATGTTCCATTTGTCCGCCCATTCCTAAAACGAGTCCAGATATTGTTGCAAGGCACTGGCAGCCAGGAGAATGCAGTTATTTTTGGTAATTACTGCCGTGTCATCAGCGTAGGTTGCGATGAGTATGTTTCTACGATCAACATCTGAGATCGCGGTGTGATTTGGCATATCAGCAGAGAAAATTGAGTATAGAGTTGGGCCTAGGACACTGCCTTGGGGGACTCCAGCTTCAATAGCTCTTGTCGTCGACTTGCACTCGTCGGATGTTACGCAGAATGTACGCTCTTTCAGAAAGCTCTTTATAAGTAAGAACAGCTGTGGAGGTAATGCTATCTGTACGATGGCCTCATAAAACTCGTCGAAGGACTCGTTTTCTTTTTGCTTCCGACGACCTATGGCAGCACGTTCGTTTACGCCTGTTCGTTCTTCCCTGAACTGGACACGCAAAGCATGTTTTAATTCTTCCCATCTGATCTCCGAAACGCTTTTGTGATAGCGCCAAAACCATTTTGTGGCGCTTCCCTCAAATAAATTGCTAACATAGCGAACTAACAGTTTATAATTATTATCTAAAGTTTGGGTCGTTAATGCCTCTACGCGATATATAAAATCTTCTACAAATATTCCTGACCTTCCTGAAAATTTCAACTTCCAATTTGCAATGATTTGGCTTATCCGATCTGTGCGTAGTTCAGCTCCAAAAGGAGAAAGTCTAGGTAGTGAACGATTTGTATTAATATTTGTAGGTGATACCCGATTTGGCGGCCTTGCCATTTGATTTTCAGCAGGACTCGAAATTCTGGAACCCCCAGACGGAACAACTGTTGGTAATAATGAACCTGGTGTGGGAGCACTGGTTGGTATCACATTAGATGGAGATGAGAAAGCTATCTGGGCAGTGAACACAGCCATGAGATTTCTAAATCCTTCATTGAGCGACTGAGTAATAAGCTCAGTTTGCTTCGCTGCATGCAAAGTCAGAACCTCGGCCAAGTTATGTAGCAGTTCGTTGATAGGCTGAGACGCTTCTGTGTCGATTACTTGGGATGCCTCTCCCGGATTTGGTTGAGCAGTTTCCATGTTGTTTCTATCAGAATTATTTCGATCCGAATTATTTTTCTGACCTCTAGTTTGCATTGGCATGCTTACAGATGGTAGACTTTGCGTCGACTGACTCAATTCCGAATTGAAAGTTAAATTTAGGGTAGAAGTCGGTAATGCTGTTCTACAAACGGGACAAATGTCACGATAAGAGACTTTTGCGTTAAAACAGCCCCAATGAAATGTGTGATTGCAGCTGGTGGATAAAAGTTGCGTTCGGTGAGCGATGTCTTTAAGGCAAACATAGCACTGAACCTCCTCACCTAGGTTTTCACAGCTACGGGCTACGAACATGGCCAATGTGACCCAATTTAGTAATCGTTTGAGTCAACGCACGTTCGATTTAAATATTAAAATATTACCTTGCTAATAATTTTATTGTTATTATTGTTTTTTATTTATTTTTTTTCTATCAATATATAAACGTATATATATATAATAAAATTAATATTTTTATATATATACTAGGGGGTTTGCCCCCTGCTCGCCAACCCCCGGCTCGATACGCTCGCTGAAATCTCGAAGAAAAATGTGGAGTGAAAATAGGAAACATTTCTCACAGCTATAGCCAGACCTTATGTCATTTCTAATTAGATAGCGGGAATTGTAAATTCAATTTTTCCCTGTAGTTGGACTTAAGATAATAGTAATAAATAGTACTTTATATAATATAGAGAATTTACATTTTCGCTGCTCGCTGTTTTAAAGTTTTCGCTGCAATTGGATTATTGCAGAAAGAGCGAGTAACAGTGCCATATACTAAAAATTGATTTTAAAAGTCGCAACACTAATGAATCGTAACACCCCCCCTTCTCCTCCCATCCCACAGTCCATCTTCTTTTGATTGTTTATTAATAGCATTAAAAGCCACTGTTTCTATGGCAGCTATACGATATAGTGATCCGATCTTGACCAAATTTTTACAGAATGTTACAATGAGTACGAAATCCATAATCTGTGAGTTTGGTTGAGATATCTCAAAAAATAACACAGATCTTCATACAAAGTTTTAATTTGCATCTGGTTGTTCCTATGGCAGCTATATGATATAGTGATCCGATCTTGACCAAATTTTCTCAGGATGTAGCAGTAAGTACGAAATCTATAATCTGTGAGTTTGGTTGAGATATCTCAAAAAATAACAAAGATCTTCATACAAAGTTTTAATTTGCATCTGGTTGTTCCTATGGCAGCTATATGATATAGTGGCCCGATCTTGACCAAATTTTGTCAGGATGTAGCAGTGAGTAAGAAATACATAATCTGTGAGTTTGGTTACGATAGCTCAAAAAACATTTCATACTAAGCAATTTTGACCTTTGACCCCCCATTTTAGCCCCTTCCAGTGGGGATATCAAAAAATCCCGTCTTATTGCACGATAATTATGTCTCAGCTATGTTGTGTAAAAATTTCATTTCAATATCTTGAACCGTTTGGCCTACAGCGTGATGACTAAGGACAAAGAGTTTTATATATATAGATAATCGCACAAAAAAAATTAAAATTCAAAATGATTCATAAAATATAGCGCAAACTAACTTTGGCGCGCCAAAGTTTGGATACCCTTGCAGTGCCCCGTGTTAGCCGCCAGATTTCTTAAACTTAAACCTGTTTAAAACTTAGTCAAATATAAAATGTGTATATTTGGTTGAGATATTTTAAAAAACAAAAAAGTTTTTCATACTAAATGTTGTTTTCGAACCGATCGTTCCTATGGCAGCTATATGATATAGTAGTCCGATTTACACCAAATTTGGTATCGATGTTTAAAACTATACCAAACACGAAATCTGTGAGTTTGGTTGAGATATATTGAGAAACAAAAAAGTTTTTCATATTAAATGTTGATTCCGAACCGATCGTTCCTATGGCAGCTATATGATATAGTGATCCGATCCGGCCGGTTCCGACATATGTACTGCGTGCAGTAAAAAGACGGACGTGTACCAAGTTTCATCAAGATAGCTTCAAAACTGAGAGACTAGTTTGCATAGAAACAGACAGACAGACGGACAGACGGACATGGCTATATCGACTCAGCTCATCGCCCTGATCAATAATATATATACTTTATGGGGTCTGACACGCCTCCTTCAATGCGTTACAAACTTCGTGACAAAATTATAATACCTTCTGCAAGGGTATAAAAATGCAGTAAGCTACAGTGGAGCAAGCTCGACAGACCCAGTACTTTTTGAGTGCAAAGCGTTTACTAGATTGTTCTTGAATGTTGCGTTCCATGCAATAGATGGCGCCACTACGAAATAAGTTAACACAGAGGTCGCTAGCGTCTCTTTTTCTTCATTTTGCCCGTAACATTGTTAGTTGAATAACTTCCGCGTTTATCATCCGATTGGAATGAAATTTTCTGGACAGGTTTGGACTATAGTGTTTACTATATGTACGAAAAATCAAGGTGCTAGCGCTTACAACGAACGATGCTCAGGACATGGAGGATGACCCGGAGGTTCCGATGTTTTCCGGCCATTTCCGCAATCTTGCGGTCAGATCCGTGAGCCCTGTCCTCCGTCGCCAGGATGGAGTGGAGCCCATCGGCAACCCTAGGGCATCAACAGACTGGGAGGATCTCGCCTGGGTACCGGAGTTGGCCGCCGTGGCACCACATGCCGAAGACGAGCTACCCCCTCCGTACGGCTCTTGGGAGGGTACGGAAGAGATGTCCTACGCCGAACTTTGGCGTCTCGTGGCCAAGCGCGTACGCATCGACGCACCACCCAAATATGGAAGTTGGGAAGGAGGAACCCCGAACGAAAATCTAGTTCCCACCTGCAACACTCTAAACGAATCCCGGAGGCTGATTCGGCAGCAGATGGCCCGGCCCGGATACCGATGTCCGGCTGGTGGTTGGATTTTACAGGGGCCGGTTGACACCAACGACAACCCGTCGTGCAGCAGGGATACCGGAACCGGAGTCGTCACTCATCGACCGCCTAGGGACCCAGACGACATCCCATCATGCAGTACCAGCATAGCACCGACGTTGACCATCGATCCGGACGACATACCCTCATGCAGCGGTCTGAGCTCAGGGAGACGCCCCGTTACACCGCCATATCCGCACTACTCCGACATCAGCTCCGACGAAGACGACCGGTCCACACCATTAAGACTCTTGGCCGAGGTGGAAGCACTATGGGAAGAGCCGTCGACCGACGCAATTGAGCTGTTCGTCCCGATCGAGTACGAGACAGCACCCGAGTCCAGACGAACCCCAACACCGAGCACCACGCTGGTATTGAGTACCACCCCAATCCAGACCCCGATACCAAGCCCTACCCCGATACCGACACCGATCCCAGCACCGATACCGACACCGACTCCAGCACCAGTACCGACACCGACCCTTGCACCGACAACACTTCTGATCGAAGCACCCATGGAATGGCGTGTCCACACCCCGGATCGTAAACTACCCTCGGAACTCATCCGCAGCCTGACCGAGCGGGTAGCTAAGAGACATAGGCGCAACGTGAGGTATCAGGAAGTAATCGAGGGCATCCGCTATCAGGTGCGGGTAAACCGGTCAGAGCAAGTGACGGTTTATTTACGTCCACCGGAAGAAAGGGGGGGGTGTGACGCTCCATAAAATAAGCGCACAAAAACAAGCAGTGCCAACGAAAACCAAGGGCAGTGACGTCACAAGCCGGCCGCCGTCAAGGCAAAACCATGGGCAGTGACGTCACGAACAGCCATCGGCAAAGCAGTGCAGCGAGAGCAATCTCGTTGCCCAGGCGACCAGCTACAATTCTCTTAGTGCGTTGGCGACGCCGCGCACAGAGAATAGCGACGCCACGCACACACACACACACACGCACACAGCATCGATCGGCAGCCGGCAATGCAAAGTGCCAAAAGTACAGCTTTGGCAAAAGGGTCGCATAGCCACGCCAAGATATGTATACACACACACACACACAGAGAGCGTCATAGACAGACGGCGCGTGCCTACTACGCAGTAGAACACACGCCTACAGAGCAAGGAGAGGAACCGAGACAGACGGCGCGTGCCTACTACGCAGTAGAGCGTACGCACACATAGCAAAGAAAGGAACCGAGAGAGACGGCGCGTGCCTACTACGCAGTAGAGCACACGGACAATGCGAAGAACAGATCGCGAGCAAGCCCACGCATACACAGCAAGGAGAGGGACAGCGCATGCCTATTACGCAGCAGAGCACACGAACAAAGCAACGCAACGATCGGCCGAGAGCAAGCTCACACACACATACCCGCCCACTGTACGCTGCCTGCATATGCCTGACCTAGGCTACAATGGAGAGGCTTGTCGCTGACGCTGACGCCGACGCTGGCAGAGAAGTTGCCAAAATTAGGCTTAATGAGGCGCAATTAAAGTTGCACTCATTCTATTCCTCGAGGACCGCGAAAGTGACCAGACGTCTTTTTAAACGCAGCGGAGAAAACCACATTGCATCACGTGGTGAAATACCAGATACCCACGCAACGAGGGAAATTACTACAGAGCGAAGCTAACCACAACACCAACACACCAGACAACAAGGATCAACGTAAGAATTTAACACGAGCAGAGTGCAGGTTCCTCCCAGAATTTTGTTTTTTTAAAGAATTAAATAAACAGAAACCATAATGCTAAACATATTTAAATAAAAGTAAAAGCAAAAGTAAAAGTCATTATTTTTTAGAAAAGTGTGCGTGTGTGTATATGTGTATATGTGCCGGCATTAACGTAACCCAGTGGGACTCTGGCAAATAACGCGTAGATCGAGATTTCCTTGACGCTGCAAAGGTTTCGACACAACCGCCGAGAAATCTCATCTCCATCTTGTTCATAACCTCGTCACAGCCGCATAGGTTTCGCCACGGCTGTGAACGAGATTGTGAACCGCGTTCTTTCAAGCCAAGTTAAAGCCAGATTGTTGCATATAAAGAAATCCGCACATAACCATATACACCCACGCTCACCGATTTATATTCAATGACCCAGTGAGAAACCACGTGTATACATGTGCCGGCAGAAAAGTGACCCAGTGGGACTCCGAGTAATATCACGTCGATCGGGATTTCGTTGTGGCTGCAAAGGCTTCAAAACAGTCACCGCGAAATCTCATCGTCGTTTCGTTCGCAACCGCGTCACCGCCGCCTTGGTCTCGCCACGGCTGTGAACGCGATTGTGAACCGTAGTAATTCAAGCCGCATAGAAGACAGGGGACGCGGGAAAGTGTTATATGTACATATACGTACATTTGGACATATAGCGCTGACATCACGGACGTACAGGAAACGCAGCGGACAGTCAAGGGAAAATTTATAAAACAAGTTCAAAACGTGGAAGGCCACCATAGGGTATAAATATGTATAGATATTTATATATATACATGTTCAATTGCATGTTCTATTGGCGCGGCTTGCGACCCAGGGGTATTTAATATTTTTGCTAACTTTTCACATACCTATATTTATGCCTGCACATGTATACAGATATGCATGTGGATAAGTGAAGCCATTGTCCGATACTAATTTAATCTCATATCTTAGCAATCTTAGCTTCGTGATTTGAAATCACGCTCCTCACTATCAGTAGTTCCGGTAACTTTAAGAAATTTTCTGTAAAGTGACCCTGGCTGGACTGTGACATACCTCAGCCTTAGAAACTTCCTTACACAGTTAATAAAAAACAAGACAACTTTGCTGCCAAGCTTGCAATGAAGTGGAGGAAGTGTAACAGATCACTGGCATATTTTAAAATCAACTGCTGAATGGTTAAACGGATTATTAATGCTAATTGAACCATGCACAATCAATATGCCTGGACGTCCATCTAAATCGTTCTCAGATTGCACAAACAATCGAGTATCTCATATAGTGAAGGCAACACCGTGCGAAGAATTAATGGAAGCCGCTCAGGTGAGCATGAATAATTATGGAAAAAGGAGTGGTTCTCGAGAACTATCAGAAAGCCCTGCAAAGCTAAATAAGACAGAGTCTGCAAACCCAAGAAATTTTACCCAAGAGGAAGCTTTATCCTTTTTTGTTGATGGAGACTTTACTAAAAATTCATACTGTTTGGTGCAGAGCTCCGTAAAAAAACATGGATCAAAAATGTTTCCGTGCTACGATATGTTGACAGTTGCGAAAAAAGCGTGCTATCCAAACGGCATCCAAATATCGGAAACTTCAGCTGAAGTAAATTTGCAAACTTTGGTTGACCACACTGTTTCCATGATAATTCAAGGAAATGAAGCAGCTTTTAATGAAATGGAATACTTATAACCTTTTTTGAATTGAAAGCCATTTATAAATGGGGGTGTGATGGCAGTAGTGGACATTCCACTTACCGTCAGCGATTTTCAGACACCGAAGTTGTCATAGTTAACGACCATATTTTTAGACCCAGTACTTTAAAAAAGTACAAATGGGTCTATTACGTTTGTGCAAATGTGCGTAACAGGCAGAAGGAGGCGTGGCTGACCCCCCAAAGCATACATATTCTTGATCAGCATCAACAGCCGAGTCAATATAGCCATGTCCGACTGTCTGTCTGTCCGTCTGTCCCTTTTTGTGTCGCCTAGATCTCAGAGACTGTAAGAGCTAGAGACACCAAATTTGGCATGTAGGTTCATCTATATCTCCCATTGATCAAGTTTGTTTTAGATTTTTGCCACGCCCACCTCCGCCCCAGAAAATTGAAATACAAAATTTCGAATTCGAATTACAAGAGCACCTTTAATGCTAGAGCCTTGATTTTTTTTACATATAATACACACCTGTCCAGAAAATTTCAATCCAATCGGATGATAAACGCGGAAGTTATTCAACTAACAATGTTACGGGCAAAAGGAAGAAGAAGAGACGTTAGCGACCCCTGTGTTCATTTTAGTGGCGGTATCTATTGAATGGTAGGGAACATTGAAGATCTTTAGTGAACGCTTTGCTCTCAAAAAGTACTGAGTCTCCTACCGTCGAGCTTGCTCCACTGTAGCTTACTAAATTTTTTCTATTTGCTTGGTACCGTTGCAGATTTTGGGCAGGAATAATAGAATTCTTTGGCAAAACGAGCGTCTCTCATCCACTGGCTTTTGTAGACCCATAAAAATAAAATCCCAGAAAGAGTCTGCAGATCTAATTCGAGAAGAGGTCGCTTTTGGATTTTCATCCAAATAATAATAAAATTTGATTCCTACAGCCCTCTCGGTCTCTTGGCCCAATCTCCCGCATCAATAGCGCGCATATTCTTCTTGCCCAAGAGTTCGATTGAGAATTGCGTTATTGTGGGATTGATTAATTCCATTGTTTCTTGGGAAATTGTGTCTCCTTGCTATTATCTGTTGATATTTCTCCGGCTGGACAGAGGAGTACCACACTGCTGTCCATAAGTGGAGCAGTCAGCCAGCCTAAACGTGGTCACTTGTGCTCAACCTTTGATTCTTTCGAGAGGATCCGCAACAGAAGCCGAATACCAGATAAGACCAGATAAGCCTATTGGCTAGTGCTCGTTCTATTTATTGGTCGCCAGTTATTTCTCTTAAAAAAATTATCCTGCAACAACAACAAAATCAAAGTGCCAAATTTTTCAAAATTAGTTTTGTCCACTGAATTAAAATTCAATGAGAAATGTGCATAAAGAAAGAAAAAAACATATAAATGAAACTGCTAGTTAATAGCAAAATAATAATAACGAATTAAAAAAAAACACAAATTCCAAATTACTAATTGTTCAAAATAAATCAGATCATATGCATGATTAAGACAATAATGGAAATTGCAGTGATTAATGAGAAATAGAAAGAGAAGTGGCGAATCAACAATTAAAATAAACCAAAATCATGTGAAGCAACATCAAGAGCGCTGTAAGGCCTTTCACGTTGGAGATGTTCTCATGTAAGTCTGTACCAATTTGTTTCTAACTGTCCTCTTCTTACTGTAATCCAATTGGAGTTTGCTGCTTTTCATGTGCTTTTGCGGATTAGTACAGTCATAAAAGCATGAGATAGCCAAAGTGCATGAATCTGTGTTTGTGCGAGTCAGCTGTGAGGCTTTTGAAGGCAGCAACCTTGTAAATTGTCATTATTATTTTAATTATGCATTGAAGTATTATATATTACTAGGGGGTTTGCCCCCTGCTCGCTTCGCTCGCCAACCCCCGGTTAATTTAAATGCGTTAATAAAATACTGTAACCACACGAAATGTAAGTATACACAAATAATAGTGAAATATATTCAAAATAAAAACTAATGTATATACATTTTCGTTTCATCTCTTTTCAGTATTAATTAATTTAATAATATTATTCTTAAGTTCATGTATGAAAATGTTTATTTAATAAAACTAAAGAATAAAGTTAAAAAAATATATCTATGTATACGCTGTATCTGCAGCAGCCAGAACCCTAGGGAGGGGGAAATGCCACCCAGAATTCCAAGTGGAATTTCCAAGAATTCCCAACTAGAATTTCCCTACAGCAGAAATGGAAACTGAATTTCCTGCAGAATGTGTCTATGACGAGCTCAGGAAAACGTTAGAGTTCGTAGCGGAACCTGACGTAGGGTAGTGTGGATTTCCTAACGAATTACCCCGATCACTCTAATGTAAAAGCGAATCAGACTTTTACACGAACTCGGAGTGCAATCCTCTGAAATGGGCTGCGGCAAATTTGTACATTTTTCTGCGGAATATATCCTTCTGTGTTAATAATAGCATTAAAAGCCACTGTTCCTATGGCAGCTATACGATATAGTGATCCGATCTTGACCACATTTTTACAGAATGTTAGAATGAGTATGAAATCCATAATCTGTGAGTTTGGTTGAGATATCTCAAAAAATAACAAATATTAGTTTCAGAAGGGATCCTTAAATAAGATTATGTACTGCAGTTGATAGAATTCACAACAACCCAACCCACCTCCGAAAGAGCTAAGGCATTCTAGGTTTCCACTCGTGATTTCTTCAACTCTACGGCGTTTTCTGGTTGCCCAAACATAAATTCTTTGGCACCTCCCAGTCAACGGCTACAACAATAAGATAAAAATAAATATTTTGTTAAACTTAATACCTAGCTGATGGCCACAGTCGCTATTGCTATTTAACCACACTTATCTTATACTTTGTAACTTTAAGCTAAGTTCAAATAAATAAATAAAGAAACTGCAATCGGAACGCCACTTTTCGTTTTAGGACAATGTACCTTTGTTGTTGGTAAAACAGTATTTACACTCAAATCAAAAAGAAATCGTTAAAAATCTGGTTTTTTTACTCAGCTAACAGAATATTAGTATTTTGTTATCGATATACGTGTTCGATATCGATATACGTGTTATCTACGCTGTTTATGCGGCCACTTTATATAAATCAGCTGGCGTTGCTGCTCATAAGCAAAACAAATTTAAAGCTGCCACTTTTAAATAAAATAATAATATAGTCGCATCTGGCCTGATGCTACATTATAATTATACTAGGGGGTTTGCCCCCTGCTCGCTTCGCTCGCCAACCCCCGGCTCGCTACGCTCGCTGAAATCTCGGGGAAAATGTGAAGTGAAAATAGGAAACATTTCTCACAGCTATAGCCAGACCTTATGTCATTTCTAATTAGATAGCGGGAATTGTAAATTCAATTTTTCCCTGTAGTTGGACTTAAGATAATAGTAATAAGTAGTACTTTATATAATATAGAGAATTTACATTTTCGCTGCTCGCTGTTTTAAAGTTTTCGCTGCAATTGGATTATTGCAGCAAGAGCGAGTAACAGTGTCATATACTGAAAATTGATTTTGAAAGCCGCAACACAAATGAATCGTTACACCCCCTCCCCTTCCCCACCCTTGCCAATCTTCTTTTGATTGTTTATTAATAGCATTAAAAGCCACTATTCCTATGGCAGCTATACGATAAAGTGATCCGATCTTGACCAAATTTTCTCAGGATGTAGCAGTGAGTACGAAATCCATAATCTGTGAGTTTGGTTGAGATATCTCAAAAAATAACAAAGATCTTCATACAAAGTTTTAATTTGCATCTGGTTGTTCCTATGGCAGCTATATGATATAGTGGTCCGATCTTGACCAAATTTTCTCAGGATGTAGCAGTGAGTACGAAATCCATAATCTGTGAGTTTGGTTGAGATATCTCAAAAAATAACAAAGATCTTCATACAAAGTTTTAATTTGCATCTGGTTGTTCCTATGGCAGCTATATGATATAGTGGCCCGATCTTGACCAAATTTTCTCAGGATGTAGCAGTGAGTAAGAAATACATAATCTGTGAGTTTGGTTAAGATAGCTCAAAAACAAAAAAAATTCATACTAAGCTATTTTGACGTTTTGTTATGACATTTGATAAACTGCGGTGTTAAAGCAGTGACCTCCAATTAACCGTCGGAAATTTTCCCTCACACCACATTTTCTCCAAATTTTACTATTCAAAAGGTCATAATTTCTTCATTTACTGATTAAATAAGCGGTGGAGGCTTACTTCATTACGTCAAAATGAAACGGCCGACTTACAGTGCTATGTTCAGTCTAAGAGTGCCATTTAGCAGAACGATAGGACCTTACGTTTTGAAACGTAATGAGAAGTGTAAACCAACTTTGAATTAAAAAACGTAAAAAAAATGTTTCGCTGTTTTTTTTTTCAAATGGAGTTTTTCATTTCCACGGCGTTCAACGCGCGCCTGTGCAGCTGTTGACGCGCGCTCCCTAAAATTGGTCGGGCATGTTTGTTTTTTTTAATTTTTGTCACTAATTGGTTTCCTTTTTAGTAATATATACCAGTTTCCCTAAAACTTTTTAAGTATATTTGAAAAGTTCAAGGCGCTAGCAATTCGACTTTGAAATTTTGTTATTCAATGTTTAATGGAAGCGAAGGGCGTGTGGGAAAAACCTAAAACTAACTCGATCAATGCAAGCTACAGCTGAACGTACATACCAAATTTTGTGTTTCTAGCTCTCATGAAAGTCTTTGTGTTTAAAGTGAACTCCTGCCACATTGGCTTAATTTGACGGTGCAGTCACTGGACTAATTTAAGCGTCAATCAGCGCCCTCATGGCGAACCACAAGTACCAATTGCCGTCACTACTGTTTGGTCGTGACGACATCCTTAGTGAGGATCGAGGCCTACCTAAAACCTCTACTGAACTATGGTGGTCCGCATTTGGACGGTGAACCGCAGCCACCACGATATGCCCCGAAGGGCCTCAACCAAAGACCAGAACGGAATAAATTCCGTGGGCACCTGGTCACCCGTAGTACCGGAATTAAAGTCTCCGGTCAAGCCTCGTGCCACGAAGAACATTACCAATTTAAACTCCAAAACAGTTACGGGTTGGTGGCCCAATTTAATAAGCACTACAAAACTAATAACGTTCTTACACTGCCGCCGGTATAGCACCTTAACGAAAAATTGCCGCTTTGATGCCGGCAAGTTTGTCGCTACCATACAAAAATGTTGAAAGTTGGGTTTAAATATATCGATAAATAAGCGTGCCGCTGCCAGTACGGCAAAAATTTCGGGAAACCTTTTGAAACAAACTATGGCAACGCTATCTCTTTCCGATTAAACATAAGGTTATCGACAACAAAAACAGCTAATATTGAATATTTAAAATGGGTCAATTATATATTTTTATGTTATTTTGTTCTACTTCTATTACTTATAATTTTTAAAAATGGGGAAACAATAACCGCAAAGCGCTAAAGGTTAATGGTTGACATAAGCACGTTTTTTATGAAAATATGGGGGACGTATTGAATGATCCTGAAAAATATGCGCATATATGCAGAAATGCTCAACACAATTAGACAATATGGCCTATGCGCACATTGCAACAGTCTGTGAAGCAAATTCGCTGCATCAATTAGTTTTGCAATAAATAATATGACTGTTTGATTTATAACAAAAAACAGCCGACTACGTAAAGTTGGTGGCATGGTGTCCAGCGTAAGCAGCTTTGCCGGTAAGCTATCGGTATCAGCTTGTTAGATGGCAACGCACAGTGGTCCGTTTTGAATTTTTACTTTGTGAAAATCATATCTTTTTATCCAAATGAGATAACGAAAAAATTCAAAAAGCATATAACAGAAAACATCTTATTCTTTGAAATGAATGTAAAATCTAAATATCGAGCACTAAACCTATTTTCCACAGGTAGTCAAAGTTGAATTTTGTTTTTACATGATTTTAAGTTTTGCATAAGAAGCATGCTAATATCAAACAATTTCACTATAAATGTTCGAAATTACAAATATATATACCATAATTAATATAATTCAAGTTTCCAATACAGTTCTATCGTGTAAAGTCCTATGAAAACAAAATGTAAATAAAATAAAAATCTTTTAAAATAGTCAAAAAATAATTTAAAAATATAGTGCAAGCTAACTTTGGCACGCCAAAGTTTGGATACCCTTGCAGTGCCCGGTATAAGACGTAAGATTTTTTACAAAAACTGTTACATGTTGATTTCGAACCGGTCGTTCCTATGGTCAGGCTATATAAATCTGTATTAAACACAAAATCTTTGGTTGAGATATCCCAAGAAACAAAATAGCTTTTCATACTAATTATTGATTTAAACCGATCGTTTCTATGGAAGCTTTATGATATAGTTGTCCAATTTGAACCAGATTTGGTAAGGATGTACCATATACAACTGTGTCAGAAACACAATCTGTGAGTTAAGTTGAGATAACTCGATAAAAAAAAAGTTTCTCATACTAAATGTTGATTCCGAAGCCATCATTCCTATGACAGCCATAAAGTGATATAGTGATCCGATCCGGGCGGTTCTGACATATGTACTGCGTGCAACCAAAAGACGGACCTGTACCAAGTTTCATCAAGATGGCTTCAAAACTGAAAGACTACTTTGGATAGGTAGCGCACAAAAGCGCTCGCCGCGATGCAATTTTGCTTAAGCAATTTGTGCATTTTTATGCTGGGTGGATTAAACGTATATTAAACTGAGCCAAAAACGCTAAATTTCGCCCCTTGGAATTATGAAAAATCTTTTTGAAAATAATCACAGAATCACGTGGTATACGTCGCACAGTGGCTCATTCACGAGACTCACGTGGCAAAAATCAAAACTCACGAGTCGGAATCTGGCAAAACGTGAAATGCAGTTAGGTAGAGAATTGTTTGAAGTTTACTGACCTAACTTTTCTTTTACGATTAGGTAATTTGCTTCGGTGGTAGAGCTCTTCAAACATGAACAAAATTTTCATTTTGGCATTTTTGAGTATTTTTTGCAAAAATTGTTCATCTTTGGGATAGAATTATATCTAAATGGTTCAATTGAGTTAAAGTTTCTTAAATTTTGTACCCTTGCAGAGGGTATTATAATTTTGTCACGAAGTTTGTAACGCATTGAAGGAGGCGTGTCAGACCCCATAAAGTATATATATTCTTGATCAGGACGACGAGCTGAGTCGATATAGCCATGTCCGTCTGTCTGTCCGTCGGTCCGTCTGTCTGTCTGTTTCTATGCAAACTAGTCTCTCAGTTTTGAAGCTATCTTGATGAAACTTGGAACAGGTCCGTCTTTTTACTGCACGCAGTACATAAGTCGGAACCGGCCGGATAGGATCACTATATCATATAGCTGCCATAGGCACGATCGGTTCGGAATCAACATTTAGTATGAAAAACTTTTTTGTTTCTCAATGTTTCTCTACCAAACTCACAGATTGTGTGCTTGATACAGTTTCATACATTCTTACCAAATTTGGTGCGAATCGGATTACTATATCATATAGCTGCCATAGGAACGATCGGTTCGGAATGAACATTTAGTATGAAAAACTGTTTTGTTCCTCAATGTTTCTCAACCAAACTCACAGCTTGTGGGCCTGATACAGTTTCATATATCCTTATCAAATTTGGTGCAAATCAGGTTACTATATCATATAGCTGCCATAAAAACGATCGGTTCGGAGTGAACATTTAGTATGAAAAACTTTTTGTTTCTCAATGTTTCTCAACCAAACTCACAGATTGTATGCTTGATACAGTTTCATATATCCTTACCAAGTTTGGTGAAAATCAGGTTACTATATCATATAGCTGCCATAGGAACGATCGGTTCGGAATCAACATTTGATATGAAAATCTTTTTTGTTTCTCGAGATATCTCAACGAAATTCACCAATTTTGACCAAATTTGGTGTAAATCGGACTAATATATCATATAGCTGCCATAGGAACGATCAGTTCGAAATCAGCATCTAACACTTTTTGTAAAATATCTTACGGCTTATACCGGGCACTGCAAGGGTATTCAAACTTTGGCGTGCCAAAGTTAGCTTGCGCTATATTTTTAACTTAAAGTTGTGACAATTCCATGGCGAGGAATATAAAATTTTTGTAAATTTTCAGTATGGAAGTATTTTAAATAAATTATTTACTAAACCTCTATTTTTGAAGCAATATTTCGACTTTACATAGACTTTTAACACCGAGTCCAGGCTAGTCCAGGCAAGTGACTTATACCACGTGATACTATGATTATTTTTAAAACGATTTTTCATAATTCCAGAGTGCGAAATTTTGCGTTTTCGGCGCAGCTTAACATACGATTAATGCACATAGCCTAAAAATGCGCAATTTGCTTAGGCAAAAATGCTCATTTTGCTTGGGCAAAATTGCGTCGCGGCGAGCGCATTTGTGCGCTACCTGCAGTGCATTTGTTTATATGCAAACTAGTCTATCGGTTTTGAAGCTATCTTGATGAAACTTGGCACAGTTGTGTTTTTTGGCTGCACGCACTACATATGTCGAAACCGCCCGGATCGGATCACTATATCAAATAGCTCCCATAGGAACGATCGGTTCGAAATCAACATTTAGTATGAAAATCTTTTTAGTTTCTTAAAATATGATTACCAAACTCCCACTTTGTGTGTTTGGTATAGCTTTAAACAGCCTGACCAAATTTGGTGCAAATCGGACTACTATATCATTTTGAAATCAACATCTAACACTTTTTGTAAAAAATCTTACGGCTTATACCGGAAACTGCAAGGGTATCCAAACTTTGGCGTGCCAAATAGCTTGCGCAATATTTTTAAATTAATTTCAAACAATTAAAAAAGAGATTAATTTTATTTAAATTTAGTTTTCATAGGAATTACAACGATACAAATGTTTTAGAAACTTGAATTATAATAAATATGCTCGCTACAGTAAATGGAACTAAAATATTGATTTAAATTCATTTATAAGTATTAAAATGCTTAAGGATATATTGCTATAGATATATATATGTAAATTCTAACATTTATAGTGAAATTGTTTGATGTTTGCATGCTTCTAAGGCAAAACTATCGTATAAAATCATGTGAAAACAAAATCCAACTTTGACTATTTGTGGAAAACAGGTTTACAGCTCGATTAAGATTTTACATTCAATTTTAAGCTGAAGAATTTTTCTAACAAACGTTTTTTAAATTTTTTCGATATCTTTTTTGCATCAAAAGATATGATTTTCGCAAAGTAAAAACTTAAACGGCCCCACTGTTCGTCGCTTGCCTAGACTACCCTGGACTCGGTGTTAAGAGTCTATGTAAAGTTGAAAAATTGCTTTCAATATAGGGGTTTAGTAAATAACACACTGTCACAACTTTGCTGGGTACTAGGCTTTACTTTCGTTTTGTCGGAACTTTCACCGAATAGTTTTCCGGTATTCTACGAGTTTCAATTGTATGGACTGACCAGAGTTGTTCATCAAAGGTCAAAATTGCTTAGTAAGAATGTTATTTTGTTCTTTGAGCTATCTCAACCAACTTCAGAGATTATGTATTTCTTTACTCATTGTTACATTCTGTGAAAATTTGGTAAAGATCGGATGACTTCATCATATAGGTGGCTTTTGATGCTATTAATAAACAATCAAAAGCAAGGGAGGGGAGTGGTATAAAACATTGGTGTTGCGACTTTCAACAAAAATTTTCAGTAAATGGCATTGTTACTCGCTCCTGTTGCTATGTACCAATTGCAGCGAAAACTTTAAAACAGCGAGCACCGAAAATGTAAATTCTCTATCTATATAAAACTCTTTATCCGTTTGGACACATCACACTGTAGTCCAAACGGCTTAAGATATAGAGTTTAAAATTTTAACACAACATAGCTAAAATGTAATTATCGTGCAACAAGACAGATTATGTATTTTTTACTCATTGTTATATTCTGTGAACATTTGGTTAAGATTGGATCACTATAACATATAGCTGCCTTAATGCAAATTAAAATTTTGTATGAAGAGTTTTTTTTTTTTTTTTTAACTATCTCAACCATTTCAAATAAGACCAAGTTTTTGAGGGCGGTGCTGAACAAGAAGATGTTTATGGTTTTTATTTTTGTATTTTATTATTTAAGTTATATAAAGTAGCGATAAGCTTATGAGGTCAAGTGTAAGTCAGTTTACTGCGAAGCGGGAGCGCAATAACGATAGCTTAAGATAGGATCCAGGGAAAATTATAGATTACTAGGGGGCTTGCCCGCTGCTCGCTTCGCTCCCATACATACATAAATAGCTGCTTTGCGCTGTTTTCATTTTTTCCTGCAATTGGACTTGAAATAATAGCACATTATATAATACTAGGGGTTGCCCACTGCTCGCTTCGCTCGCCAACCCCGGCTCGCTACGCTCGTTGAAATCTCGGACAGAAAATTGGAGTGAAAAGAAGAAACTGTTCTCACAGCCAAATCTTATGTTAATTTATATATGAATTGGACTTAAAATAATAGTTCTTTATATAATACTGTGAATTTACATTTTCGCTAATTGCTATCGAGCACTAAACCTATTTTCCACAGGTAGTCAAAGTTGAACTTTGTTTTTACATGATTTTAAGTTTTGCATAAGAAGCATGCTAATATCAAACAATTTCACTATAAATGTTCGAAATTACAAATATATATACCATAATTAATATAATTCAAGTTTCCAATACAGTTCTATCGTGTAAAGTCCTATGAAAACAAAATGTAAATAAAATACAAATCTTTTAAAATAGTCAAAAATTAATTTAAAAATATAGCGCAAGCTAACTTTGGCGCGCCAAAGTTTGGATACCCTTGCAGTGCTCTGTGTAAGCCGTCAGATTTTTACAAAATTTGTTAAATGTTGATTTTGAACCGATCGATCTTATGGCAGCTATATGATATAGTAGTCCGATTTACACCAAATTTGGTCAGCCTGTTTAAAACTTAATCAACCACACAATGTGTATATTTGGTTGAGATATCTTGAGAAACAAAAAAGTTTTTCATACTAAATGTTGTTTTCGAACCGATCGTTCCTATGGCAGCTATATGATATAGTTATCCGATCCGGCCGGTTCCGACATATGTACTGCGTGCAGCAAAAAGACGGACCTGTACCAAGTTTCATCAAGATAGCTTCAAAACTGAGAGACTAGTTTGCATAGAAACAGACGGACTCACGGACAGACAGACGGACATGGCTATATCGACTCAGCCGTCGCCCTGATCAAGAATATATATACTTTATGGGGTCTGTAAGGCTTCTTTCAATGCGTTACACATATCGTGACAAAATTATAATACCCTCTGCAAGGGTATAAAAACACCCCTTACAATATTCTTAATCAGCATGAACAGACGAGTCGCTCCGTCCGTCCGTATGAACAAAAAGATCTTACAGATGGTAAGACTTAGGAACACCAAATTGTTATGAAATATTTGCAAGCAGTTTAAGGTTATTTCAAATTTTGGATGCCCTCAAAAAACCATAATTCTGACAGTTATCAAGCTGGACACTTGTGTTTGGCATAAATATTACTTGGGGTGATGAAAATATATATTTAATGTGCTTATATTGCCTGTAAGTACAAGCATATATGTATATAGTTTGTATGTTATTACGTGCACGGTATTTAAGAGTGAGTTAACTCCGTTAGCATTTATATATACTGAATTTGACAACATTATAAAAAATGCGGGATTGTCTATGTGGTAAAGTGTCGACTAGAGTTTCGGATTTGAAACCACTAATTTTGCCTAATTTTTGACAGATCGGTCTAACATGTATACCAGTGATCAATCTGGTCCTGAAAAAGATCAGTGCTTGGAGTAATAACGTTTTTTAATTAGGAATCTTGTTGATTCAGGCGACCACGAAACTAAATGGACCTAAGCAAACACATAGATTAATAGGCGCTTTCCACGACGGGCATTCGGCTTCATTAGCCTTTATTTTGAGGGTTTGGGCTGGTTGACGGCGTTATTACCTTACAAATATCCTAATGGACATGCGTTTTGTAAGGTATCGATAACTTTCCGAAAAATGCAACTTGCTATCCTCAGTGTGCAGCGTTTGCATTTCTGCATTTTCAATCAGCAGTCAAGCACAAATAAAGATGATTCTATGATAGTTTTTATGCTTGAATTAGAGAAGGATATAGTGAAAAAAATGCAATGTCCTGGCTAACGTTTTCAACTCGTAAAAGATAGAACGGACTTTTATTTTTAGTACTTGGAAATGCGCACAAATCTATTATCTTGCCGGACCACAGGTCCAACAGTTAGTTTGTTGCCTCCTGTTCAAACAGGCACCGTCGATCTGTAGTTAATTTTCTGAAAATTAATATAAAAACATATTAAAAAAAAAATAAAATTCATTTCATAGCCATTCGACATTATGTGTGTCAGCTGTTTTTTTGTTTTGTTTATGTATTCTAATGACAGCACTTTCTCTAAAGCCTGGTTCGCTCAGTATAGTCGTGCCCTGAGAAACATCGGCAGGCTTTGGGCCGCGGAGAGGATAGGTACGCACAAGCAAAATAGGTGTGGATCGCGCTCCAGAAGGAAATATTCCACAGAAAAATGTACCAATTTGCCGCAGGCCGACTCAGAGGATTATACGCTCGTGTAACAGCCACATTCCCATTTACTTTGGCGTGTCCGAGGTAATTCGAGCTGACGATACATCACGCTATGGTCCAAACGGGTAAAGCTATCGAGCTGAAATTTTCACACAGCATAGCTGAGATTTAATTATCGTGCAATAGGACTGCGTTTTGCGATATTCCGACCAGAAGGGATCAATTTGGGGTCAAAAGTCAAAATTAAATAGTATTGCTTTGTTTTTTGAGCTATCAAAACCAAACTCTCAGGTTATGTGTATAGCACCATATGGTACATCCTGAAAGCAAAATCGAAATAATGGCTCGATCAAGCTGATAATTTTTTTCCCAAGTAGAGAGGGATTATATAAGCTTAAGTTTTTAATTTCGTTAATTTTCGTTGATCGTAACAGACACCGGGTCAAAAAAATTGAAGACCGTGTACAGACGGTCTTGTCGGTTTGAGCGTAAAAAATTTTGCTAGAGTACTGCAGTGTGATTTTATGTGGTGTTCGAAAAATCTTTATTGTCATGTAATTATATTGTGTGAGATGTCGCACAATATGTCATTATTTGTGGTCGAGATCTCAAAAAACCTTTTTGTTGGCTTATCCTCTTAAATTAGAATAATACATTGAGCAAAAATACTTGAAATTGTGACATTTTGCATTGTTTGAACCTTTTCTTTCCTTGCATATATCACCAAATTGGTAATCGATTTTTACTATAATATCAAATATTAGGAATACGAAAAACAGCTCAACTCACGATGGTTGGTAAGCTGATCAAATGATACTTGACGACTGCTATTGAACGAACGCTTTTCTTCAAGAATACAAGTCCTCAAATCAAAGTATTTTCTGCAAGAAAGCGCTTGCAAAGAATATTTGCATTAGCTAAGCTCATATTAAATGTGGATTTCGAAACGATCGTTCGTATGGCAGCTGTATGATATAGTAGTCCGATTTACATCAAATTTAGTCAGCGTGCTTAAAACTTAATCAAACACAAAGTGTGTATATTTGGTTGACATATTTTGAGAAACAAAAGAGTTTTTCATACTAAATGTTTATTTCCAACCGATCGTTCCTATGGCAGATATATGATATAGTTATCCGATCCGGCCGGCTCCGACATATGTTTTGCGTGCAGCAAAAAGACGGATCTGTGCCAAGTTTCATCAAGATAGCTTCAAAACTGAGAGACTAGTTTGCATAGAAACAGACGGACTCACGGACAGACAGACGGACATGGCTATATCGACTCAGCTCGTCGCCCTGATCAAGAATATATACACTTTATGGGGTCTGTGAGGCTTCCTTCAGTGCGTTACACATTTCGTGACAAAATTATAATACCCTCTGCAAGGGTATAAAAACTTTTTGGTTTTTAAGTTATCTCAACCAAATATACGCATTGTGTGTTTGACTATGTTTTAAACAGGCCGACCAAATTTGGTGTATGAACGATCGGTTCGAAATCAACATCTAACAAATTTTGTAAAAAATCAGACGGCTTATGCATATTTCTGCAAGGGTATCCAAACTTTGGCACGCCAAAGTTAGTTTACGCTAAATTTGTTTCTTAAAATAACTCAACCAAATATTCACATTGTGTGTTTGATTAAGTTTTAAACAGGCTGACCAAATTTGGTGCAAATCAGATTACTACATCATATAGCTGCCATAGGAACGATTGGGTCGAAATCAACATTTATCAAATTTTGTAAAAAATCTGACGGCTTACACAGGGCACTGCAAGGGTATCCAAACTTTGCCGCGCCAAAGTTAGCCTGCGCTATATATTTTTTTAGGTTTGTGGTTTGTTGGCGTAGACGAGCGACTTCACATATCCCCGAAGAAAATAATCCAATGGTGTCAAATCACACGATCTTGGTGGCCAATTGACAGGTCCATTCCGCGAATATCTTCACTCCAAATGCGGCAATTTTGCTTGTTGACGGAGTAATTCAACCAAAAAATGTAGCGCAAGCTAACTTTGGCGCGCCAAAGTTTGGATACCCTTGCAGTGCCCTGTGTAAGCCGTCAGATTTTTACAAAATTTGTTATTGGCTGATTTTTAACCGATCGTTCCTATGGCAGCTATATGATATAGTAGTCCGACTTAAACCAAATTTGGTCAGCCTGTTTAATACTTATTCAAACACACAATGTGTATATTTGGTTGAGATATTTTGAGAAACAAAAAAGTTTTTCATACTAAATGTTGTTTTCGAACCGATCGTTCCTAAGGCAGCTATATGATATAGTAGTCCGATTTACACCAAATTTGGTCAGCCTGTTTAAAACTTAATCAACCACACAATGTGTATATTTGGTTGAGATATCTTGAGAAACAAAAAAGTTTTTCATACTAAATGTTGTTTTCGAACCGATCGTTCCTATGGCAGCTATATGATATAGTTATCCGATCCGGCCGGTTCCGACATATGTACTGCGTGCAGCAAAAAGACGGACCTGTACCAAGTTTCATCAAGATAGCTTCAAAACTGAGAGACTAGTTTGCATAGAAACAGACGGACTCACGGACAGACAGACGGACATGGCTATATCGACTCAGCTCGTCGCCCTGATCAAGAATATATATACTTTATGGGGTCTGTGAGGCTTCCTTCAATGCGTTACACATTTCGTGACAAAAATATAATACCCTCTGCAAGGGTATAATGAACCTCATCACTGAACAAAATTTTGCGGACGGAGTTTGCGAACTGAACCATTATTTTCGAAATAAATTTGCACGATTTGCAAGCGTTGTTTTTTTTTATCAACCTGTTTATGATAACATGGCAAGCCAAACTGATATTAAAGTTGACAGATTTAAGAAAAAAAATGTCAGGTTTATCTCTAATCGAAAAACCAACCTCTAAAAAAACACCCTTTACATGCTCTTATTTAAAATTTACTTACGTTTCACGAAAATAGTATTGACCGCATTTGATGTTGGTGTTTGTTTAGTTACATGCTTATTATTATTCTGTTTAATACAATTCAGCTGAGAGTCGTTGTTGGAACACAGTATACTGTCGATACTAAACGAGCTGAACCGACCAAAATTTCGATGATCAGGAATGTCCTTACAATTGTTATGAGTTGCATTTTTGACAGATTGGCATAATAAATCACTTATTTCCGCACCATCTTTAGTTCTGATAAAATATTTACTTAAGGTTTCATTACAAGATCCGGAGTTTAAGTACTGCCGATTCATTTTAGCTTGAGATGCTTAACAGTAACTAAAGATACACTATTAGTGTATTTCACATTTCTATAAAATGATCCATTCAGTTTGACTTTTCTGACTCCGCCCCATTTTTATCACATTACAACTCAATACAATGTGGTGCTGAGTACTAAGAAAACTTGTTCCCATCGCAGCGGCAGCTAAGAGCAACCACCAATCATAATGCAAGGCGGCAACTTGTCCGATTCATATGCGAATTGGATTCGACTCTCTTACACAAATCATATCAAGATCCGTACATGTGTATTAACGTGTATTAACATATATGTACATATGTTAATGCATGGACCACACCCAGTCAGACCTGAGGGAAGCTATATTCTAAAGTCAGGCCTGCTTGACGGCTGACAACTCATGCTTAGAGGCAGTATATGAAATAACTACCAAAAAGTGATAAACGTTTTGTCTCTGTTATTCTGTGTGCAGATAATCTGAATTTTCTTGTAATTAGTACACCGCAAGAAGTAAAGCTGCAAGCAAGTGGTCGGAAAAGTTTTAAATTAAAATTTAGCGTAAGCTAACTTTGGAGCGCAAAAGTTTGGATACGCTTGTATCGAGTAAGCCTTCAGTTTTTATACAAAATTTGTTAAATGTTGATTTCAAACCGATCGCTCCTATGGCAGCTACGTGATATAGAAGTCCGACTTACACCAAATTTGGTCAGCCTGTTTAAAACTTAATCCAACACACTATGTGTATATTTGGTTGAGATTTCTTGAGAAAGGACTTATGCAACACGGCTGTCGTTGCATGAGTCCATAATCCTTGCAGGCGAGGTCAACGATATGACAAGGGCATGTCAACTGGCCAAGACCGAAGTGGTCCACTCCAACCTGCTGTGCTGCTGTGAAGTACAACAACCTGGCCGTGGACGCCCTTGAAACTTACGCCGTCCTGGGAAACTGTCTATTCATCGGCAACACGCCAGTTTGCCAGAAAAAGGATCTTCACAAATTGGCGGAGGATAGCTGCATCCCTCGGTTGGTGAAGGGAGGCCACGCCGCATGCGACTACGTCAGAAACGACCAGGAGGTGGTCGAACTCATCGACGATGGAACGATCTTTCTGACGCACTTCAACGGGACGGTAGCCACCAGTGCAAAAAACTACCATATGGAGGGATCGTTCATTGTTCAATACGACAATGAAACGATCACGGTCGGCAGCAGGAACTACAGTTCATACTCGTCTACCCACCTGATGGCAATGCCGGCTGTATTGACACAGATAACGGCAACGGGATACCAGCTATCGTTGAATTATGTTCACGATTTCAACCTAAAAAACCTCCAAAAATTTTCTGACATGTCTACGGAAATTCTGATTTCTTAATTCACAGAGGTACTCATGGCTTCAATCTTCATGGCGGTACTTGACATCGTCTGGAGGAAGATAACGTCAACAAAGGGCATCCCGAAGCTGCGCAGCTCCACCCTGGGCCTGGAACCGCAAACCGCCGGCGAACCTACAACCAAGGGACACAGATCTTGCGATGGGGAAGAGTTAACACTGGCTGGCACCCTTCTTTCCCCGCCCCTATGCGGGGGCAAGCAGAAATCTTTTACAGTCAGTTGTTCTTGTTATATTCCGTGTTGAGGGTATATAAAGTTTATGCAAACGTATGTAAAAGGTGTGACAGAGCCGATAAAGTAAATATTTTATGTTATTGATCTGGACCCACCTCGTACCTTTAGGATATAAGCCCTAAACTAAAAATCGAAAAAACACACAATGCTATGACCTTGAGTTTGTTACGTTTATAACATAACCAAGTTCGGATCTATCTTGAAATGTTCATCACGGTCGAATAATAATCTTCGAAGATATTCAAAAAATATTTATACTGTGCCTTGGACCATAGAAAGAATAAGAACGAACGAATATAACGATTTCTGAGTTTCGCTGCTGCAACAACAACTTCAGCGGTTCGTTGGCAGTATCCGGTTGCCAATCAGCACTTTGGCGATCAGCAGTTTTGGTTCGGCGTGTGCAGAGCTTTCCGAGCGGGCAATTAGATAAGACACTTATGTTTGACTAGATAATTAATAAAAAATACTTATAACGTCTTAACTGAAAGTCTTGTATACTTGGGGATCCTACTTACAGCCGGAACAACATACTTAAGGATTCTGCGATGTTTAGGTAAACATAGTCGCGCGTCCACAGGGCGCCCAGACTTAACTTATATATATATATATCTTAAATTTCGTCCGATTTCTGATTCGATGCTTACACGACACTTTTGACGATAGTATTGACTATAGATTTTACCGATCGTTTTTCCGATAGTAATTACCGATAGTTTTGCCGATATTTTCCCCCCATCAATTTTAAAGATAGTTTTTATCGATGGTTTAATTCGATAATATTACCGATGTTTTTGGCCGAAAGTTTTTACTAGCATTTCTTATAATGATAAACAAATTTAATTATATACAGTACTAGGGGGTTTGCCCCCTGCTCGCTTCGCTCGCCAACTCCCGGCTCGCTACGCTCGCTGAAATCTCGGGGAAAAATGTGAAGTGAAAATAGGAAACATTTCTCACAGCTATAGCCAGACCTTATGTCATTTCTAATTAGATAGCGGGAATTGTAAATTAAATTTTTCCCTGTAGTTGGACTTAAGATAATAGTAATAAGTAGTACTTTATATAATATAGAGAATTTACATTTTCGCTGCTCGCTGTTTTAAAGTTTTCGCTGCAATTGGATTATTGCAGCAAGAGCGAGTAACAGTGTCATATACTGAAAATTGATTTTGAAAGCAGCAACACAAATGAATCGTTTGAATTTCCCACGGCAGCTTCCGCTACGAGCTCAAGCAGTTTGCTGAGTTTGGTATAGCCTGTGCAGCATATTATTCTGCTAGGAAATCTTCTTAGCTGTAAGGTTTGTCAATACGTTTGCGGTACTCTTAGCTTAGAGTCTAGAGTATGCGACTGGCTACATTTTGTTATGTTGGCAACCCATTTTTTGTGTATTTCTATCAAAGTGTCTTTTGCGCAGCAGTGCTATTTGAACGCGTCTTGGATGAACAACGAATTTATAAATGGGTAAGTCTTAGTTTTTCTTGCATTATATTGTGTAATTGTTTTATACAGGTACATATTCTTAAATTGGCCATTATGTGGGTTAATTTAAATGCGTTAATAAAATACTGTAACCACACGAAATGTAAGTATACACAAATAATAGTGAAATATATTCAAAATAAAAACTAATGTATATACATTTTCGTTTCATCTCTTTTCAGTATTAATTAATTTAATAATATTATTCTTAAGTTTATGTATGAAAATGTTTATTTAATAAAACTAAAGAATAAAGTTAAAAAAATATATCTATGTATACGCTTTTATTTCTGCAGCAGCCAGAACCCTAGGGAGGGGGAAATGCCACCCAGAATTCCAAGTGGAATTTCCAAGAATTCCCAACTAGAATTTCCCTACAGCAGAAATGGAAACTGAATTTCCTGCAGAATGTGTCTATGACGAGCTCAGGAAAACGTAAGAGTTCGTAGCGGAACCTGACGTAGGGTAGTGTGGATTTCCTAACGAATTACCCCGATCACTCTAATGTAAAAGCGAATCAGACTTTTACACGAACTCGGAGTGCAATCCTCTGAAATGGGCTGCGGCAAATTTGTACATTTTTCTGCGGAATATTTCCTTCTGTGTTAATAATAGCATTAAAAGCCACTGTTCCTATGGCAGCTATACGCTATAGTGATCCGATCTTGACCACATTTTTACAGAATGTTAGAATGAGTATGAAATCCATAATCTGTGAGTTTGGTTGAGATATCTCAAAAAATAACAAAGATCTTCATACAAAGTTTTAATTTGCATCTGGTTGTTCCTATGGCAGCTATATGATATAGTGGTCCGATCTTGACCAAATTTTCTCAGGATGTAGCAGTGAGTACGAAATCCATAATCTGTGAGTTTGGTTGAGATATCTCAAAAAATAACAAAGATCTTCATACAAAGTTTTAATTTGCATCTGGTTGTTCCTAATGCAGCTATATGATATAGTAGTCCGATCTTGACCAAATTTTCTCAGGATGTAGCAGTGAGTAAGAAATACATAATCTGTGAGTTTGGTTGAGATATCTCAAAAAATAACAAAGATCTTCATACCAAGTTTTAATTTGCATCTTGTTGTTCCTATGGCAGCTATATGATATAGTGGTCCGATCTTGACCAAATTTTATCAGGATATAGCAGTGAGTAAGAAATACATAATCTGTGAGTTTGGTTAAGCTAGCTCAAAAAAGAAAAAAATTTCTTACTAAGCAATTTTGACCTTTGACCCCCCATTTAAGCCCCTTCCAGTGGGGATATCAAAAAATCCAGTCTTATTGCTCGATAATTATGTCTCAGCTATGTTGTGTAGAAATTGCATCTTAATATCTTGAACCGTTTGGCCTACAGCGTGATGACTCAGTCAGTGAGGACAAAGAGTTTTATATATATAGACTAGGGGGTTTGCCCCCTGCTCGCTTCGCTTGTCAACCCCCGACTCGGTACGATTTCGGGCGATTTCGCTAATTTTGCGTAAGGAAATTAATTACTCAAAAAGTAAGGAAAATGTAACAAAGTTGTTAATTTTTATGTAAAGTTAACCCTAAAAGGGACAACTTTGAGTTATTTTAATTCTAAACATATTTTTTTAATATTTTTTTTTTTTATATTAAAATATAATTCTTTTTATACATTTTTTATTGATTTTTTTGCTTGATTTTGTTTGTTTTTGTTGATTACAAATATTTTAATGAAGAAAAAAGTGTTTGAAGTCAGTTCTTCGAGTCCAAACCGGATTCTTCGGTTTCTTCTGTTTCCGGTTAATCCAATAAGAGAATTTGGGCCTCTCTGTCAAACAAAAATGCTTTGCCTGATTTATTTAGTGTACTCTTGCTCAAGCTTGATATAACTTGATATAAACTAATAGAGAGTTCATGAGATCCTTAATCGTATTTGAGCGCGAATTTTTGCGAGTATGTTCGAGCCGGAATTTCCGAAAATTTTTGTTACTAGCTTCCAAGGCTTCTTCGTACATCATGCTAATCGGAAGTGGAACACTTTCTATAATATCGGCTCCATGAATGTAAAACCATGGATATTCCCGTATGAAAATCTGTGCGGTTTCCAATGCGTATTCGCGAAATCTTTCGGGGTTTATTGAATATCCGGAAACAATACAGCGCAAAATGACGCCAATTCTTTTTATTTGATCATGGCTAACTCCGGTTATATGTGAAGACAATTGAGAATTTTCAAAAAACCTTCGAGCCGTATTACCACTATTAGTGTTGCCCGAACCTTGCATTGGAATGTCTTTCAATAATGCCATTTCGACCCTGAACCTATCTTGAATAGCTGCCTTTCCTTGATCGACTATGCTCTTATCTGAACCACGGTCCTGCCACTTTTTAATCGGTTGCCGATAACCTATGTGTAACATACATTCAAAACAACGAATCCAACAATGCAAGGTCGACAGTCCGAATTCTAGTAAGTCATCGTTTCTTGGAAAGTTTTTAATGGTATGTAAATCATTCATCATTTTGGGCGTGGCCGCAAATTTGCGATGATGTTCCCTCAATCACGCTAAACACTTTTTCACCAATCATTGTAAGTTGCAATTTGTGTTCAACTTAAAATTTGCTGTCGCGTGGGAACAATTTTCTGTATTTGAGACTTAATATTCTCAATTTCAGCTCTAACCAAATCTGCAGTCTCTTTGGCAAACATTATTTTAAGAGGTCTACAATACCGAGTCGATGATGGGCGAGGATTTTTCCAAATTATGCAGCTTCCCAATTGCACTTGTAGCGGCACAATACAAATGAAAAACAAGTGCTCATCAGCCATTTTAAGTTCCGAGTTGCTGAAGCTTTGTCGATAAGTTGCGTGTCCCGAACTCCCATCGCAGCCCCATTTAGAAAAGAGTCTCAAATTACATTTTTCGTCATCAACTGAGATTAGGCTAAATACATCAGGATCTGCTTCAACAACTCTAAATATTGTGTGATCCAGCATTTCTTGCAACGGAACTTTTGTCCAACATTCTTCCGTTTCAATGGATTTAGGATAACACATCTTCTTGGCAGATCGCAAAACATCATATGTTGGAAAAATATTAGCTTTTCGCTCTTTTGTGCCTGCTTGCAAAAGTTTATATGAGTTTTTGGTGTAATTGCCATCAATGTAGAGGGCCAAAGCTTCCTCTGGAGTATATTTTATAGGAAGCTGTTGGTCTATATCCAAGATTCTTTTTATTTCTTTAGATGCGTCGGTATCTGTGCCTACCATTGAGACTATATCAGCTTCACTGCGTTTTTCACATTTGTATAGACTTATACGTTGATGTTTTGGGTGGCAATGTGTCCTTTTATTTTCGTCCTAAGCCCAATTTTCTGTTTTGTTGAAGAAGAACCAAGTTTTCGTTCAGCCAAGCTGCGTTGTTGTGCTCAAATTGCTTCTTATCCTTATGGCACTTTCTTTACTTATCAGCATTCTTTTGCAGAAAATTTTGAGCTCCTTAATAACAGAATCGGAGTCCTGCTCAGTACAGTTCGATTTTTCAATAACATTTGAAAATATTAGCTCGACCAGTGCTGGAAATTTTTTTGAAGTGTCACTTTCTCCGTGCCATACTAAATAAAGTGCGTGCTTGCAGCATGACATGATTCCTAAAAAAAGCAACATTGTCCGAATGGGCAGCTCAAGGCAGCTAATGTTGGACAATTTAAACAGTGGACAAACCATAGTTTCACACAAGTATAACATTGTTACTGGCCGATGAGTGCCTCATAATGGTTTACTCTTCAGAAGATGAAATTTGCTCACAAATTGGGAATTAGAAAGGTCGTTAGTTTTAAGCACAAGTAAGCAATACAACATGTATTCACAGGTCACGAAACATTTATTTTCCTTTAATACAGTTTGTGAAAACCCAAAGAACCAGAACCGTAATGATCAAATCAAAAATTTTTCACAACAATCTAAATATGTGTAAAAAACGCAGAAATAATAAAAAAAATTTTGTGTTCGAAAGCTCACAGCTGATCAATGATGCCATCTTTATCGGTCTTGATGTTATCGAAATGCTACATGAACATTTTTGTATCGGCGGCAAATCAAATTTTGGCAGATTTTAAAAGTAAATAATTTTTTTTTCCTTACCCTAGATCAGCCTAATCGCTGGCTGCAATCTCGGGGAGAAATGTGGAGTGAATATAAGGAACACTTTCCACAGCTATACCCAGACCTTATGTCATTTCTAATAAGCTAGCGGTAAATGTTATTTCAATTTTTCCCTGCAATCTGACTTAAAATAACATTACTTTGTATAAGCAGGAGACAAGCCCTCTAATGCTCGCTTCGCTGGCCAACCCGCGGCTCGCTTAAATCGCTGAAATATCGGGGAGAAATGTGGAGTGAAAATAGGGAACACTTCTCACAGCTAAAGCCGGAACTTAAGTCATTTGTAATAAGAAAGCGGGAAATGTAAATTCAATTATTCCCTATTCAATTATTATTCTTCTTTTGATTGTTTATTAATAGCATTAAAAGCCACTGTTCCTATGGCAGCTATACGATAAAGAGATCCGATCTTGACCAAATTTTTACAGAATGTTACAATGAGAACGAAATCCATAATCTATGAGTTTGGTTGAGATATCTCAAAAAATAACAAAGATCTTCACACAAAGTTTTAATTTGCATCTGGTTGTTCCTATGGCAGCTATATGATATAGTGGTCCGATCTTGACCAAATTTTCTCAGGATGTAGCAGTGAGTAAGGAAGACATAATCTGTGAGTTTGGTTGAGATTTCTCAAAAATAACAAAGATCTTCATACAAAGTTTTAATTTGCATCTGGTTGTTCCTATGGCAGCTATATGATATAGTGATCCGATCTTGACCAAATTTTCTCAGGATGTAGCAGTGAGTAAGGAAGACATAATCTGTGAGTTTGGTTGAGATTTCTCAAAAAATAACAAAGATCTTCATACAAATTTTAAATTTGCATCTGATTGTTCCTATGGCAGCTATATGATATAGTACAGTGAAACCTCTCTTGGGCGGACACTCATGGTCGCCCAATTTGTGTCCGCTCAAGGGGAGTGTCCGCCTATAGGAATATTTTTTTTTTATAAATTCAAGTGGTTTTTTCCATTCAGCGTTTATTAAAATACATAAAATTGACTTCAAAATAATAAAAAATTAACTTCCAGTTAATTTACATTCTAAGTACACAGTATGTGTAAAGCTAAGTATAAAAAAGTGGAAAAAATTAAAAATAAGAAAAAATATTAAAAATAAGGAAAATTAGCTTCGATTGCATTAGTTACACTTAATTCTATTGCGTCTTAAAAAAGTCATCTAATCTGGTTTGACGAGCGATCTTTTATTTTTTGTCTAATATGCAGGACTGTAAATGGATTTCCAAAAGTTTAACATATTCAAACGCTTTATAGTCGTTTAGAGCGAATTTTTTTAATTTCATTATTGCTGTCATCGCCTTATCATCCGAATCTGTTTGATCAGGGTCATAATCCGGCTCTTCCGGTTCTTCTTCGGATTCCGAATTATCCTGGTTTCCTGGGGTTTCAATGCAATGAATGTCATAATCTAAAGATTCGTTTTCAGTAACGATCAAGTTATCAATGGATAAAAATTGTTCGAAGCTGATATCGATTTGATATGTTTCTAGAAGTTGAAGTCGTCTATGCCTTCTCCAAATTTGTCAAAAACCCGTTTTTTTAAAACAATTAAAACAATTGTCGAATTTGGGCGTCCACTTCTTATTTTTAATGAGCAAACTATCTCGTCAGCGAACGTTTTTAAAAAATTCGTGTCCTGCCAAGAGAGGTTTTCATTCGTTTTTGTCCTTTTTTAGTGTCCGCGTCCGCTCAAGAGAGTGTCCGCTCAATAGAGGCAAAATTGGTCTGAAAACCCCACCAAAACCAACGTCCCCGAAAAAGTGTCCGCCCAAGGGGGTGTCCGCCTATTAGAGGTGTCCGCTAAGGGAGTTTTCACTGTAGTCCGATCTTGACCAAATTTTCTCAGGATGTAGCAGTGAGTAAGAAATACATAATCTGTGAGTTTGGTTAAGATAGCTCAAAATACAAAAAAAAATTTTTTACTAAGCAATTTTGACCTTTGACCCCCATTTTAGCCCCTTGCAGTGGGGATATCAAAAAATCCCGTCTTATTGCACGATAATTATCTCTCAGCTTAATCTATAATTTTAATTTATTAACTTATTTTAGTTTGTCGCGCTTTTAAGCCTTTTTTCAATTATGCAGGACTGCAATTGACTTTCCAAATAATTAAATATATTCAAACGCGTTGTTGTCATCTTTAAAGCATTTTTCAATTTTGAAATTTTGGTCATTCGTCATGTGTGTGTCCGCTCAAGAAAGGTTTTAGTTCGTTTTTGTCTTTTTTAAAGTGTCTGCGTCCTCTCAAGAGAGTGTCCGCTCAATAGAGCCAAAATTGCTCTGGAAACTCTACCAAAACCAACGTCATGGAAAAAGTGTCCTTCCAAGAGGGGTGTCCGCCTATAAGAGGTGTCCGCTAAGGTAGTTTTCATTGTAATACTAATTTTTTCACTTTTTAAAAATTTTTTTTTTAATTTAATGCTAATTTAATTGAATTTTCAATTATAATTAAAAAAATTTTCAATAGCATTACTTTTTTCAATGCTAGTGAAATGAGATTTTCATTAGCATTACTTTTTTTAATGCCACTGAAATGACAAATTCATTAAAAAAAGTAGTTAATTGGGCACGTCTCTGATACTTATATACATATACAGTGAGGACCCGATAGTAAAATAAACTGTGGAAGTAA
Source organism: Drosophila testacea (assembly GCA_035043265.1). Classification (NCBI taxonomy): domain Eukaryota; kingdom Metazoa; phylum Arthropoda; class Insecta; order Diptera; family Drosophilidae; genus Drosophila; species Drosophila testacea. Next base: position 68,257 of record JAWNND010000205.1, read on the forward strand.
AGGTCGCCATTCAAATTTTCGTCTACTTAGTTATATATGAGTTTTGTATTTCTGCAGAAAATTTTTGAAGGTCGCAACATCAATAGGTTGCACATTAACTTCGATATAAATAAACATATAAATTCAAAAATAAATATATATATCAGGGAATGAAACCGGAGCCGGAACCGGAACCGTTAACCGAAATTACCCGTTTTAATTGAAATACCGTAACCGAAACCAGAACCGAAATAAATTATTTTTCAAGGACCGAAAACCGAAACGGACGTACCGGTACGGTTTCGGTACATTTAAAAAAATTTGTTTGTAATTTTTCAAACAAACATGGTTTTGCACTATAAAAAATGCAGTAAGCTACAGTGAAGCAAGCTCGACAGTAGGAGACCCAGTACTTTTTAAGTGCAAAGAGTTCACTATAGATTGTTCTTCAATGTTGCGTACCATACATAGGTCGCTAGCGTCTCTTCTTTCTCCTTTTGCCCGTAACATTGTTAGTTGAATAACTTCCGTGTTTATAATCCGATTGGAATGAAATTTTCTGGACAGGTTTGGACCATAGTCTATATTATAAGAACCAATATTCAAGGCGCTAGCATTAAAGGGGCTCTTGTAATTCGACTTTGAAATTTAGTTTTTTTAATTTTCGTGAGCGAAGAGGGGCTTGGCAAAAATATAAAGCAAACTCGTTCAATGCAAGATATAGATGAACGTACATGCCAAATTTGGTCTCTCTAGCTTTTATAGTCTCTGAGATCTAGGCGACACAAAATCGGACAGACGGACATCGCTATATTGACTCGGCTGTTGATGCTGATCAAGGTTTCTTGAGGTTTGTTGGAGATGAAGATGACTACTCAAAAATCTAAGATTACCGATCTGTCCGGACCCGTCTAATCATCATACGTGCCAAGTCTCAAGTCTGTAGCTGTTATAATGCTGTAGTTGTAAAGTTTTTAGCGATTTATGGGCGTAGGGGGCGTGGCATCGAAAATTTGAAACAAACTTGATCTGCGTGCAAGTATAAGAAGTCTTCGTACCAAATTTGGTGCTCGTAGGTCTTACCATCTCTGAGATCCTTTCGTTCATACGGACAGACAGACAGACAGACATGGCTATATCGACTGGGCTTCTGACGCTGATCAAGAATATATATACTTTATGGGGTCTGCCACGCCTCCTTCTGCCTGTTACATACTTTAAAATTTTGAACAAACTTAATATACCCCACAGGGTATAATTATAAGACTTATATTTCTATTATATTCTATTGTGTCACACCTACTGGTACTTCTATGCTCCTGAAGTAAGATTATGAGCCTGTAACTTTTGAACAAGGTGAGATATCGGGTTGAAATTTGGAATACAGATTCTCAATACTTAAAAAAAAATGTTGAGAGAAAATAAAAGTAGGCGTATATGTACGCTCAAATACGCCTAATTACCTCAGCGGGTGCAGAAAAAGAAATTTTTTCACCTACCGTATTTTTTTTAATTTAAAAATATCTTAAAAATATTGAAAAACTAAAATTTTAAAAATTTGTGTTTGAGCGTTAATTTATGCCGTTTTCGGTGCCCCTTATTTTTCTCTCAAACATTTCTTTGAAGTATTGAGAATGTATATTCCAAATTTACCCGATATCTCACCTAGTTTAAAAGTTACAGATTTTTGCAACGAGTTTTCAGAAAATCGGCCACTGTGCGTCAATGCGCCACTTCAGGATCGGCAAAAAAAGCTGATTTTCTGCGCACATTAATATTTTATAGCGGGTCAACGATTCCGCCCCCAACAAATCAAAAATAAAAAGAAAAAGAGTTTTTCGCTCCGGCCTTCTCATCGTGTGAAAATTGTATTTCTATGTTGTGATCATTTGCAAATGATAAATATATTATAATAACTCTTTGTCCTCACTTATTCACTGACTGACTGACTGACCGATCACGCTGTAGGCCAAACAGTTTAAGATATCGAAAATTTCACAAACCATAGCTGATTCATAATTATCGTGCAAAAGTTCGAGTTTTTTGATGATTTTTTACTGACTGATACATCCTGAGAAAATTTGGTCAAGGTCGGATGACTATATCATATATGAAGAGATTTGTTGTTTTTTGAGCTATCTCAACCAAACTCACAGATTATGTATTTCTTACTCATTTTTCATTGCATATATGGTAAAGATCAGATGACTATACCATATTGCAGCCATAGGAAGAATCAGATGCAAATTAATATTTTGTATGAAGAGCTTTGTTGTTTTTTGAGCTATCTTAACCTGAGATTTTGGTCCAAATCGGATGACTATAACATGTAGCTGCGGAACAGTAGCTTTTAATGCTATTAATAAATACAAAGTGTACGATTCAATGGTTTACGACTTTCAAATAAATTGGCAGTATATGGCACTGTTACTCACTTTTGCTTCTATAATCCAATTGCAGCGCAAATTTTAAAACAGCGAGTAGCGAAAATGTAAATTCTATATATTATATAAAGTACTTTTATTTTAAGTCCAATTGCAGGGAAAAATTGAGTTTTCTGGACTTAGAGTCAGGATTCCGCAACGAAATTACAAATTTTGTGAAAAACATGTCTGCTTATAAAAGACTTTTACTTCGCTGTCGTACCCACAATGAGTAATACCTTAAACGACGCCTTATTAAGGCTTCTAGCCATCTAACTTTGTAAAAGAAACGGACCTCATTTTTCTTATTTTTCCATGTATGTTAAAGTCACAAAATCGTAAAAAAAAATAAAAAAACAACAATAATCGTCATTTTCTTAATTTAAAAATATATATTTGTTAAACTATTGATATAAATTAAAAACAATGTGTGAATGATTAGTAGATATTCAAAAGCTTTCGGAATCAGTAAATATTTTTAAGATTGGTTGCGCCGTTCTCGAAAAATAATTCAAAATAAAAGAGCACCCCACGTAAAAATGCCAAAAAATGCTAAAAAAAATTTAAAAAAATTTTGATCTTTGGGAGCATATCTATTATAGGAAGCAAAATTTACCCGAGGACCTGAAAAACGCTAAAATTTGTTACATAGTGTAAACAAATAAATTTTTTCGGAAATAACCGTAGTGACTATATAATTGGATGTTGAAAAATTTTTGATTATCAAATGATTACGATTAACAAAAATCAGAAATAATCTAAAATTATTACAATTATTCAAAAATCATCTGAAACCATCAAAAATAATAATTTTGAGTAATCGTAGTAATTAAATAATTGTGCAAAGCCGAAAATAATCGTAACTTAATCATTAGTTCGACTTTTACACAAAAATGATCAATTCTTAATGACTATGATTATTAATCATTACTTAACAGGTACATATTATAAACATTGTTGCGAAATAAAATTTGAAGAAATAACTAATTTGATTTATTTCCCAAGGCGTTGACGTTCGTCAACAAATATCTGCATACAGTTTATGCCAAAACGAAGCCGCCGCCATTACAACAGATGCAAACAACGACAACCTTGTCGGAAACCAAAACAACAAAAACTACAAATACAACGTCCTCAGCAATAACAGGTTACTGTTATGCCTGTCCTCACTGCACTCGCATTCCGCATTTATGCATTTTGGGAGAAATGCTGCATTTTACCGCATACATTTCTGGGAAAAGTATCATTTAACCAAAATGCATTTCGATTGGATTACTTATTTTATTAGATTTTTGCTAATTATTGTGGAAATCGAGAAAGTGCTGCCACTAGAATACAAAAACAAAACCAATAACCCAGCTAACAGCAAAATGTCGAACGGCTATGAATTAAATTTAATTTTTTATACCCTTGCAGAGGGTATTATAATTTTGTGACGAAATGTGGTTGTGGGAACAATCGAGGGTAGGCGGCATTTCTCGACAAAGAGGGTGCCTTCAACAACGTCAGGATCGAGTCAATATCGACAGCACTTGTCAAAATTAACCCACACCTGAGGATCACTTGGTGGCTAAGCAACATGCTTGGCTACAGAATGATCAACTCTGCGCTTCTACAAGTCGAAGAAAGTCTACTAAGGGCACTCCAAAGAGGGGAGTAATATCTCCCTGCTGTGGAACATTGTCCCAAATGATCTACAAAAAGTAAAGGATCAAGGATGCAGGGTAACAGCCTATGCGGATGACTTGGTCTTACTGATAACTGACAAGTTTTTGCCTACAATTAGTGATCTCATGGACAATGCACTGGACCTAACTCTGCAATGGGCAGAACAAAACGGCCTTAGGGCAAACCCACAAAATACCGAACTAGTTCTGTTCACCAGGAAATAGATACCGAGCTGTAGACTCCCAACTGTGGGTGGAACACAGCTCAAACTCTCGAAAGAGGCAAAGTACCTTGGAGTAATTTCCAAACTTTATTGGAAGAGAAACTCGGAGGAGAGGATGAAAAAGGCACTACAAGCCTTCTTCATATGCAAGAAGACGTTTGGGAAAAGATGGGGACATCATTCATTTGTTCTACACTGCAGTCGTCAGACCCATTCTTACCTACGGGGCGCTGGTGTGGTGGGAGGTGACTCGCACCAACTCCCATCTGCTTAACCTCCGAAAGGTGCAAAGAATTGCCTGCTTGGGTGTAACAGGATGTGTTCGTTCTACCCCCCAAGCAGCACTGGATAGTATGCTTGATCTGGACCCGATAGAAATTTTCCTCAAGTAAACGGCCTCAAGGAGTGCTGCAAGGCTACACGCGCTGAGCCTCCTTAAGCCAAGTGCAACAGGCCACACCGCCATCCTACTCTCGATAGGAACTATAGCTAGGGCAGAGGAAAATGACTACTGTGTCCCAGAATTCAAATGGATAGACAGATTTACAACTGTCTTCCCAGATAGGATGGAGTGGCAGCAAGAAACCCCACCGAGGCGGAACGAGTTGTCACTCTATATAGATGGTTCGAAGACGAAGGAAGGCACAGGATCTGGGGTCTTCAAGGGAAACTTCAAGGAACATATGAATCTACAGTCAGGCAGCAATAAAGGCTCTAGCCTCGAATATCGTCAAGAGCAAACTTATTCGGAACACTGTCGCGGCGCTGAACCACAGCCAGCAGCACTCAATCTGACTTGTCCGGGTGCCAGCATACATGGGAGTGTCGGGCAACGAGATGGCTGATGAATGTGCTAGGTACGGAAAGCACTACAAGCCAAAGCACACAAGCCAAGATACAACCCAAAGCGAACATCTAAGCTCCTACACTTCAACAAGAACAGGAAATGAATGTTGACAAGGGTTTTAACAGGACACTGTTACATTGGTCGAAGGGAGAAACGGTACGGTGGACCCTACCAAGACTTAAGTCGTAGCTGCGGCCCATATCCCATCAACCCTTCCCTTTCTCACTCTTAATCCTACAGCTTTTATCAGACACCACAATGGGCCCTAGTGGCTTCTGGATGCTCTCGGCCTAGGCCGAGTCGTCTGTTTAACCCAACCTAACCTAAGTCTCTCAGTTTTAAAGCTATCTTGATGAAACTTGGTACTTCCGTCTTTTTGCTGCATGCAGTACATATGTCGGAACAGGCCGGATCGGATCACTATATCTTATAGCTGCCATAGGAACGATCTTTTTAAAATCAAAATTTAGCATGAAAAGCTTTTTTTTTTCAAGATATTTCAACCAAATTAACAGATTGTGTGTGTGATACATTTTCATAAATCCTTACCAAATTTGGTTCAAATCGGACAACTCATATAGCTGCCATAGGAATGATCGGTTCGAGATCAACATTGAGTATGAAAAACCTGTTTTGTTTTTCAAGATATCTTAACCAAATTCTCAAAATGTGTGTTTGGTAAAGAATATATACAACAGCCTGACCAAATTTGGTGTAAATAAGCCGTAGGAATGATTCGAAATCAACAATAAACAAATTTTATAAAAAATCTGACGGCGGGTCTAGCAAAAATAGACTCATATATGTACTAATGAATGTACGCATTTCCAAGTACTAAAAGTGAAAGTCCCCTCTATCTCTTACAAGTTGAAAACGATTGCCAGGATATTGCAATCCTTCTCTGATTCAAGCATGACAACTATTATAGAATCATCTATATTTCATATTTTAATTGTTTTCGGAGACTTCTTATATTTGCACGCAGAGCAAGTTTGTTTCGTATTTTGGATGCCACGCCCCCATCGCCCACAAACCAAAAAAAAAAACGATATAAAAAAACTTGAGATTTTTGATATTGGATGAGCCGCCCCTTCTCCCACAAACCGCAAAAAAACCATAACACTCCATCATTTTGTGGCTGAAGATTTGTGTTTTGGTATGAATGATACTTGGGATGATGTTACACGACCGTCCAAGTTTAATCGCAATCGGAAGATATTCAATAACAATTATTCAATAAAGTGATGATTTTCTGTTGTATTTTGAGTGCCTATGTAGTGCCTTTGCATAAAGGTGAATGTATGTCTGATTAAGTCCACACTAAATGTTATGTTTTTTGTGTGATCTTACATTTTTGATCATGTGTAGAGAACGGCACATTAGATTTTAACAAGCTATACAGATTCCGAATGCTAATGAATAAATATATCTAATAATCATTATTTGTAATTAAAATCAATATTCTAATATATATACATATTTAAAATGTATAAAGGATGATTGTTTTGATTTTTGTAGACGATTCTTGGACTTTAAAACTCAACTTGAACAATCAAATACTTTAACTTTAAGAGTATAATTATGTTCAACTATTGATTTAAATTAAAAACAATGTATAAATGATTAGTTGATATATTAATTAGTTATTATTTGAATGATCCAAATGTAAGGTCACACAAAAAAAAAACGTTATAAAAACAAAAGCAACATTTTAAATTAAAAAAAAAACTACACCTAAGAATCATTTTTAAAGTCGATATATTCTATCTTTGGGTTCATAAATAGTAATATTTGGGCGAGGGCTATTAAAAAAGCTAAAAATTGTTGCGTAGTGTAATGGAATGATAGTGGGTTTGAAATTAAGAACTAAACTATAATTTTAACTACGATTACAATCAGGTACCTAACTCGCTTGTTTACTTTGGGGTAAATCTAAATTGACCTTAGTCCGAAATATACGAAACAAGAATATTAAGCATAATGATATCGTTAGCATAAACATTCCGAATGCATATTGATTGCTTATCAAATTTAAGATGTGTTAATGATTTACTACTATTTAACAAACAATCTTCAACAGCCACTCTTTATATACTTATATGTGCGCATGCTTGGACATTGTACATGTGTACGTACGTAATTGAATGTACAAGTGAAGATTAAGAAACTGAGAAAAGCACACACATGTGCACATATTACGGTCAGTCTAAGTATAAACATATTTATTTAAGTACATACATTTGAATATATTCGCTTAAATCAACACTTAGCACAATGTCACTGATGGCTTCTTTTAAGCCAGACTTGCTTAGCGCAGTGGCTTTTTTACGAAACTCACAAGGTAAAAATCAAAATGTCCATGATGGAAAATGGCAAAACGTAAAGTGCAGTGAGGTAGTGTATTGCTTATAGTTTACAAAACTAAATTAATTTTTAAAATTTTGGCAATTCGTTGCGGTGGTGGAGCTCTTCAAGCATGAACAATTTTTTTGTATTTTGACATTAATATGATTTTATCCAAATGGTTAATTTTAGCTTAATTTTATATAACGATACTAAAATTTTGTAAATTTGAGAACTATTTTAAATAAATTATTTATTAGCCCCTATTTATTAGACCCTGTACTATAAAAAAGGACAAAAGGGTTGATAGTTATGAAAAACAATTTAAAAAAAGATAAATTGTACGTTTAATTTAATTTAAGTTAAAATTGACACACCCAGCCTCAAAATTTGAAAAACTGCGTCGCGGCGAGCAAGAATATTTTCGTCAGTATGAAAAGGAATTAGTGTGTTTATGAATAAACAGGCATCTCCTAAAATATCTACTTGTAATTTTGACACCTATGTATATTAAATATATAAAAATATTCTATGCAACTAGTCTGTTAGATTGGAAGCTATATTGATGAAACTTGGTACAGGTCCGTCTTTTGGCTGCACGCAGTAAATGTAAGGTACTATTATAATAAGGGAATCGCAAGGAAAAATTGAAAACAGCTCAAAGTGGCTATACGCGTTTCCTGCTTTCTTATAAAAAATGACATAATGATCGATTGCCAAGGTCCGAATATAGTATGAAAAATGCTCCTTATATCCACTTCACATTTCTTTCTGAGATTCAGCGAGCGGTGGTTGACAAGCGAAGCGAGCAGGGGCATGCATTCTGGTATGCCATAATTATAGAAGGTTTCTTGGATTTACATTTTGTTTTCATAGGAACTGACACTATAGAAATACATACATTGGAAACATGATATACAAACTATCAAATATGTTCAATATAGCAAATGTAATTCAAATATTTATTTAAAAATATTAATGTATTGGAACTAAATTAGATTTTAAACTACATATATGTCTGAAACTAAGAAGCTTTATACTTAAATTTTCTTAAAAATATCATGATTCCAATGCAAATTATCGTTTAAATTCGACAAGAGGCTTTCTACTCGATCTTACATTCAATTTAAAGCTTAAGTTTTCTATAAAACACTTTAAAAAAGTAATTCCGTTATCTCACTTAGATTAAAAGATATGATTTTTGCAAAATAAAATGTCAAAACGAGCCACGGTGCTACGCTTGCTGATATGTGGAGTGGAAATGATAAACACTTTTAATATACCCTGTCTATACGGAGCTTGCTGTCTGAAATCATTTCACTTATTTGTACCAAAATTTCCTGTTTGAAAACCATTACATGTATTTAAGGAACACACGAAAGTTAACTATAAAATCGCCTCTTTGAATAAAATGGCTAGGCGAAGCCGACTTATCGTTTTCTGAAATCTCGGGAAGAAATGTGGAGTGTAAATTAGGAGCACTTTTCACAGCTATAGCTATCCTTATGCTATTTTTTATAAGGACACGGGAAACGTTAATAGCCGCTTTGGTCTGATTTAAGTTTTGCGCTGCAATTCGATTTTAAATACTAGTAGTACTTTATAAAATACTAGGGAGCCAGCTGGCCTCGCTCGCCAACCCCCGGCTTGCTACGCTCGTTGAAATCTCGGGGAGAAATGTGGAGTAAAAATAGGTAAAACTTCTCACAGCTATAGCCAGACCTTATGTCATTTCTTATAGGAAAGCGGTAAATGTAAATTGAGTTTTTCCCTGCAATTGGACTTAAGATAATAGTACCTTATATAATATAGAGAATTATGTCTCATCTACGTTGTGTAAGAATTTCAGCTCGATATCTTAAACCGTTTGGCCTACAGCGTGATGTGTCAGTCAGTGAATCAGGACAACGAGTTTTATATAGAGAATTTGCATTTTCACAAATTTTGATAATTTATTAATAGCATCAAACCCCACTGCTCCTATGGCAGCTACATCATAAAGTCATCCGATCTTCATAAAAAATATTAATTTGCATCTCATTGTTCCTATGGTAGCTATATGTATGCCATCATCCGATCTTTACCAAATTTTCTCAGAATGTAACAGTGAGTAAGAAATACATAATCTGTGAGTTTATTTGAAAGAAAACAAAAAGTCATACTAAGCATTTTTGACCTTTGGCCCCCCATTTTGGCCCCTTTCAGTGGGAATATCGAAAAATCTCCCCTTATTGCGCGACAATTATGTCTCAGCTATGTTGTGTTAAAATTTCAGCTCAATATCTTAAGCCGTTTGGCGTGATCAGTCAGTCAGTCAATTAGAACAAATAGTTTTATATATATTGATAGATAGAGCATTTACAATTTCGCTGCTCGCGGCCTTTAAGTTTTCGCTTCAATTGGATTACAGCAGTAAGAGTCAGTAACAGTGTCATTTTTAAATTTAAATTTGAGTTTATTGAATTGTTTCCTAACGCTACAAGTATATAGATACTTATTATTTATTGCGCTAGTCACAATTAATTTCTTATGTGATGACTTTATGTTTTGACTCTAATACAATATAATAAGATATGATAATACAGTTAGATATGATATACTTATGATACACAAAATTTAACATAGCAAATATATATGATAATACAATAAGGTTTTATAATGTATACAAATTTAATATAGCAAATCAACATGTTTTTTTATCTTTTATAATATTTTAAGACTAAGTTATTTTAAGGTGTGTGCAATTTTATTTTGAATTGCGTGGCACTTTGTATAGTTTTAAGTATAAGAGGGAGTCCATTCCAGTTACGAACAGCAGTAATAAAGAACTGTTTTTCTGACGATGACAGTATAAATCTAGTGTAGCATGTACACGTATGTATATCAATAATTATTACATATATCTTGGGCAGCAACACTTTGTCTGCCTAAGCATAACTAAAGCAACAACACTTTGTTGTTATGCAACAACTTTGTCAACGCGCGGCATAAGTCAGTGCCCTCTGCACATTTCAGGTGCGGTCGAAATATGATCGCTCTGGATAGCGGCGATCGCTTAATAGCCGAGTCAGCATGGCCCCCATGCTTGACCGCTACGTACAACTATATATGTGCATGCATAACATCCTCTGCCCAGTATATATACTTTACATATATACTTTACATAGTAATAATACATAAAGATATGAGCAGCCGCTCCGCTGCTGGCGTAACCGGCAGCGCAGCTATGCGGCTTTATACATAAGAATATATGTACTTAGGCTAAGAACCAACTTATGATCGAACAATAAAACATTCTCAATTCTAAACCCAAACTGCACTGACGTGCATGTATTTAACTCAAAAGAAGCAATTGAATTGATGAATCAATACATGGCGACCGTGACTTGGTCCGGACAGCAACGATAACAAAACCAATGGCTGTTTGGCAGTGATCAAAGACGATTTCCAGGCGGAGCTGCAGCTATAAACCATCAATACTTCATGCATCAATATTACAACAAAAACCAGATGATACGGAAATTTCAAACGGAAATAGTCTGAGTGAGTAGAGTTTTGAGTGATATGGGTAAGCGCGGAGGCGTTAAAACAAAAGTAAATAAGAGAATAGCGCACATAAAGTGGCTATTATTTACCAAAACGCCGCCTCCCGCATGATCAACTGCACAAAAGTTGCAGTCAGAGCTTGACTACTTAAAAGCAAGTCTCTTAACCTTTAAACACCCTATCACTAAAGCTCACTCAGCTATTAAATCAATCGACACAAAAAGTAATACAAATCTAAACATCCCCAAGCCGTTGCCAAAGAGGGCAGACGCCTGCCCAAGAGATTGCCCTGGACCATTGGAGAGTGCACATTGCAAATCCACTTGCATGTTGCCTGCAGCACAACCAGAAGAACAACAAAAGCAGAAGACTCAGAAGACTCAGAAGAAACAGCAAGCGTGAGGGGCACCCCCGCCAATTACGCATACGAGGGAGCGTCAACGTACCGGGCCGGTGACGTCCAGTTGACGCGGAATGGGTCCATAGCAGCAGCAGCAGTATATAAACATAATTTTAAATTTAAATTTGATATTGCTTATTTGAAGCATTATAATTATTATATTTAATACTACTATTGTAAAATTGCGCAGAACCCTCTCTGCCCAATTAGAAAGTATAGCCCGTAAAGCTATGCGAAACGATAGGTAGGAATATTGTCAATGAAATACAACTCTATTAGTAAATCTTCAGAAGATTTAATTGAGGAAAATTAGAAATACTACAAATTGCAAATACCCAAAATGGGTTTAGTAGACGTTAAGTCAGTGGATTCCACTGCTAATGTAATAAATAAAGTCGAAGTTCAGAATACTGATCTTAAAGTAATAACTATACTAGTAGTAATAATATTTGTAATAATTCTGATGAATTTATTGTACAAATTGTATAAGTATCACAATAAATGCATTAAGAAACGCTATCACAGCCAGGCAAATGACTTGGATAAAATTTAAGTAAATTTTTACAATAAAAAAAAATTATAAACAACGATTGCTTAAAATAATAATAATCCACTACAAATTATTAATTAATATAATAACAAATACGTAAAAAAAAAATATAAGAAAAATGTATACGTTCAAAATAAAAAGAATTAAGAATAAGCAACTAAGTATAAGGAAACAAATGAATATATATAAAAAAAATGCAGTAAGCTACAGTAGAGCATGCTCGACAGTAGGAGACCCAGTACTTTTTGAATGCAAAGCGTTCACTATTGATTGTTCTTCAATAATGCGTACCAAACAATAGATGGCGCCACTACGAAGTTAATAAACACAGAGGTCGCTAGCGTCTCTTCTTCTTCCTTTGCCTGTAACATTGTTAGTTGAATAACTTCCGTGTTTATCATCCGATTGGAGTGAAATTTTCTGGACAGGTTTGGACCATAGTGTAGTGTATATTATTTGTACCAACAATCAAGTCGCTAACATTAAAGGGGCGTCTTCAATTCGACCTCGAAATTTTGTATTTCAATTTCCGGGGGCGGATAGGGGCGTGGCGAAAATCTAAAACAAACTTGATCAACGGGAGATATAGGTGAAGCTACATACCAAATTTGGTGTCTCTAGCTGTTATAGTCTCTGAGATCTAGGTGTTCATATTTTCAAAATTTTGATCAGCCGTATACTATCCGTTTATTATCCGATCCGGATAAAATTTTCAGGGCAGGATTGGACTATAAAGTTTATCATGTATGCCAAAAATCATATCGCTAGCATGAAAGGTGCTTTCGTTATTCGACTTTTAAATTTTGTATCAAATTTACGGGGGCGGAGGGGGGCGTGGCGAAATTCTAAAACAAACTTGATCAATGCAATGTATAGATAAACCTTCATGCCAAATTTGGTGGCTCTAGCTCTTATAGTCTCTGAGATATAGGTGTTCAAAAAAGGGACAGACAGACGGACAGACGGACAGACGGACATGGCTATATCGACTCGGCTGTTGATGCTGATCAAGAATATATATACTTTATGGGGTCTGCCACGCCTCCTTCTGCCTGTTACGCACATTTTTTTTTGCACAAACTTAATAGACCCATTTGTACTTTTTTAAAGTACTGGGTCTAAAAATGTAATTAAGAATAGGAAACTGAGTATAAAGAAACTCAATGCCGAAATAATTGAATTATTAAATGAGCTGGCAAATGAGTTAGACTTTCTTTATGCTCAGACTTAAAAAAAAAAAAGAATGAGAGAAATAAATTTATTGTAAAAAAAAATTTTTTATTTAAATAATAAATAATAAAATAGGATTCACTAAAATAGAAAGACACTTAATTTTGAAATTTTGGCTAGATAAGTTGTAGATCATGAATATTTTGAATATTAAATGAATATTTAAAATCATTCTACATACAAATAATTACGCTAATAATGATGAATCCAACTTATGGATTTCAGAAAAGTCATTACCCTTATTTCCGAACTAAGAAACGAGTCGGAAAAGTCTTTTAAGTGTATAAATAAAAGTGCACCAATAACAAACAGCACAAAATTAAAACATATTAGGGTACTGCTTAATTCCTACAATGGAATACGTCAAATAGTAGTCGACAATTTAAAAAATTGTGATTCACTACAGACCCTACAGTTAAAAGATGTTTTAAAACGCTTAAAAGAAAATCTTCTGTATGTCGCACAAAGACACACGTTAAACATATTGATTCCAAATAATATAAACTATCCAGCTGAGTTCGATGAAACAGCTCTGCTAGATTCCGAATCAATCAAACAGATTGATATAAAAGAAGATCTACACGACCAGACAATTCCTGCGGTAATAACGTTACCGGAAGTAGAAGAAGAAGTAGAAGAAGAAGAAGTAGAAGAAGAAGAAGAAGAAGAAATAGAGTCAGATATAAGTGTAATAGACAGAAAAGAATACACAATGGCAGACCCAGTTGCCCAAAGGGCTTACATAAAAGACATTTCAAATGCCATTCCAGAATTCAATGGACAAAAGATCCATCTTCCAAGATTTGTAACGGCCTTGAAGTTAGTAAACTTAACAAAGGGCACATTTGAAGAGATAGCGGTTGAGGTTATAAAATCAAAAATAATAGGAGCTACGCTGTACAAAGTACAAAACGAAACAACTATTGATTCAATTATAAAAAAATTGCAAGACACTATAGTTGGTGAAACATCTGACTTAGTAAAGGCAAAATTGGCAAAAACAATTCAAAAAGGGAAAACTGCCGAAAAATTCACAACAGAAATTGACTATTTACGTAAGCTTTTGGAAGCTTCGTATATTGACGAAGGCCTCACGGCCGAACACGCTGATAAATTCAGTACCAAAGAAGCCATTAGCACAATGGTCAAAAATTGTGAACATGGAAAACTTAAAACAATTTTGGAGGCAGGAAACTTTACAACAATGAATGAAGCCATCACTAAGTACTTACAATGTAGTACTGACATGACAGGCAATGCCAATGCAATATTATACACTCAAAGAGGCAATGGCCAGCGTGGTAGTTACAACAACAGAGGTAATAATCGCGGAAGAGCCAATGGTCGCGGTTATTATAATAATAATAATTATAATAATAATTATTAATTAATTAAGTAAAATAATTATAAAAAAAAATTTTAATTATAAACAAAAAATTTTTGTATTAATAAGAATTAAAATAACTTCATAATATTACGTTATTTTTTAAAAGGAGGGAGATGTAGCATGTACACGTATGTATATCAATAATTATTACATATATCTTGGGCAGCAACACTTTGTCTGCCTAAGCATAACTAAAGCAACAACACTTTGTTGTTATGCAACAACTTTGTCAACGCGCGGCATAAGTCAGTGCCCTCTGCACATTTCAGGTGCGGTCGAAATATGATCGCTCTGGATAGCGGCGATCGCTTAATAGCCGAGTCAGCATGGCCCCCATGCTTGACCGCTACGTACAACTATATATGTGCATGCATAACATCCTCTGCCCAGTATATATACTTTACATATATACTTTACATAGTAATAATACATAAAGATATGAGCAGCCGCTCCGCTGCTGGCGTAACCGGCAGCGCAGCTATGCGGCTTTATACATAAGAATATATGTACTTAGGCTAAGAACCAACTTATGATCGAACAATAAAACATTCTCAATTCTAAACCCAAACTGCACTGACGTGCATGTATTTAACTCAAAAGAAGCAATTGAATTGATGAATCAATACACTAGGAATCTTTATATTTTGTCTTCTTTCTGGCACGCTATGCTCAAGTTTATTAAAAAGACAAGAAGGTTCACCAGTAGTAATAATTTTGTGTAGCAGAATTAATATCCTAAACTGAAAAAAGGGGTTTAGCGGTAGGTCAAAAATTTTGATGAAGATATCAGTTATACGGTCTGTGCGCCTTCTGTTAAAAATGTACCGTGCAATGTTATTAAAGGCTACCAGCAGCTTATGCTGACTAGCTGAATCGCACATGGCGAATATTTCAACTCCATAGAATAGAATAGGTGTAAGTGTTGACTTAGCTACAAGCATTTTTAAGATTGTTGGAAGAAAATGCTTAGTTATATATAATTGTGTAAGCCTGCCATACATTTTTCCAACAACGCAATTAACGTGATCGTTCAACGACAAAGTTTTGTTAAAAAATATAGGCAAGCTAACTTTGGCGAGCCAAAGTTTGGATACTTTTGCAGAGCTTTTTAAAAGCCGCTCCTATGGTAGCTTTATGATATAGTAGTCCGATTTACACCAAATTTGGTAAAGATGTATATAAATGTGTCAAACACACAATCTGTGAATTTGGTTGAGATATCTTGAGAAACAAAAAAGTGTTTCATACTAAATGTTTATTTCCAACCGATCGTTCCTATGGCAGCTGTATGATACAGTTATCCGATCCGGCCGGTTCCGACATATGTACTGCGTGCAGCAATAAGACAGACCTGTATCAAGTTTCATCAAGATAGCTTCAAAACTGAGAGACTAGTTTGCATAGAAGCAGACGGACACTCGGACACTCGGACACACGGACAGACGGACATGGCTATATCGACTCAGCTCGTCGCCCTGATCAAGAACATATATATGTTACGGGGTCTGTGAGGCCTTCAATGCGTTACACATTTCGTGACAAAATATAATACCCTCTGCAAGGGTATAAAAATAACAAAGGACCTAAGATCGATTAACATTTATCATTGCAGAAACAGCATTTTGGGTAGCGACTAGTTGTCGTCAGTCAGAGAGGTACGACTTCATTTACTTTAATTCACACATAGAAAACGTATATAACCCACTTAGCTAAGTTAAAAGAATCTCGTGGATTACCGAGTCAAACGCCTTACTAAAATCTAATAAAGTTAATAAGGTAATATTGCCACTATCCACTTGTTTCCGTATATCTTCAACAATGTCAATGACTGCAGATGTACAACTTCTTCTTCTTCGAAAACCTGACTGCTTCTCATTAAACAATTTCTTGGACATAAAAAAGTTTGAAATTTGCGCTGCCATGAGTCGGTCTAGGGCTTTTGACAAAAACGGAAGAATTATAATCGGACTATATTCTTTTTTAGCCTTGGGGATTGGAAAAAGTTTCGCAATCTTCCAAGAATCGGGAAAAGTCGTCAGAGAGGTGTGTAAAATGTGGGTAATAACAGGCAATATTATAGGCAAAATAACCTTTATAAACTTCGGACATATATTATCTAGACCAGTTGCATTTGATTTGATACTAAGTAACTATTCGAGGACATCACATTGACTTACAGCAGCGATGTCGAAAACTTGAAAAGGCAGCCACGCGTGGTTGGCAAACCAAATTCATTCCACGACACATGTATAGAGAGAGAATATGTGTATTCTTTAAATAGAACGCTCGGCAGCTTGTTCTCGCACGATGCGCGTGTTCGGCTGCATTTTCTCTCACGACTCATGTGTTCGGCTGAAGCTCAAAAGTCAAACGTGTAAGTCTTACAGACATAAAACTAAAGCTATTATATCACAGTCGGTGTAAGGTAGGCTGTTCAGGTACGTTTTTTCACAAACTTCGGGTACATTTGTTGTCACAAAGCTGAGATTTAAGCTGTCAAGATCTACATCATCAAATTTACCCTGCACTCGTGCTTTTGCTATCCCCAATTCTTTTACCAACTTCTAAGTTTCTCTAGTATTTGAGAGAGTTGAGAAACGGTCAAAATAAAGTGATTTTTTTGAATCGATTATTGCACGGTATGTCAATTTTCTCAGGGTTCTAAATTTATTGCGAAAATAGTCAGTATTAGATCTCTTCGATTTAAAATATGCTCTGTCACGGTTTGCTATTAACTTCTTAATCTGCGGTGTAATCCAAGGCTTTGCCAAAGGCTTACAAATCATACTCCTTAACGGTACTGATACGTCATAGAGATTTAATGTGTATTGCTCTTATAGGGCAAGTTGGATATTTTTAAAAAAAAATTATTTATTTATTTATTTAATGTCGACTATGTGAAATCGACAACTAAGTTTTTAGTTACATTATAGATAAAAAATATTAAAAGTTAAATGCTTTAATGTAAAAATAAATAGAAAAAAAAAACAAAAAAAAATATATATATATAATATATATATAATGGGCAAGTTCAAATTTAAGATCAATTACTTAGACCCAACATTCGTTGCGGGGATTGGGGAAAACCCAAGAAAAACCCAATCAGGTCTGATATGATGTTAGCGTTGGTTATTATGAGTTAGAGAGAATAAGATAAATTGTTTAATAGTAAAAATTGAGGCATCTGCATTGAAGACATTGTAAAGTCTATTATAATCCGTACTGAGCACTCGAAAGGGTTCATGCAGGGAATAGTTATTAGTACAACGATTAAGGGATAGTGGTACATAATTACGGGTAGACCTGGCAGGAACTGAGAAATTTAGTTGTCTCAATAAATAAGAAGAATCAATTTCGCCAGCAACTAATTTAACAATAAACATGACGCCAAACATAATACGACGGTTAGTTAAAGTGGGTAGATTAATTAAAAGAAGTCTACTAGTATACGGGGGTAAATTAAAGCCTGAAACACAGTTAAAACCACGTAAAGCAAATAATAGAAATTTTTTTTGGACAGATTCAATACGATCCTGGTGGTTAGAGTATTGTGGAGACCAAACACACGAACCATATTCTAGAATCGGATGAACAAGAGATACATAAAGTAATTTTGTCGTATAAGGGTCATCAAATTCCTTTGCCCATCGTTTGATGAACCCTAGAACTTGAGTCGCCCTACTGACCGTTAAAGCAACATGTGAATCAAACTTCAGTCTATGGTCGAGGAGAATACCAAGATCATTTACTTCATCTACTCTAGTAAGGGGTACCAAATCAAGAGTATAATTAATGATGTGATGCAGGTGTCTATAGAAAGACATAACCTTGCATTTAGGACAGTTAAGATTCAGTAAATTAAATTTGCACCATTTATAAAAGCGTGCCAGATCTGCTAGCAGTAAATCAGAGCAGGAACTGTCCGTAAATGACAGACACAACTTCACATCATCAGCATACATTAAAATGTTAGAGTGTAGAATAATAGAAGGAAGATCGTTAACAAAGAGGTTGAAAAGCAGAGGTCCAAGATGACTACCCTGAGGAACACCAGACGCTACCAAGACGGGCCTCGAAATAGCCGACTTGAAGACAACGTTTTGAGTTCTGTTAGTAAGGTAATCGGATAACCATATAAGAAGATTACATGGAAATCCAATTAAATTCAATTTATTAATTAGAAGACAGTGGTTAACAGAGTCAAATGCTTTACTGAAGTCGGTATAAATAACATCAGTCTGCATTTTATTTTTAAAGCCCTTGATCACTAAAGAGGAAAATTCGAGCAGGTTTGTGGTTGTAGATCTATGTTTCACAAAACCATGTTGGTAAGGTGAAATTATGGAACTACAAAAATGAGTAAGCTGTGAAGTAATAATTTTCCCAAAAAGTTTAGGTGTAGCAGACATTTTTGAAATTGGCCTGTAGTTGTTAACGCAACTCTTAGGGCCACTTTTGTGTAACGGAATGATATGTGATTCCTTCCAAAGAGAAGGGAATGAGCAAGATGCAACAGATAAAGTAAATAGTCTATGTAAAAGTAGATATAAAGAGCCAGCGCAGTACCTAAGTACGCATCCTGGCAACCCGTCGGGGCCTGGGGTGAATACTGGTTTAATTAAATTGAGTTCACATAATACTGATTCTTCAGTGATCAAGGGTTCAGGAATAAAGTTAGTTTTTTGCAAATTATAGGGATAGGATGTACTAGGTGAGTAGCTATTAACAGAGTAAGTAGATTGAAAAAATTCTGCAAATAAATCGGCTGTAGCCTGATCATTTTTTGCCGTCGTATTTTTATATGAAACTGAATGAGGTAATAAAGAAGATTTGTCAATTGAGGGAGAGAGGTAAACAGTATTACAGTCGCATAAATCTAATTCTGTTGCTAATATAGAATAGTTTATGTTTTTAAACTCCCTATATTTAAAAGAGTAGTCATTTTGGTCATGAAAAGTTTTGTAGGTGAAGAAGATTGCGTCATGTTTGGAATTCACGCAGCTAAGGCCGAGTGACTCCATATCAATTAAGAGATGTTTTTCAACAAGCATGTTACTATTTAAATCTCCTGTCTGAGTAATTAAAATAGAGGCAGGATATTTAATCGATAAGCTCAACATAATCCATCGTTTTGTATGGTCTGTAGACACAACCTACATAATTAAATTTTGGTTTCATTTCTTTTGTTAAAATGTTAATAAACACCCATTCAATTTCACTTTCCATGGGATGTATGCATACTAATTTAGAATTAAGATTCTTACAGACATATATTGCAACTCCCCCACCACGTCCATTTCGGTCAGAATGAAATAAATTAAAACTATCACACACAATTGGCGATTCACAAAGATCAGAGACAAACCAAGTTTCGGACACACATACTACATCAATATTTGAGTTGATAAACACAAATGTAAATTCTTCCATTTTTTAGACCCAGTACCTTTAAAAAAGGAAAATGGGTTTATTAAGTTTATCCAAAAAAAAAAGTGCGTAACAGGGAGAAGAAGGCGTGTCAGACTTCATAAAGAATATATATTCTTGATCAGCATCAACAGCCGAGTCGATGTAGCCATGTCCTCCTTCTTCCTGTAAGTGAAGCTTACACTTACAATCTATCCTCCTACCGCACAAGAAGTGCTATAATCAAATACAATAAACTACATATTCAAAAACTACAAACTAAAGTGCTGCCTGCTTATTTCGACGCCTCCACTTCAAACACCATCCATTCTGGACACGTCTGAATTCAGCAGCCTTACGCATTAAGGTAAGCTTCTCGCGAAATAGCTCAAACTTTTGAATGACCAACCGGTCAACAATTTGCTGTGTTGTGTTGTGTGGCTTTATCCGGTAGATCTCACTCAGTTTGGGAGCCGGACTGACACCTAGCTCAAGTGAAAGTGACTCGAAAAGTATACTTAATGACTCGCCTTCCGTTGTGGGAACACCATGCAGTTGCACTTCCCGGGCCAAGTCAGCATTTACCAGAACATTCAGTTTAGCGGACAGTTCGATCTTCACCAAATTTTCAAAGGATGTAGCAGTGAGTAAGAAAAACATAATCTGTGAGTTTGGTTGCGATAGCTTAAAAAACCACAAAGCTCTTCATACAAAATATTAATTTGCATCTGATTTTTCCTATGGCAGCTTTATGATATGGTCATCCGATCTTTACCAAATTTGTACAGAATGTAGCAATCACTTAAAAATAAATAATCTGTGAGTTTGGTTGAGAAGCTCTAAAAAAAAACACAGCTCTGAATTCAAAATATTAATTTGCATCTGATTGTGTTAGTGGCCGCTATATGATATTGTCATCCGATCTTTACCAAATTTTCACAGAATGTAACAATATCTAAAAAATAAATGATCTGTGAGTTTGGTTGAGATAGCTAAATCAATAAACGTTTATTGGCATTGATGTTGTTCCTATGGAAGCTATATAATGTATTCATCTGATCTTGTCCAAATTTTCACAGAATGTAACAATGAGTAAGAAATACGTAATCTGAAAGTTTGGTGAGGCAGCTCAAAAAACAACACAGGTCTTCATACTAAAGTCTAATTTGCAACCGATTGTTCCTATTGCAGCTAAATGGTATAGTCATCCGATCTTTACCAAATTTTCACAGAATGTAACAATGAGGCAAAAAATACGTAATCTGTGAGTTTGTTTGGGATAACTCAAAAGACAACACAGCTCTTCATACTAAAGTCCAATTTGCATCCGATTGTTCTTATGTCATATACCTATAGTCATCCCATTTTTACCAAAATTTTCAAAAAATGTAACAGTGAGTAAGAAATACATAATCTGTAAGTTTGGTTGCGATAGCTCAAAAACAACGCAGCTCTTAATTCAAAATATTAATTTACATCTGATTGTGCCTATGGCAGCTATATGATAGAGTAAACCGCTCTTTACCAAATTTTCACAGAATGTAACAATGAGCAAGAAATATAATACATAATCTGTGAGTTTGGTTGATACAGCTCAAAAAACAACACAGCTCTTCATACTAAAGTCTAATTTGCATCCGAATGTTCCTATGGCAGCTATATGATATTTTATTTATTTATTTTAATTGTAACTTAGAATTAATTCTATAGTACAATAATGTAACCAGAGAAACTGAGGCCTTCAGGCTGTTTTTGTATATTCTACTCATCTTTTTACATTTAATTTTCTAGTGAGTTTTATGAATCTTTATACCCTTGCAGAGGGTATTATATTTTTGTCACGAAATGTGTAACGCATTGAAGGAAGCCTCACAGACCCCATAAAGTATATATATTCTTGATCAGGACGACGAGCTGAGTCGATATAGCCATGTCCGTCTGTCTGTCTGTTTCTATGCAAACTAGTCTCTCAGTTTTGAAGCTATCTTGATGAAACTTGATACAGGTCCGTCTTTTTGCTGCACGCAGTACATATGTCGGAACCGGCCGGATCGGATAACTATATCATATAGCTGCCATAGGAACGATCGGTTCGAAAACAACATTTTGTATGAAAAACTTTTTTGTTTCTCAAGATGTCTTAACCAAATATACACATTGTGTGTTTGATTAAGTTTTAAACAGGCTGACCAAATTTGGTGTAAATCGGACTACTATATCATATAGCTGCCATAGGAACGATCGGTTAAAAATCAACATTTAACAAATTTTGTAAAAAATCTGTCGGCTTTAACAGGGCACTGCAAGGGTATCCAAACTTTGGCGCGCCAAAGTTAGCTTGCGCTATATTTTTATATTGTTATGATTGGCTTCAGCGAGAAGTTGGGTAGGTGGAGGGATATTAAGGGAGGTGCAAATATTTTTTATGAAGTCGCAGTGATTTAATAAGTGTTGAGTTGTGAGTGTAGTTGTGTTGCAGTATGGGCAGAGTGGCTCAGGTAGCTTTTTCATGAGATGTTCGTGCAGTTCGTATTATTGCATCGTTTTTGTTTGTTGTTGTTGGTATGTGTATTGGTTGTCTTTCAGGGTTAATTGTTTTGTTGAAGTGATTGTAATAATTCCAGGTTGAGCTTGACGTAATTCGCGATCTCGTTTTGCGTCTGAGTTGTTTAATCAATGTTTCTGGTAAAGATGAGCCGGGTGTATTACAGATTCTACTAATTTGTCTGCCAATGCTCCATTGGAATCTAGTTGTCAGATCAGGAAGTCCAGCTTCTGTAAGCATGTTATTGATCGGGGTAGATCTAAATGCACCTAAGGAAAGTCGGATGCATGTGTGATAGGGGTGAATAGCTTGTTTATATTGGATTTATTTGTTTTGCCGTATATACAAAGACCGTAGTCTAATTTTGATAATATTATTAACTTTGCGATATTAATAAGAGATGTGGTGTTACATTCAAGGTTAGTACTACTTAAGCATTTAAGAATATTTATTCTTGAATTAAGTGAGTTTATTCATGTTTTTACATGCTCGTTCCATGTGTGCCTTGTGTCAAAAACTAATCCTAGTATTGTAAGCTGTTGGAATTTTGGTAGGTTAGTTTTATTAATTATTATATCTATTTTTGTACATGAGTGTTTCTTACATATGTGTAAATGGGATGATTTTTCATTCGATATTTTTGTTCCCGTAAAATTGCACCAGTGGCTTATTTTATTAAAAAGGTTATTTATTTTAATATCTTATCCAGGCTTTGGAATGAAGATAAGGCAAAGATCGTCGGCGTACATTGTGTGTGTGAAGAATTTATCTTCTTTAATAATTTGGCTTAATTTATTAAACGCTATTAGGAACAGTGTAACCGAGGGTGGTGACCCCTGTGGGATGCCGTTGTGTAATGTAACCTCTTTTGACAGAGTGTTGCATATTTTGACGCGGAATCTTCGGTTGGTTTGGTAGCTCCGTATAAAGTTGATTATTTTTGGTCTGAACTTCCATTCTAGCAGTTGTTGCAAAATGCAGTGTGCTCCAACTCTGTCGAAGGCTTTCTCCATGTCTATTGACAGCACGGAAATATGGTTTCTAGTAGATAAGTTGGTGCACATATAATTTTTCTAAAATTAAGAGGGGGTCTATGGTGCATCTATTTGGCTTGTAAGCGTACTGGTTGGGGGAGAGAAGATTCTCTTGATTCAACATCCACATTATTTTTTTGGATATAATTTTTTCTAAGGTTTTGGAAATACAGGATAGTAGTGATATTGGACGGTAGCTGTTTAGGAGATGTTTTGGTTTATTTGGTTTGTGTACTGGGATTATCGTGGCTATTTTCCATTGCTGGGGGACGATGCTAGATTCTAGGATTTTGTTGTAAAGGTCTAGGAGTTTATGGATCGAAATATTAGGGAGTTTTTTTTAATATTTGGTAGCTTATGTTGTCATGTCCAGGAGTTGAGCCTTTAAGGCTGCTGAGACATGATTGGAGTTTGATTAGTGTAATTGGTGTTTCGATTTTTTTAGCTCTGTTTTTTGGGATGGGTGGGGAAGTAAGGTGGTGGGCTTTGTTTTTTTTGGAACGAGGCTGTGAAGTTTGTATCTTCTGAATATTCTGACCAGTGTTTGGCGAATGCATTGGCAATTTCAGTTGGGTCGCAGCTATTTCCTGTCTCTGTTTCAATTGTGTGGATGTGTGTGTTTTGCCTAACTCTGGTAACAATATGAACCTTTTCCCATAGTGATTTAGTGCTTGTGTTAGGGTTTATAGTTTTCGTAAAGTCTGCGAAAGCGGTTTTTTGTGCTATTTTTGCAACGTATTTAAACTTGGCATTAGATCTTTTGTATTTTAGCATGTTTTCTGAGCTTAAATGTTTCCTGAGGTTATTAAGACAAGTGATTTTTCCTTTCTTAAGGTCTCTAATTCTGGGCTACACCCATATGTGGTTTTCCTTTTAATCCTGTTAGGATTTGAGGTAGGAATAGCATTATTTGCACATGTTTTGATTATTTTTTAGAGTTTGGCTGCTGATTTATTTGTGTTGTTTGTGATATCTATTATGTCTGATAATTCGGAATTATTTTTTTGAAATAATTCCCAGTTGGCTGAGTGTAGTTTGTACCTGTGTGTTTTGTAAGCTGGGTTGTTGGGTGTTTTAGGGAATAGCTGTATGCATATAGGGTAGTGGTCACGACCGTACAGGTCTTCGCATGTTGACCAGGTTGCATTTAAATTGAGCGGGGAAGAGCAGATGGCTACGTCTACGTGTGTGAAGGTGTTTTGTGTGGAGTAGTGTGTGGGGTCGCCTTTATTTAAATTTTAAATAAAATTAAATAAATTAAATTTTAAAACTATTAGGTTGATATTTTCTATAAAGCTAGCCATAATATTTCCTTTTTTATTATTCGCGTGTGATCTCCAGAGTGTGTGCCAGGCATGTATGTCACCTAGCATCAGTACTGGCTTATTGAAGCTGTTAATCAGGTCGTGAAGGTCTTGCTCAACAAAATTGTCAGATGGTGATATGTTCAGGTTTAAAAGTACAAAAGGAGTTTTCGATTGTATTTCTGCGGCGATAGCTAGAATCCTTGATTGGCAGTTAACTATCTTATGTTGAATTATTTTGGATATAAGTGAGAATTTGTTTGGGGTGTGAAAATTGCTGTTATAGTTAGTGAGATGAGTTTCTTGAAGGGCTTTTATTTGTGGTTTGTGTTTTTGTATTAAAAGGGAGAGATTATGGAATTTGTTTTTATACCCATTTATATTCTATTGTAATATATTGAGTGTCATTGTGTTGTTAAGTGTGTTTATTAGTTTAATTTTGGTGTGGGGTTTTTAATCTCTCCTTCTCTATTTCTAACTTCCACTCGATCCCGCGATGCTGCACTTTAATGCATAACATTAAAGGCGATCGCGAGGAGCGAGGAGAAGCGAGTAGAGATGGATCATACTTGGCTTTATAATAACTAAACGTCTTCACTGATACTGTCTGTATCAGGGACCGTTGAGCGATATTAGTTATGTGCTTTGATAAGTTTTTTTTTGCGTCTTTTATGTCTTCGTCAGAATCTGAGTCGCTTGTTGACATTTGTGCGTAATTTGTGTTAATTTTTATACACTTGCAGAGGGTATTATAATTTTGTCACGAAATGTGTAACGCATTGAAGGAGGCCTCACAGACCCCATGAAGTATATACATTCTTGATCAGGGCGACGAACTGAGTCGATATAGCCATGTCCGTCTGTCTGTCCGTCTGTCTGTCCGTCTGTTTCTATGCAAACTAGTCTCTCAGTTTTGAAGCTATCTTGATGAAACTTGGTACAGGTCCGTCTTTTTGCTGCACGCAGCACATATGTCGAAACCGGCCGGATCGGATAACTATATCATATAGCTGCTATAGGAACGATCGGTTGGAAATAAACATTTAGTATGAAAAAACATTTTTGTTTCTCAAGATATCTCAACCAAATATACACATTGTGTGTTTGATTAAGTTTTAAACAGGCTGACCAAATTTGGTGTAAGTCGGACTACTATATCATATAGCTGCCATAGGAACGATCGGTTCGAACACAACATTTAGTATGAAAAACTTTTTTGTTTCTCAAAATATCTCAACCAAATATAAACATTGTGTGTTTGATTAAGTTTTAAATAGGCTGACCAAATTTGGTGTAAATCGGACTACTATATCATATAGCTGCCATAGGATCGATCGGTTCAAAATCAACAAAATTTTTTAAAAAATCTGACGTCTTACACAGGGCACTGCAAGGGTATCCAAACTTTGGCGCGCCAAAGTTAGCTTGCGCTATATTTTACTTTGTTTTCTGAGTGTATATGTTTAGACCCTGTACTTTAAAAAAGTACAAAAGGGTCTATTAAGTTTGTTCCAAAAAAAAAGGGCGTAACAGGCAGAAGGTGGCGTGTCAGACCCCATAAAGTATATATATTCTTGATCAGCATCAACAGCCGAGTCGATATAGCCATGTCCGTCTGTCTGTCTGTCCCTTTTTTGAACACCTAGATCTCAGAGACTATCAGAGCTAGAGACACCAAATCTGGCATGTACGTGCATCTATATCTTGCATTGAACCAGTTTATTTTAGATTTTTGCCACGCCCCCCTCCGCCACTAGAAATTTAAAAACAAAATTTTAAAGACGAATTACAAGAAAACCCTTAAAACTAGCGCCTGTCCTGAAAATTTCATTCCAATCGGTTGATAAACGCGGAAGTTATTTAACTAACATTGTTACGGGCAAAAGGAAGAAGAAGAGACATAGCGAACTCTATGTTTATCAAGTGGCGCCATCTATTGATAGTATGCAACATTGAAGAACAATCTTTAGTGAACGCTTTGCACTCAAAAAGTACTGGGTCTCCTACTGTCGAGCTTGCTCCACTGTAGCTTACTGCATTTTTTTTTGATGTGCATGGTAAGTCATTTCTATCCGTTATTTTTGGTGGTTCTATATTGGCAGCTGCTTCGAGTAGTTTTTAGACCCAGTACTTTAAAAAGTACAAATGGGTCTATTAAGTTTGTGCAAAAAAAAATGTGCGTAACAGGCAGAAGGAGGCGTGGCAGACCCCATAAAGTATATATTCTTGATCAGCATCAACAGCCGAGTCGATATAGCCATGTCCGTCTGTCCGTCTGTCCGTCTGTCTGTCCCTTTTTTGAACACCTATATCTCAGAGACTATAAGAGCTAGAGCCACCAAATTTGGCATGAAGGTTTATCTATACATTGCATTGATCAAGTTTGTTTTAGAATTTTGCCACGCCCCCCTCCGCCCCCGTAAATTTGATACAAAATTTAAAAGTCGAATAACGAAAGCACCTTTCATGCTAGCGATATGATTTTTGGCATACATGATAAACTTTATAGTCCAATCCTGCCCTGAAAATTTTATCCGGATCGGATAATAAACGGATAGTATACGGCTGATCAAAATTTTGAAAATATGAACACCTAGATCTCAGAGACTATAACAGCTAGAGACACCAAATTTGGTATGTAGCTTCACCTATATCTCCCGTTGATCAAGTTTGTTTTAGATTTTCGCCACGCCCCTATCCGCCCCCGGAAATTGAAATACAAAATTTCGAGGTCGAATTGAAGACGCCCCTTTAATGTTAGCGACTTGATTGTTGGTACAAATAATATACACTATGGTCCAAACCTGTCCAGAAAATTTCACTCCAATCGGATGATAAACACGGAAGTTATTCAACTAACAATGTTACAGGCAAAAGGAAGAAGAAGAGACGCTAGCGACCTCTGTGTTTATTAACTTCGTAGTGGCGCCATCTATTGTTTGGTACGCATTATTGAAGAACAATCAATAGTGAACGCTTTGCATTCAAAAAGTACTGGGTCTCCTACTGTCGAGCATGCTCTACTGTAGCTTACTGCATTTTTTTTTTTGAGTTTAGTAGTGGCTGTGGTTGCTGATTGTAATATTTTGTTTTGGCTTCGTACATCGTACATTTTTCTTTGGTTTTTATTTTCAAAATCTCTTGAGCATCTTTATATTATATTTCGGACAGTCTCTGCTGCTAGCAGCATGCTCTCCGTTGCAGTTTACGCAAAATGTGCGAGTGCACTCGATCGGTGCGTGGGCTGGTGCCGCATGGGTCACAAGTTTGATTGCCTTTGCAAAATTTAGCTGTGTGTCCTAAAATTTAACAGTTTTTGCTGCTCATGGGGTTTGGAATGTATTCCTTCACCCTAGCGAGGTGCCATGTGATTTGGATTTTTTGTGGGAGGCTGTCTAAATTAAATGTTAACTGGACTACCCATGGTAGTTATGGTATTGGCTTTGAATTTTGCAAATGCCATGAAGCTCTTTGGCTGAGATGAATTTTTCTACAATTGCTGAATTATCCGCAAAAATTAGCAGATTGCCGTCTCGCATTTGATTGATTTTTATAATTTTTGCGCTAATTAATTTAGTTGCTCGCTCCACTGCGAAGCATAAATAGGAGAAAAGGGGTTTGTCTTTATCAATAGCTGACATCAACAAATATTCCGGATTGGGCAAGTTAGGTGTTGGGAGTTCAGGAAAGGCTTTTGATAGAGGAGATGGTTTTTTCCTTTTGGTTTTGGGGCTGTCGCTAAGCATGGCAAAGCGATTAGCCCCTTGGTAATTGCGCCCAGGGGACATGACTCTATGTTTTTGAACTTACTGTTGCTTTTCTTTTTTTTTTTTTCGTTAAAAGAACAAGTGGTTTAAGAGATTAAGCTTAAAAAGTTGAATAAGCTTTGAACTAAGCTGAACTAAACTGCGAAAACACAACCGATCGGTTCGAGGCTTAGTCGATGACTGAGCTATATGATTTAGTCTTCCCATATTTACCAAATTTTCACTAAATGTAACAGTAAGTAAGAAATACATAATCTGTAAGTTTGGCTGCGATAGCTCAAAAAACAACGCAGCTCTTAATTCAAAATTTTAATTTGCATCTGATTGTGCCTATGGCAGCTATATGATAGAGTAAACCGCTCTTTACCAAATTTTTACAGAATGTAACAATGAGCAAGAAATACATAATCTGTGAGTTTGGTTGAGATAGCTTAAAAAACAACAAAGGTCATCATACTAATGTTTTATTCGCATCTGATTGTTTCCATGGCAGCTATATGATATTGTCATCCGATCATTACCAAATTTTCACAGAGTGTAGCAGTAAGTAAGAAATTCATAACTGTGACTTATGTGCTCTTCATACTAAAGTCTAATTTGCATCCGATATTTCCTATGGCAGCTATATGGTATAGTCATCCGATCTTTACTAAATTTTCACAATATGTAACAATGACTAAGAAATATATAATCTGTGAGTTTGGTTGAGATAGCTCAAGAATTTACATTTTCGCTCGCTGTTTTAAAGTTTTCGCTGCAATTGAATTATAGCAGCAAGAGCAAATAACAGTGCCATATATTGCAAATTTATTTTGAAAGTCGCAGCACCAATGAATTGTAGACCACCACCACCACTTCTTTTGATGGTTTATTAATAGCATAAAAATCCCCTGTTCCAAAGGCAGCTATATGATATAGTCATCCGATCTTTATGCATATATACAGCTCAAAAAACAACAAAGCTTGTAAAGTTGTTCTTAACCGGGGTACAGATCTCAGTCCGATTGGGTTCACTATTCATAAGAAATTTGTAATTATACTGGTCGTGAAAGGGGAAAGGCGGGAAATGTTCGGCTGTGTAGGCATAAAACAAACACTCGCAACAATATCAATTTCTAACTACAACTGCACTTTTACGTAGGACTTCCCTACGAAGCTCGAAACCTCACAGGGTATCACCCGGTATTTCACGGACTACCCGTTAGGATCGCTAACTACTATTACTTGCCGGGATTGTTCACACGGCCAACGGGAATCTATCCTCGTTGTTTAACTACTACTAATGGTTACTACTCTTGGGCTAATCGTTGTCGGAATTGTTCACACGGATCTATCCTCGTTGTTCAACTACTGTTAATGGTTAGGGAAGGAAAATATTAAAGATCAGACTGTTTCAGTTTAGTTGCGCTGTTTATTCTTAGCTTGTTAATTACTTTAGCTATTATGACTACTTGTACTACCCTGCTGCACTGTCCTCTGGAGCCCTAATGCTCTGCCTTGTCTATCCCGTACTTACACAATATCTTACTTTGCGAAAATCATATCTTTTGATCCAAAAAAGATATCGAAAAAATTAAAAAAAACGTTTGTTAGACTTCTTCAGCTTTAAATTGAATGTAAAATCTTAAAAATCGAGCAGTAAACCTGTTTCCACAGGTAGTCAAAGTTGGATTTACCCTTGAGATAGTTAAAAAAAAAAAAAACTCTTCATACAAAATTTTAATTTGCATTAAGGCAGCTATATGTTATAGTGATCCAATCTTAACCAAATGTTCACAGAATATAACAATGAGTAAAAAATACATAATCTGTCTTGTTGCACGATAATTACATTTTAGCTATGTTGTGTTAAAATTTTAAACTCTATATCTTAAGCCGTTTGGACTACAGTGTGATGTGTCCAAACGGATAAAGAGTTTTATATAGATAGAGAATTTACATTTTCGGTGCTCGCTGTTTTAAAGTTTTCGCTGCAATTGGTACATAGCAACAGGAGCGAGTAACAATGCCATTTACTGAAAATTTTTGTTGAAAGTCGCAACACCAATGTTTTATACCACTCCCCTCCCTTGCTTTTGATTGTTTATTAATAGCATCAAAAGCCACCTATATGATGAAGTCATCCGATCTTTACCAAATTTTCACAGAATGTAACAATGAGTAAAGAAATACATAATCTCTGAAGTTGGTTGAGATAGCTCAAAGAACAAAATAACATTCTTACTAAGCAATTTTGACCTTTGATGAACAACTCTGGTCAGTCCATACAATTGAAACTCGTAGAATACCGGAAAACTATTCGGTGAAAGTTCCGACAAAACGAAAGTAAAGCCTAGTACCCAGCAAAGTTGTGACAGTGTGTTATTTACTAAACCTCTATATTGAAAGCAATTTTTCAACTTTACATAGACTCTTAACACCGAGTCCAGGGTAGTCTAGGCAAGCGACGAACAGTGGGGCCGTTTAAGTTTTTACTTTGCGAAAATCATATCTTTTGATGCAAAAAAGATATCGAAAAAATTTAAAAAACGTTTGTTAGAAAAATTCTTCAGCTTAAAATTGAATGTAAAATCTTAATCGAGCTGTAAACCTGTTTTCCACAAATAGTCAAAGTTGGATTTTGTTTTTGCATGATTTTATACGATATTTTTGCATTAGAAGCATGCAAATATTCAATTTCACTAGAAATGTTCGAATTTACATATATGTATATATCTCTAGCATTAAATCTTTAAGTATCTTAACACTTATAAATGAATTTAAATTAATATTTTAGTTTCATTTACTGTAGCGAGCATATTTATTATAATTCAAGTTTTCAACACATTTATATCGTGTTAATTCCTACGAAAACAAATTTTAAATAAACTAAATCTCTTTTTTAATTGTTTGAAATTAATTTAAAAATATTGCGCAAGCTAACTTTGGCACGCCAAAGTTTGTATACCCTTGCAGTTCCCGCTATAAGCCGTAAGATTTTTTACAAAAAGTGTTAGATGTTGATTTTAAATTGATATAGTTGCCGATTTGCACCAAATTTGGTCAGGCTGTTTGAAACTATACCAAACACACAAAGTGTGAGTTTGGTAACATATGGTAAGAAACTAAAAAGTTTTTCATACTAAATGTTGATTTTGAACCGATCGTTCCTATGGCAGCTATATGATATAGTTGTTCGATTTGAACCAAATTTGGAAAGGACGTATAAAACTTTATCAAACACACAATTTGTGAAATTGGTTGAGATATCTTGAGAAACAAAAAGTTTTTCACACTAAATTTTGATTTCAACCCGGTCGTTCCTATGGGAGCTATATAATATAGTGATCCGAACCGGGCGGTTTCGACATCTGTAGTGCGTGCTGCCAAAAACAGACCTATGCCAAGTTTTATCAAGATAGCTTCAAAACTAAGAGACTAGCTTGCATATAAACAAATGCGCACTGCAGGTAGCGCACAAAAGCGTTCACCGCGACGCAATTTTGCCCAAGCAAATTGGGCATTTTTAGGATAGGTGCATTAATTGTATGTTAAACTGCGCCGAAGACGCAAAATTTCGCACTCTGGAATTATGAAAAATCGTTTTAAAACTAATCACAGAATCGCGTGGTATAAACCGCTTGCCTGGACTAGTCTGGACTCGGTGTTAAAAGTCTATGTAAAGTCGAAAAATTGCTCCAAAAATAGAGGTTTAGTAACTAGTTTATTTCAAATACTTCCAAACTCAAACTGAACTAAATTTGCATATTGCTCGCCATGGAATTGTTAAAACTTTAAGTTAAAGTTAAGAAACTTTAACTTTTATGAACCATTTGGATATAATTCTATCCCAAATATGAACAATTTTTGCAAAAAATACACAAAAGGCCAACATGAAAATATTGTTCATGTTTGAAGAGCTGTACCACCGAAGCAAATTACCTAAATGAAAAAGGAAACTTAGGTCTGTAATCTTCAAACAATTTTCTACCTAACTGTATTTCACGTGTTGCCAGATTTCGACTCGTGAGTTTTGATTTTTGCACAACATAGCTGAGACATAATTATCGTCCAATAAGACGGGATTTTTCGATATCCCCACTGGAAGGGACTAAAATGGGGGTCAAAGGTCAAAATTGCTTAGTAAGAAATTTTTTTTCTTTTTTGAGCTATCTTAACCAAACTCACAGAATATGTATTTTTTACTCACTGCTACATCCTGAGAAAATTTGGTCAAGATCGGATCACTATATCATATAGCTGCAATAGGAACAACCAGATGCAAATTAAAACTTTGTATGAAGATCTTTGTTATTTTTGAGATATCTCAACCAAACTCACAGATTATGGATTTCGTACTCATTGTAACATTCTGTAAAAATTTGGTCAAGATCGGATCACTATATCGTATAGCTGCCATAGGAACAGTGGCTTTTAATGCTATTAATAAACAATCAAAAGAAGATGGACAAGGGGTGGGGAGGGGAGGGGGTGTTACGATTCATTTGTGTTGCAGCTTTCAAAATCAATTTTCAGTATATGGCACTGTTACTCGCTCTTGCTGCAATAATCCAATTGCAGCGAAAACTTTAAAACATCGAGCAGCGAAAATGTAAATTCTCTATCTATATATATAAAACTCTTTGTCCTGACTGACTGACTTAGTCATCACGCTGTAGGCCAAACGGTTCAAGATAGTGAGATGAAATTTTTACACAACATAGCTGAGACATAATTATCGTGCAATAAGACGGGATTTTTCGATATCCCCACTGGAAGGGGCTAAAATGGGGGTCAAAGGTCAAAATTGCTTTGTAAGAAATTTTTTTTGTTTTCGAGCTATCTTAACCAAACTCACAGAATATGTATTTCTTACTCACTGCTACATCCTGAGAAAATTTGTTCAAGATCGGATCACTATATCATATAGCTGCCATAGGAACAACCAGATGCAAATTAAAACTTTGTATGAAGATCTTTGTTATTTTTTGAGATATCTTAACCAAACTCACAGATTATGTATTTCGTTCTCACTGCTACATCCTGTGAAAATTTGGTCAAGATCGGGCCACTATATCATATAGCTGCCATAGGAACAACCAGATGCAAATTAAAACTTTGTATGAAGATCTTTGTTATTTTTTGAGATATCTCAACCAAACTCACAGAATATGTATTTCTTACTCACTCCTACATCCTGAGAAAATTTGTTCAAGATCGGATCACTATATCATATAGCTGCCATAGGAACAACCAGATGCAAATTAAAACTTTGTATGAAGATCTTTCTTATTTTTTGAGATATCTTAACCAAACTCACAGATACTGCTACATCCTGAGAAAATTTGGTCAAGATCGGGCCACTATATCATATAGCTGCCATAGGAACAACCAGATGCAAATTAATACTTTGTATGAAGATCTTTGTTATTTTTTGAGAAATCTCAACCAAACTCACAGATTGTGGATTTCGTACTCACTGCTACATTCTGAGAAAATTTGGTAAAAATCGGACCACTACGTCGTATAGCTGCCATAGGAACAGTGGCTTTTAATGCTATTAATAAACAATCAAAAGAAGATGGACAAGGGTGGTGGAGGGGGAGGGGGAGGGGGTGTAACGATTAATTTGTGTTGCGGCTTTCAAAATCAATTTTCAGTATATGGCACTGTTACTCGCTCTTGCTGCAATAATCCAATTGCAGCGAAAACTTTAAAACATCGAGCAGCGAAAATGTAAATTCTCTATCTATATATATAAAACTCTTTGTCCTGACTGACTGACTGACTTAGTCATCACGCTGTAGGCCAAACGGTTCAAGATATTGAGATGAAATTTTTACACAACATAGCTGAGACATAATTATCGTGCAATAAGACGGGATTTTTCGATATCCCCACTGGAAGGGGCTAAAATGGGGGTCAAAGGTCAAAATTGCTTAGAAAGAAATTTTTTTGTTTTTGAGCTATCTTAACCAAACTCACAGAATATGTATTTCTTACTCACTGCTACATCCTGAGAAAATTTGTTCAAGATCGGATCACTTTATCATATAGCTGCCATAGGAACAACCAGATGCAAATTAAAACTTTGTATGAAGATCTGTGTTATTTTTTGAGATATCTCAACCAAACTCACAGATTGTGGATTTCGTACTCACTGCTACATTCTGAGAAAATTTGGTCAAAATCGGACCACTACATCGTATAGCTGCCATAGGAACAGTGGCTTTTAATGCTATTAATAAACAATCAAAAGAAGATGGACAAGGGGGTGGAGGGGTAGGGGGAGGGGGTGTAACGATTCATTTGTGTTGCGGCTTTCAAAATCAATTTTCAGTATATGGCACTGTTACTCGCTCTTGCTGCAATAATCCAATTGCAGCGAAAACTTTAAAACAGCGAGCAGCGAAAATGTAAATTCTCTATCTATATATATAAAACTCTTTGTCCTGACTGACTGACTGACTTAGTCATCACGCTGTAGGCCAAACGGTTCAAGATATTGAGATGAAATTTTTACACAACATAGCTGAGACATAATTATCGTGCAATAAGACGGGATTTTTCGATATCCCCACTGGAAGGGGCTAAAATGGGGGTCAAAGGTCAAAATTGCTTAGTAAGAAATTTTTTTCTTTTTTGAGCTATCTTAACCAAACTCACAGAATATGTATTTCTTACTCACTCCTACATCCTAAGAAAATTTGTTCAAGATCGGATCACTATATCATATAGCTGCCATAGGAACAACCAGATGCAAATTAAAACTTTGTATGAAGATCTTTCTTATTTTTTGAGATATCTTAACCAAACTCACAGATTATGTATTTCGTTCTCACTGCTACATCCTGAGAAAATTTGGTCAAGATCGGGCCACTATATCATATAGCTGCCATAGGAACAACCAGATGCAAATTAATACTTTGTATGAAGATCTTTGTTATTTTTTGAGATATCTCAACCAAACTCACAGATTATGTATTTCTTACTCACTGCTACATCCTGAGAAAATTTGGTCAAGATCGAACCACTATATCATATAGCTGCCATAGGAACAACCAGATGCAAATTAAAACTTTGTATGAAGATCTTTGTTATTTTTTGAGAAATCTCAACCAAACTCACAGATTGTTATTGCTATTATCTTTAGTCCAAATACAGGGAAAAATTTAATTTACAATTCCCGCTATCTAATTAGAAATGACATAAGGTCTGGCTATAGCTATATAGTGAGAAATGTTTCCTATTTTCACTTCACATTTTCTCCGAGATTTCAGCGAGCGTAGCGAGCCGGGGTTGGCGAGCGAAGCGAGCAGGGGGCAAAACCCCTAGTATTATATAAATTACTATTATTTTAAGTCCAATTTCAGGGAAAAATTGAATTTACATATTCAGCTTTTTTATTACAGATGACATAAGGTCCGGCTAAAGCTGTGAGATTTCAGCGATCGTAGCGAGCCGGGCGTTGGTGACCCAAGCGAGCATAAGAGGGCAAGCCCTGCTTATTAAAAATAAATTTATTTAAAGTCCGATTGCAGGGAAATATTGAGTTTACATTTCCCGCTTTCTAATTAGAAATGACATAAGGTCTGACTATAGCTGTGAGAAGTGTTCCCCAATTTCACTCCACATTACTCCCCGGGATTTCAGCGAGCGTTGCGAGCCGGGGGTTGGCGAGCGAAGAGAGATGGGGGCAAACCCCCTAGTCTTTTATAAATTTTCTGTAAAAACCTGTTATACCTAAAAAACTCTTTATTTGCTTTTCTGTTCGAGGTAACAATAAGTTTTCTATGATAGCTATCTTATTTGGATTTGGCTTAATGCTCTCTTTTGTAAGTATGTGTCCCATAAATTCAGTTTCCCTTTTTATGAAATTGCATTTGTCAACCGGTATTTTTCAGTTTTTCTTTTCTTAAATTTGGAATATTTCATGTATAGCTTGAGTATGTTCTCTTAATGAAGTGCTGAAAACTAGTATATCATCTAGATATACGACACATTTTTAGACCCAGTACTTTGAAAAAGTACAAATGGGACTACTAAGTTTGTGAAAAAAAAATATGCGTAACAGGCAGAAGGTGGCGTGGCAGACCCCATAAAGTGTATGTATTCTTGATCAGCATCAACAGCGGAGTCGATATAGCCATGTCCGTCGGTCTGTCTGTTTTTCTGTCCGTCTGTCCGTCTGTCTGTTTAATGTCTATGATTTCAAATTAGAACCTTCTTTTCAATATTAATAAAAGCATTCACAAAATTTAGGTCTATCCCTATGATAAAATTGTATTTTCTTCCCCTTAGAGGGGCTAACTTCCAATGTACTCTTGCGTTATTTGCTAAGTTGAATTCTATTGGTGCTGTGGTATGAATTTCGTACATTATTACGTCCTTGTTGTTAATTATAGTGAATGATATGGGTGTATTTAGTCTAATTTTTCTGTAACCGCCAATAAACTCAAGGTGGCTTCTGTATCTATTAGGGCAACGTATTTCTGTCTGTCTATGTTTATTTCTATTAATGGTAACCCTTCCGAGGCGGCTTCGTAAAAAAAACGGTATTATTGAATTCTGCCTGTAGATAGTTTTCCCTTTGGTTATTGTCGTGATCCTCGTTCGAGTCATTGTAATTACTGTTGTAGTTGTCATTATAGTTATTGTTATGGTTGCCGCTATCGTATCGGTTTTGATCATTATTATTCTGGTATTGGTTAGCTTCTATGTTATCTACCTTCATAAGCACCACATTTTCTGGTCTATTCTGCCTAGATTGATGTCAACCTGCTTGTTGATAATTCTGATTATTTTGAATTTGTCTACTTTGTCCGGAATGATTGCCTCTAATATTCTGAGGTGTGTTTTTCTGTCTAACTTGTCCTGAATTGTTGCTGTGATACTGTTGTTGCTGGTTATTCCTGTATTGTTGTCCATTTTGTGTCGTGCTATGTTGCTGATTATATTGTTGATTGGAACTCTGGTTGTTGTTCCTATAATTATTCTGATTGGTGTTTTGGTTCGAATTACTTTGATTTCGGTTGCTTTGCCCTACGTCTGCAATATTTCTATTGGATCTAACTTTCCTATATTGATACCTTATGCAACTATTCTCATATCTGCGTTGCATCATTAACTTTAGTATCGTGTTTAGATCTCTTACTTCGTAGATCTTATCTAGTAACGTGCCTTGGCTCATTTCTTTGGCTGCGTTAACTAGTAAACTTTCGACATTACTTAAGTCCATAAAATTGTCATTCTTATGATATACAATAAATTCGTCAGTTTTATATTTAATATTTTAGATTTCAATAGCAAGCTTGCTCACCGAATTCACTCTTAGGTCGCAAATCCTCTTGTATAGTTGATGAGGCTCTGTGTCTGGTCTGTATCTCAGCTTCAAGGTGGTTTTGATTAAGTCCCAGTTGTCTGGCTCCGGAATATTTATCACCGCATCCTTCGCTTGACCCTGAATCTTTCTGTAGAATATTGTCCGTGTGGCTTCTTGCTTAAGGAGTGGATCCTCTTTGGTTTGAAGTAGGTATTCCACGCTACTGAAGAAGGAGTTTATGGAGATGTCCCCCGTTCCCGTAAGAGTTGCCAATCGGCTGATGTTTTTGAATAACCGTTCTTGTTGGGCCGTGCTATTGCCATTTCCTTGGAGCTGTACATAAGCCTGTTGTAATTGCTCCAATTGTCTTTCTCTTATGGCCAGTTGTTCCATCAGATCAACTTGGGGCATCTGGGCGTTATCGTGGGCCATTCTTCCTTTATCGTACGAAGCAATTCTTCGTTGCCTTCTTGTATCCAGGTTGAGTTGATTTATTGTGTAGCGCCGATTAAGTCGATTTGAGTTCGAATAATCCACTGATTTTTAGTAGGATTTAGTATCTCTGCGCTGTTAAATCGATTTTATCTCGATCTAGTTTATTTCACTTTTATTGCTAATTGATTTTGCTTTAACTGATTTTTAGTTAAGTTTTATGCACTGCACCACTTCTACTTAGCGAACTGATTTTTAGTTCGCTTTAGTCCGATGACTTTTTGTGTTTAAAAAAAGTTTGTTTCCTTATTTTTTTTTTCGCACATTGGGTTAAGGTTCGATTCGAATAATCACTGGAGGACCCTCTTTAATGAAAAAGGATCCTACCGGCTGCGCCAATTTTGTAAAGAAAGTTGCGAAAAGTTAAAAAAAATACTTTAATTAAAACACGTCTGTCGGTTTTGGGTGGTAATCATCAACTGACTTTTCTTTATTCATAATGTTTTACAAGACAACTTAGTTTAGGTTTACAGAAGTGCTTATGTGTTTTTCTTATGAACGACTCTGGTTGACATGTGTCAGATCGTTGGCCTTTAGTCTCAATTTAATAACGATCGATGAACTTTATTATATTGTTTATTTAGCATTTGTGCATTTCTTACTAACTACTTTTGGTTGGCATGTGCCAGATCGTCGACCTGTGCATTTCC
Source organism: Drosophila testacea (assembly GCA_035043265.1). Taxonomy (NCBI): domain Eukaryota; kingdom Metazoa; phylum Arthropoda; class Insecta; order Diptera; family Drosophilidae; genus Drosophila; species Drosophila testacea. The sequence continues at coordinate 107,352 of JAWNND010000205.1, forward strand.
TGCTTATGCCCTTTTTTAATATATTGCTTATTTAGTATTTAAAGAGTTAAGCAACTCTTGCACTTTACTATTCAGAGGTGGCAAAGGGGAAGTTGGATTGTGTATATAAATGGGAAGGAAAGTGGGGTTATACATAACTCGTGTGGCTCTGCTGATCGCGAGCGTAGGGGTATTTTTTGTTTTTTTTTTCCCATATATTTAAAGAAAAAGTTAAGTTTAAAATATAAAAAATACAAAGGAAATATAGAATACAGTGTACAGAAGAACATTATAGGGTATAGGAGAGGCCCATGGGGAATCTCGCGGTACTACCATGAGGTATTGCTTCGCGAGTTCCTAGGGTGGCTTTTGTGTGTTAAGCCTCTCCGTTGCGGTTTCCCTCTCTAGGTGGCGCAAAGTTGTTGTCGTCTTCTCGGCAGACTGCAGACCAGCATTCCTCACTGCTGAGCATGCAACTTATGATGTTCTCTGCATTCAGGTTAGCTCCCAATATGCTCTCCAGGACCAGTCTCTCCGTTGATAATCTGCGACAGTTGAACAATATGTGTTCCGCGGTTTCTTCCACCTCTGGGTAGCACCAGAGACAAAATGGGTCATTTTCGGGTCCAAATCTGAACAGATAACTGCGGAAGCATCCGTGTACTCTGAGGATCTGTGTCAAATGGAAGTTGACGAATCCAGACTTCCTATTTAACCACTTGTCCCGGTTAAATATTAGCCGGTGAGTTCAGCGACCTTTTGCGAATGAGTCCCATTAAGCTTGCCACTGACTGGTGCTCACCTCTCTTGCTCTCTTGGCTATTAGACAATTGCTCTCAGAGCTACCACTTCGCTTCTCCGTGTGGATTGTAGCCCTCTCCGTGGTCAGTAGATCAAGCGGGACCATTCCCGCGATGACCAACGCTGCATCTTCGGAGACAGTTCGAAAAGCGCTGCAGACTCTCGGTGCTCCAAGTCTGTATACAGAATTCAAAGCTCTCGTGTAGGACTTGAATCTCGTTGCATGTGACCAAATCGGGGCACCCTAGAGCATCGTAGCTTTGACCACATTCTGGAGCAGTAGTCTGCGTCCCTGCTTGGGCCCACGTGTGTTAAGCATTATGCGGTTAAATGCCTGCCCTATCACTGCTGCTTTTTTTCCGGCGTGCTCGAGATGCTCCCTGAAGCTCAAACGCGTGTCAATCAGGACCCCAAGATACCTGATCGATCTGGACGAGGCTATAGTGACTGTGCCCAGATTGATGTGAGCCACTTCGACGACTTTTCTGCTGCTGATAAGGACTGCTTCCGTTTTGTGGTCTGCAAGTTGAAGGTCCACTGTAACCAGCCAGTCCTTTACAGCTGATACTGCTGTGCTACACAACGCCTCCGCCTCGTGCTAAAACTTTGCCGTCACCACGATCGCGACATCATCTGCAAAGCCTACTGTGGAAGTGTTTTCCGGGAGTTGGAGCCTCAGGATGTCGTCGTACATTGAGTGAGATAACAATACGATTTCTAAAATAGTCGCTGATGATGTCCATGAGGTAGCTCGGGGTGCGGAATCTTCGGAGTGCCTTCAGAATGCATTCCCAGTTGGCCGAGTTGAATGCATTCTTTATGTCGAGTGTGACAACTATACAGTATTGTTTCGTGCCTCGTCGCCATCTACTGCCCTCAATGGCTTTTTTCGCAATCTCGGTCACCTGTGTGATTGCGTCCACCGTGGAGCTTTCCGGAATCCAAACTGCATCGGGGAGAGATCACCTGCTTGTGAGATGGACTCCTCTAGCCTCTCGCACACTATCCCCTCGAGAACTATGCCTACTGTGTCGATCAGGCAAATCGGTCTGTAGGACGAGGGCATCTCTGGGGGCTTATTTGGCTTCGGGATTAGCACAAGGTTCTGTATTTTCCACGGGCTTAGAAAAAAACCTTGTTCAATGCAGCTGTCAAATTTTTTGGCAAATGTATCAGGGCGTAGCATAAGTGCCTTGTTAGGGATCGCATCCGGTCCGGGTGCTTTGGAGTCCCTTATGACCTTGGCCGCTATTAGGGTTTCCTCCACCGTCACAGTCGGGGCATCGTGAGAAAGCTCGGCTGTTTGGAATCTGCTACAAAGTTTGGGCAATTCACGGATTTGTATGTCTCGCTGAGGAATGCCACATCTGCTGACAGTTCGTGAACTGTGTGCATAAGCAGGTCTTGGGCGGCTGCAAAATGGTTCAGGTTGAGCTGTACGATTTTTAACATTTTGATCCTGGGTCTACGCCACTGTTTGCAGACTGGGGGCATCTCCGACTGCCAGCATGATGACTTGAGTCATGCAACTTAGCCGCTGCCAAATGAAGCATTTGGCCTCATTGGAGCAGTCCACCGATTTATGACCTGCTTGTCCGCATTTGGGACAGCAGCCCGTGCGATTTATCTTGCTCTTGCAGGAGCTCGCTATCTGCCCAATTTCAAGGCACCTGCAGCACCTTTTCCTCTGAGTCCGCTCCTTGACCCTACAGCTCGTCCAACCGATTTTAATTCTTCCAGCTGTCAGCACTTTGTTTCCAGTTACTACCGGAAGACTAACAATGGCTATTTGCATTCCATCGTAGCCAGGTCTCAGCGCCTTGAGCTGCTCACATCCATGGGTGTATCCGAGAGTTAGGCTAGAGCTGCCAGTATGTCTTCTTTGGTGGCCAGGCAATCGATGTCTCTAATTTCAAGAGAGGTTTCCTGGGAAACGGCCCGAATTCTTGCCTGATCACCGAGTGCTTCCCCAATGGCGGCTTTCATCTGCAGCAAAGTTGTTTTGCATTTACCATCGAGATCAAGAACCAATCCGTTACCTGCCGTCTTTCTCACGCGCCTTACATGATCTTCCACACTCTGTAGCTTATCGTCACCTCGCCTAGTGACCAGCCGTAAAATGTCGCTGTATGACTTGCCATATCCTGGCTGGATGATGATGGCATCTGCACGTAGTTTTCGCCTTTGAGCTTGCTGGTTCGGCTCCGCGCTGCTATTTGTTTCTGGAAGAGAAACGCTGGTACCAATTGTGGTCTGGCTATATGTTGCAGATGAAGAGACTGCGGACCTCTGCTTGGGGCGTGTCTGGGCGCCATTCATTCGGCGAGTCGTCGGAGAATGGGATTTTCTAGTCTCCTGCGCTTCTATGGGCTTGGTTACTGAGGAAGTTTGTGTAGCCGTTTCCTGCAAAGCTACATGGCGTTCACTCGCCTCCGCCGGAATCACCTCATGCTGCATGGCTGAACGAGATACTGTTTCGGGCTCCTTGTCTGCCAGTCTGGAGCTGATCTCACCTTGCAGCTGCTTCATGCGCTGGAATGAGTCCCTGTTAGCCTTGGTGATATGTCTGACTGCCTTAGGCCTAAAGACGTGGATCAGGCTTTCAATAAGCACTCCCAACTCTTCTGATAGCTTAAGCAAGCTCTTATGCGACTTGGACTTTTTCGGGGCCGCAACCGCAGAAATCTCTGGACTACAATCGTCACTGCTCCTCTTCGGTGTGTCCGCACAGTCTACTGTAGTGTATTGGAACACTGATTCCGACAAAGCCGGCGGTGCAGACAATGGCTCACCACCTGTTGGCGTGCGTACCATCCTTGGGCGCAGGTTGAACCTGGTAAGAAGTTCGGCTTCCGTACGCTCCACCTCATCTTTCCCTCCCATACCTTCTTGCATGACTGTTTCAAATACCACAATCTTCTAGGCAGTCCCACGACGATGATGAGAGGTTATACCGCGTAGGGGTATGAGCGTGTATGTGTGCGTACTGTACTTCTTCTCTCTTTTGCCTTGTCTATCCTCCTTTGCTTAAGTTGCGTCGCTTACTTTACCAAGTTACCGCCTCACAAGCTCTTCATACAAAATTTTAATTTGCATCTGTTTGTTCCTATGGCAGCTATATGATATAGTCATCTGCTCTTTACCAAATTTTTACAGAATGTAATAATGACTAAGAAATACATAATCTGTGAGTTTGTTTGAGATAGCTCAAAAAACAACACAGCTCTTCATACTAAAGTCTAATTTACATCCGATTGTTCTTATGGCAGCTATATGATATAGTCATCCGCTCTTTACCGAATTTTCACGGAATGTAACAATGAGCAAGAAATATATAATCTGTGAGTTTGGTTTAGATAGCTCAAAAAACAAAAGTTTTATACTAATCGTTTCTGCCCTTTGGCCCCTCATTTTAACCCCTTGCAGTGGGAATATCAAAAAATGACGTCTTATAATTATATTTATTATAATAATTATGTTTCAGCTATGTTGTGTGATAGTTTCAGCTGGATATCTTAAGCCGTTTGGCCAGCAGCGTGATGTGTAGGTGAATCAGTCAATTATTACAAACAGTCTTATATATGTACTAGGGGCTTGCCCCCTTCTCGGCTCGCTCGCCAACCACCGGCTCGCTACGCTTGCTGAAATCTGGGGGAGAAATGTGGAGTGAAATTAGGGAATACTTCTCACAGCAATAGCCGGACCTTATGTGAAATGTAAATTCAATTTTTCACTGCAATTTGACTTTAAATAATTGCACTTTAAAATGCCAGAAAAACGTTCAAACTTAAAAAAAAAGTTTAAAAAAAAACTACACCCATAAGAATTTTTTACAGTCGATATATTTAATCTTTGGGGGCATATATATCATAAGAAGCTAAATTTGGCCGAGGACCAGAAAAAACGCTATAAATTGTTGAACAGTGTAATCAATTAAGTTATTTTTGGAATTAACCGTAGTGATTATATAATTGGCTGTTGAACATTTTTTATTATTTAATGAGTGCGATTACAAAAAATCAAAAATTAACTTCAAATCTTACAATTACAATTTACAATCAAAATCATCAGAAAAAATAAAAAAAAATCATTTTGAGCAATCGTAATCATTAAATAATTGAGCAAAGCCTAAAATAACCGTAATTTAATCACTAGTTCGACTTTTAAACAAAAATAATCTAATTATTAATGACTATGATTATTAATCATTACTAAACAGGTATACATTATAAACATTGTTGTGAAATAATATATGAACTAATAACTGGCTTCATTTTTTTTTCAAAGGTCAGGACGTTCGTCAAAAAATATCTGTATACAGTTTATGCCAAAACGAAGCCGCCGATCGATTCGAACCGATCGTTCCTATGGCAGCTTTATATTATAAGTAGTTGTCCGATTTGTACCAAATTATTTGGACGTATATAACTGTGTCAGACATACAATCTGCGAGCATGGTTGAAATAGCTTAAAAAACCACAAAGATCTTTATACAAAATATAAATTTGCATCCTCCACCTTGACTAAGTATATCAGAACGAAAACTATGCAACTAACGCATCACATAAGCTAGACGCAAACCACGTTTCAGATACACAAACAACATTTCTAACAACTGCATGACTATTAGCTTTGAAACTATTTAAGTTAGCAGCTGTGTTAGTAGTGTACATTTAGAAGAGAGTGTTCTAAAGAGCGCCGCGCATAAACATTAATAATGATTAAGAGATAGAAATAAACATAATATTACTAAACCTAACATAAACTAATAGTCAAAGTGGCGTACATTATCCATTGCGAAGGCTCTGCTCAGGCTCTGGCTGACGCTCAGTTGAAATTGTGTGCAACGGAAGAGTGTGATCACTGAGAGATAAAGCCTCTGACATGCTTCCAATGCAAGTACAGCCTTCTCTCCCAGCCGCTCTCACATGCCCAAGAGAGCGTCGTGTGTAGACAGCTGTGAGCATCTTGAGCTTTTTCATCTTCATTGCCTCATTGAATATTTCGTAATGGGTTTTTGTAAGCTGCCCATTGACATAGAAAGGCACATATGACTCAAAGCCCAGCTGTGTTAAGCTCAGTTGCTTTTTTGTTGTATGCCAGTAATTTGCGATGCGTTGTAGAAGAACTGCCTGCGCGCACGTGATCCAATTTGGCAATTATAATTGGATCAATAGTGCTACTTGCCGATCTATTCTGCTTGACGCGGAAAATGTCCCTAAGTTTGGGTACTGGGGTAAGGTTTACTGAAGGACACAAGGTTCCGAAAAGAGTCACTAAATTTTCTTCTTTCACCATGGATTCTGAGATTTGCAGCAAAGCTTTCGTTAGCACTTCCACTTACACTTCTGCCTGTTCAACAAATCTTTGGTTGATCGTCTCGTGCTCTGAAGGCATCTTTCACCCAGCTGCTCAACAAATCTTTGGTTAATCGACTCGATTAGCTGGGTGGAAGATGCCTCCAAAGCACGAGAAATGAGTTCCGCTGATGTATTTTCATGCAGACGCTTTTGTGGTGGAGCTATTTGAGAGCAGTGAGTTGTTTTTATTTATTTTATTAACGAATTGAGTGCTTTGTGTATTGAGTGAGTGCTTATTTTGTTTTCTGCTTTCGTTTAAAGTGTTGTGAAACGAGACCGCGGCAAAAAAAGAAAACTTGCACAATATAACAAACAATTATTTAATTATATTTGCACTACTTTTTGACAAATCTTCGATTTATCTTCAGACACAGTTAATTGCTTAGATTGTTTGAACAAAGTTCAATTCAAAGCAATTGTCTCCTGAAATCGCTTCCTGTCCTCGGCGTCGTGCGGGTCAGCCTTACCATCTGCCTCATTCTTCGCGATCTTGCTTAGAATAAAGCGGGCTGGCCTTTGCCTTGGTCTTTGGAGTTTGCAGTGTTTGTTATGATTAGGGGTACTCGTCTGAGTCACACCGTCGGTGCAGTCGTGCACTAACATCTCCTGGCTGGAGCTGAGTAGTGCATCCTCATCGATGTTGCTAGAGTCAACATCCTACGTGGGCCTCGAAAGTAAATCCGAGGCTGTTGTTGGGGGGTTCATAAGGTGTAAATAAACGCCCGCTTTGACCGACCTAGCAAGCGCCAGGCACAAAATGGTGTCGGGGAAACAACGGTCGACCATGGCAGCGCCCCGTACCATGGCAAGGCAGGTTACGACCCGAGCCTGCACGGCCCTGGGAAGGCTCCGTCCGCACACAGCTAGAATTACCCCTCAGCTGCGAACTTTGTAGTTAGTGGGTACGGGTCGCATAACGGTCCTGACTTGAGGGTAGGCCGTTTTGAGACCTTTACCCAGGTCTTTGGGAGAGGATTTGATATATGGGAAAGACGGGTTATTTATTTGGGAGTGGCATGGACATGCACCACTCACAATTGTCCGAACTACTGTACGTTAACAGGGAAAGTCCTCTCCGGGAGAGAGTATACACTGCTTTGCTACAGTTTCCACTTATGAGTCGACTTGGCATGCTCAGTACTAGGAATATCTACCCCAGTTTGGCATAAACAGGAGTTTTGACTTGCACTGCACATACCCTGTCCCACTTTAGACTTAACATGATAGTACTTTTTATAATACTATGGGCTGGCCCCTGCTTGATTCACTCGCCAACCCCCGGCTCGCTACACTCTCTGAAATCTCGGGGAGAAATGTGGAGTGAAAATAGGGAGCACTTTTCACAGCTATAGCCGGATCTTATGTCATTTCTAATAAGAAAGCGGAAAATGGTAATCCAATTTTTCCCTGCAATTGGAATTAAAATAATAGTACTTTTTATAATATAGAGAATTTGCATTATCGCTGCTCGTTGTTTTAAAGTTTTCGCTGCAATTGGATTACAGCAGCCAGAGCGAGTAACAGTGCCATATACTGCAAATTTATTTTGAAAGTATAAATAATTGTACCCCTTCCCTCTGATTTAGATTATTTATTAATAGCATCAAAAGCCACTGTTCCTATAGCAGCTATGTGATAAAGTCATCCGATCTTTACCAAATGCATACAGAATGCAGCAGTGAGAAAGAAATACATAATCTGTGAGTTTGGTTGAGATAGCTCAAAAATTAACAAAGATCTTCATACAAAATCTTAATTTGCGTTTGATTGTTCCTATGCCAGCTATATGATATAGTCATCTGATCTTGACCAAAACACATAATATGTTAGTCTGGTTGAGATAGCTCAAAAAACAAAAAAAAAAAATCATGCTAAGGTCAATGTTGACCTTTGACCACCATTTTAGCCCCTTCCAGTGGGGGATATCAAAAAATCCCATCTTATTGCACGATAATTATGTCTCAGCTATGTTGTGTGAAAATTTCATCTCAATATCTTGAACCGTTAAGCCTGAAGTGTGATGTCTCATCAGTAAATCAATAAGGACGAAGAGTTTTATATATATAGATATGTGCGTATGCTAGGACATTGACACAGTGGCTCGTTTTCGAGACTCACAAGATAAAAATCACAATGTCCATGATGGGAAATGGCAAAACGTAAAGTGCAGTGAGGTAGTGAATTGCTTATAGTTTACAAAACTAACTTGCTTTTTAAAATGTTGGCAATTTGTTGCGGTGGTAGAGCTCTTCAAGCATTACAATTTTTTTTGTATTTTGACATTAATATGATTTCATATTTGCGATGGAATTTTATCCAAATGATTCATTTTAGCTTAATTTTAAATAACGATACTCAAATTGTGTAAATTTGAAAACTAAGTATTTTAAAAAAATTATTTATTAGCCCCCCATTTATTAGAGCGACTAAAACCACGTGATTTTTTGATAATTTTGACAAGCAATTTTAAAAAAGATAAATTGTACGTTTAATATTAATTTAAGTTACACTTAAGACACCTAGCCTCAAAATTGGACAAAACTTTTACTTGTTACCTGTAATGCACAATGCGCACTTATTCGGAATCGGCAAGAACATTTTCGTCGGTATGAAAAGGTATAAGTGTGTTTTTGAATAAATAGGCCCACATTTCACGCATTTGTATCAAAGTTTCGTGTTTGGAAACCATTACATGTATATGATCAACACACGATAGTTGACTATGAATTCGCCTCTTTGCATAAAATATCTAGGCGAAGTCCACCTATCGTTTTTCTGAAATTTCGGGATCAAATGTGGAGTGAAAATGAACACTTTTGAAAGCCGTATAGCTGTCCTTGTGTTACTTTTTATAAGGAAACGGGAAATGTTAATAGACGCTTTGGTCTGTTTTTAATTTTGCACTGCAATTAGATTTAAAATAAAATACTACTACTCTCTGGAATCTCGAGAGAAATGTGGAGTGAAAATAGGTAAGACTTCTTACAGCTATAGCCAGACCTTATGTCATTTCTTATAAGAAAGCGAGATATGAAAATTCAATTTTTTTCTGCAATTGGACTTAAAATAATAGTACTTTATATAAGCAGGGGGCAGTGCTCGCTTCACACGCCAACCTCGGCACGCTACGCTGGCTGAAATCTCGGGGAGAAATGTGGAGTGAAAACAGGGAGCACTTCTCACAGCTATAGCCAGGCCTTATGTCATATCTTATAAGAAAGCGGGATATGTTAATTAAATTTGTCCCTGTAATTGGAAATAAAGTAGGTTGGTAAATGTGACGTTCAGACTACGGCTGTAGTTCAAATCAACAATTGGAGCTTAGCTCCATTTTGGTCCACAAAAGATTATACCGCTATCGCTATGAACAGCTTTTAACTATAACCACTTGCTTTGGTAATGATATTTTAGAGATGGTCAGGTGTGATACCTCCTACCTCGTGTAGGGATTTTAGCTCATGTGTTCTGAAGAACTTAAGTCTGCCCCTGCCTAATGCTGGGTAGTTACACAGTAAGTGTTCGGGTCTTTCCGATTCATGCTCGTTTTTGCAGCTTCTGCAGTGACTGTTGAATGGTAATCCCATCTTCATGGCGTGCGTGCCTATGTTCTAGTGTCCCGTGATAGTAGCTGTAAACCACTTGCAAGTTCGGCGAGTATACTCCTGTGTCCACACCACAGTCCATCTTGGATCCGTCTATATAGATTGACACCTCAAAGGTCTCACTCAGATTCTCTACAGCCCACTCATCTCTGGTCGGTATATTTATTTTAAAGCTTTACCCAAAGTTTGTGTCTTCAAGTATATAATCCGTTTGCTTAGATGTGGATGTTGATAGTCCATTAGGGATGCTGCTGTGTCCTGTTTGCCTCTCTATCCAGCACAGTGTTTCTTTCCATCTGAACGCTGCTTGGGCCGATGGGCTTTCTATGTGGAGATCTTTTGGAAGTAAATTTATTTACATTAAAAGCTGCAGAGATACAGGACCATTGCTCATTGCCCCTGCGCATGCTGCCCGCTGTATTCTCTTTAGTTTATCTATGCTGTATTGTCTGGAGAGAGCTGGCCACCAGACCAAAGGATCGTATGTCAGGATAGGTCTTACTACCGCTGTGTACATCCAAAGGGTCATCTTTGGTTGTAATCCCCAGTTTTGACTAAAGGCTCTTTTGCACGAGAATTAGGCTATGAACGCCTTCCTGACGCGCTCCTTCATGTTTAACTTCCATAATTATTTGGGGTCCAATATCACACCTAGATACTGAGCCCTGTGTGATAACTTCAGCATTTGAACATTTAATCCTGGTAAGTTGGGAATTTTCGTCGTCTCGGTGAAGAGCATAAGTTCTGTTTTAGTGGGGTTTACACCTAGACCGCATGACTTGACCCAGTCGCTAAGCTTCATTAGTGGACCTTCCATTAAATTGCTGATAGTGTCCAAAAGGGGCCTGTTACAAGCAGTACCACATCATCTACGTATGCCACTGCTTGGACGCCCCCTCGATTGAGGCTGTGCCAAAGTAGCGGGGACAGTACTCCCCCTGCGGTGTGCCTCTGCTCACCGCGTGAGATTATCGCCACCCAGGGTGGCTGTAATCTTCCTGCTCTTCAGCATAGTAGCGATCCAATTTCATATATCTCAAATATCCCTCGACCTCAAGCTCGTTGACGAATTCTAGCATGAAGTTCGCCTCAAAGTTTTGAAAGCTCCTCCAATATCAAAGAAGGCTGCCATTATGTTCTGTTTGAAAGATAGAGAGATACTTCGTATAGTGCTGTTTCTGTGGATTTTCTTTTTAAATGCCCTCTTCTACCTGGCTTAGGAATGAAGATTATCTTAGCTCCCAGTACTTTAAAAAAGTACAAATATATCTATGAAGATTTTGCAAAAAAAAAATGTGCGTAACACCAGAAGTAGGCGTGGCAGACCCCATAAAAACTATATATTCTTGATCAGCATCAACAGCTGAGTCGATATAGCCATGTCCGTCTGTCTGTGTGTCTGTCTGTCTGTCTGTCTGTCTGTCTGTCTGTCTGTCTGTCTGTCTGTCTGTCTGTCTGTCTGTCTGTCTGTCTATCCGTGTGTCCCTTTTTGTGTCGCCTAGATCTCAAACTTAGCATATAGGTTCATCTATATCTTACATTAAACGAGTTTGTTATATTTTTGCCACGCCCCCTCCGCATCCGGAAATTTAAATACAAAATTTCGAAGTCGAATTACAAGCGCGTCTTTAATGCTAGCCCCTTGATTTTTGGTTCATATAATATACACAATGGTCCAAACATGTCTGATCATTCCGATCACATGATAAACGCGAAAGTTATTCAACTAACTAGCAAAATGAAGAAGAAGAGGCGCTAGCGATCTCTGTGTTTATTAAGTTATCTTCGTGGTGGCGACATTTATTGAATGGTACGCAACATTGAAGAACAATCTATAGAGAATGGTTTGCACTCAGAAAGTACTGGGCATTCTTTATTGTAGCTTACTGCATTTTTTTAACCCACTTAATATACCCCACAGAGTATACAAAATAATTAGAACTCTGAGGCAGACTAAAAATAAATATTTGTAAACTAAGTAGTGTATTTATTTAGATAAATGTTTTTACTTTCAGGATGCGGATTGGGAATCTGAAACAAAAAAAAATTAAGATCTATGGAATCTGATTATATACTCATGTTAATTTATTAAACAATTTGTATTTTATTTGTTTGTTACAAAATCTTAATATCGAAATACAAAGAAAAGAAAATCAGATGTTATTTAGACATACACAAACATATATGCAAGTCCCAAATTGCTTTCAATTTACATGATCCATTCATAGGTGTTAATATCAGGGAATAAAAGCGAAACAAATTTTGGTTCCTGTTCCGGTACATACTGAGTATTTCGGTAAAAGGTTCTATTTCGGTTTTTTCCTTTCGGTTCCGGATCTCGTATCGGTCCATACCGGTACAGCATAGTAATTTTTAAAATGTTAAGAATATCGAATTTAACAACAATTATATGTGTTCGTACGAAAAATAAAAAAATATATATAAATTTTTAAATGTACCGAAACCGTACCGGTACGAACATTTCGGTTCTTGAAAAATAATTTTTTTCGGTTCCGGTTCCGGTACTACATTTGAAACGTCTAATTTCGGTTAAAAGTTCCGGTTACGGTTTATTCCCTGGTTAATATAAAGTATTTATTTGTATGGTTCTATATAATTTAATTTAATTAGTAATTTCATAAATAAAATCATGACAATTTGTTTATTTTAGTAGAAACTTTCATTTTTAAAAGTAAAACATGCTTGAATGTTTAATTTAAATTCACGGAAATTTTAAAAGTTTGGGACACAATCGAAATCATTTATTTAATTTCAATAAATTTTCGTATGTCCTTAATACTCATCACCTTCATCCACTTCAGCCGTTGAATCTATTCCAACCTCCTCATAATCCTTTTCTAGTGCGGCCAGGTCCTCTCGGGCCTCAGAAAATTCCCCCTCTTCCATACCTTCCCCAACATACCAGTGGACGAATGCGCGTTTGGCATACATGAGATCAAACTTATGGTCCAAACGAGCCCAGGCTTCAGCAATAGCCGTAGTATTAGACAACATACATACCGCACGTTGAACCTTCGCTAAGTCTCCACCTGGAACCACGGTGGGTGGTTGGTAATTAATACCCACCTTAAAGCCAGTCGGGCACCAGTCTACGAATTGGATGGAGCGCTTTGTCTTGATTGTGGCGATTGCAGCATTAACATCTTTGGGTACAACGTCACCCCGATAGAGCATACAGCATGCCATATATTTTCCATGTCGTGGATCACACTTGACCATCTGGTTAGCGGGCTCAAAGCACGCATTCGTTATTTCTGCGACAGTTAATTGCTCATGATAAGCTTTTTCAACGGAAATTACAGGCGCATAAGTTGCAAGAGGAAAATGAATGCGTGGGTAGGGAACCAAATTGGTTTGGAATTCAGTTAAATCTACATTAAGCGCTCCATCGAAGCGCAACGAAGCTGTTATTGAGGAAACAATTTGACCAATTAAACGATTTAGGTTCATGTAGGTAGGTCGCTCAATGTCCAAATTGCGACGGCAGATGTCATAAATGGCCTCATTGTCAACCATAAATGCACAATCGGAATGCTCCAGAGTGGTATGTGTGGTCAAAATGGAATTGTATGGTTCAACTACAGCTGTCGAAACCTAAGAAATCCAAAAATGTTAATTTAACATGTTTTAATTAACACTGCATTTTATTTTGGCCTTATTGTTTTAGTATTATATACAGGGGTGCCACAGAAAAGCAATTCGCCCAAAATTCAACCAAAAAACATCATCAAGCTGATTTTAGGTGACACAAAAATCATATCTCATTTCTCGAAACAATTGTAGAGCCATTTTATAACACTCTGAGTTTATCGAATAAAATTTAATTAATGTTTTTAAATTATTAAAAAGACACAATGGACATTTTGAATAAAATTATTAAATGCTAAAAATATACCGCTAATTTCGAATTTTTCGAAAATGTAAGTTAAGTTAATGGCTGCCGAGTTCTGTTACTCCGAAAATATGTCCGAAAAATGAAATTTTAGACTTTTCTGTGTCACCTACGGTTTAGTTTGAGAGCTTTAAAAAGCAGCTTTGAGGCAAAATCTCTGAGATTTCTGTGGCACCCCTGATAAAGTACTATTATTTTAAGTCCAATTGCAGGGAAAAATTTAATTTAAATTTCCCGCTTTCTTATAAGAAATGACATAAAAATGACAATAAACTTTCAAATGGAAAAAGTCTTTTGTTATTTTTATTATTTTACTCAATATCTTCCTTAATTGTTATCTGATTAAGTCAAAGTTTTCAGGGTAGAAAAAGAAAAATGTAATTAATATTTGTTGCGATTTTAAAAGTTCCATATTGTCTATTAGCGAAGATATTTAAAATGAATTTTATAATAAACTTTCAAATTGAAAAATTCGTTTGTGATTTTAACTTTTTTCTCTCACAAAAAAGCGTCTTTGGAGATTTTTATGTCAAAAAGTAAAAATAATTATTATGAAAGATTTATAAAACTAAAAGTCAATATTAACTATTATTCTTGATAAATATATTTTAAAACAATAGTAACAATTATTTTTAACTTTTATTTTTAAAAGTCTCAAATTTAAGTTTATTAGCTGTTTGCAGAGATACTACAATTAAACAAATTTTTAGTATATTTGAACCACAAATTGAATTAGTTCTTTTGGCTGATTTCTTAAGTTGAAATTTTGAGCAATTGCAATTGTTCGGGGTCTCTGTTCTTTTAGTCTTAATAGAAGTATTGCTATGGGACTTACGTACTTGGGGAGCTGGATAGATTGAGAACTCCAGCTTCGATTTTTTCCATAATCAACTGACAAACGCTCCATAAGCAAGGATGTGAAACCGGATCCGGTTCCTCCGCCGAATGAGTGAAATACTAAGAATCCCTGAAGACCTGTGCATTGATCAGCAAGTTTACGTATTCGATCTAGTACTATATCCACAATTTCCTTTCCGATTGTATAGTGACCTCTGGCATAATTATTGGCGGCATCCTCTTTGCCGGTAATCAATTGTTCCGGGTGGAACAATTGCCTGTACGTTCCAGTGCGCACTTCATCAACAACCGTTGGCTCCAAGTCAACAAACACAGCTCGTGGAACATGTTTTCCGGCGGAAGTTTCACTAAAGAAGGTATTAAAGGAGTCGTCGCCACCGCCAATAGTTTTGTCCGAGGGCATATGGCCATCAGGCTGAATTCCATGCTCTAAACAGTACAACTCCCAACATGCGTTACCAATCTGAACGCCAGCCTGTCCAATGTGAACTGAAATACACTCCCTCTATCATCAAATAGAGAAAGCATTAATTTAATTAATTTTACTAAGTATGTTATTTCTATAAATAGTGTGTCAATAATTATAAAATGATACTTACATCTTATGTAGAACATAATAAGTGTAAGCTATTTCTATAATATTTAGAGATCGATATACATATTTTGTTATAGACCTTCTAGGCATATCCCAATTTATAATGAATGTTAACCGGCTCACTTGGACAAACTGAATCGATGTGAGTATGTATATCCCAAACAGTTTAGAGCTGGCGATTCAAGAAACAGTAAACAAGAAAATTATGGGATTCCTGAATCTAATTTGCCTAAATTTGTATTCTGTATTTTAAGTTTTTCTCATGTTTTTAAACGGTACCGATTGTAGTCGGCTCTTCGGTTAACGGTTTCTCAAATCTTGTTATATTGGTTTTGTTACGGTTACTTACGGAATTTCGGAACCGAAGGGTTTAAAAAAAAATGTTTAAAAATCCTAAAAATTAATTTGTCATATTAAAGTATGCATTCAGTGCAGTGGTCCAAGGCTACTTGGTAAGCAAGCACATTAATATTAAACAAAATGTAATTTAAATTTAATTTAATGGTCATCTAGAAAAATTAAATATGCTTTTGGAAGAAAGCATACATATCCCTATAGGGATTTTGTTAATTTGTCTAAAAAATAAATAGTTCTATTACTGGTACGTATCAACTAGTATTTGAACATCTAGATCTGTGACTAGTTTGAAGGCAACTAGTCAAGTAACTAACAATTCCAGGACCAGCTAAAGAACAACGTGAATTTGACTGGTTGCAAATGGGCTAGATCTGGGCTAGTTAATCAGTGACAGTTGAAATGGTATAGGGATGAAACTAATTAAAAGGGACTACATTTGGGTGACTCGAACAGTCCCTATTCTCACCTAGCATAACAAATAAATAAATCTAAAACTACTATAAAAGCGATTTGCGAACGGAGCTTGCGGTAAACTTCGCTAAATGAACCATTATTTTCTAAATAAATTAACACTATTTGCAAGCGTTGTTTTTTTTGTCAATCTTTACATGATAAAATGGCAAGCCAAACTGAACATAAATGACATTAGCGTTTCCAGATTTAAGAAAAAATGTCAGTTTTATCTCTACTCGAAAAACCAACCACTATCTCAAGCTGAGTCTATCTGTCAGTCTGTCCGTCCGTCTGTCTGCCTGTCTGTTAATTAAGAAACTGACTTCAGATTCCTTAACTTTGGCCAAAAATTAATCTAAAACTATTTCTTCAGCACGATACAAAAATAAGGCATTAGAGGGTTAATATATCACCAAATAATATATATATTAATATAATCAAACGTAAAAATTAATTTATGGTTAGTTTAAAGTCGTTAATAAGTTAGTTCGTGTTTCCTGTAAAAGCCCAAATTTAGAATTTCAGAGTGTTGAAGTGGTCGGATCGTATCACATCAATACAAAAATATTAATTGTTTTTTTTTCGCGCAGCAATTAACCTAAATTAAAATTATAATTTATAGAAAATATAGAAATCATAAATTATGTCTGAAATTATAAAATTACAAATGTATACATGTTCAAAAAATCAGAAGTTACAAAAATTTTAATATTGGCCATGGTCGATGATCAACACAGTGAAACGCTACGTGCATTTGAGGAGTGCGAAGAGAGCACCGAGGAAATGGCGGCAGAAGTTGATTCCGAAGAGTTCTTAGCCATAGGAAAAAAGCTAAAGAAAGTTCACAAGCCGTTATCTTCTTGGGCACTTGTAAGTACCATATAATCATTAATTAATAAGATTGGTAACGCAGCTAAATAACTAATTATAGGCAAGATATGGAACGTTTTCGGAGAAGGAAGTTTCCGCAAACACCAGTGATTTTTTTTAAAAGACCTTACGTGTGGACTGAACCAGTTTTGAGCGTTTGAGGGTCTGGCTAAAACGGCTCTTTGTAAAGGCCATTCACTTAGACAGGCTCATTGCCATTACGCCTTACACACTTGGATCATCGGCAGAATACCGAACAAATGTTTGGAGTTTCCTTCAATGAAGGGCAAATCATACGTGGAGTGTTCTTAAACATCACAAATGGACATGGCTATGCCAACTGGACTTTTGATGCTGATCAAAAACACAAAATATATAGCCTGACCATAGGAACGATCGAAATAACATTTAGTATGGAAATTTTTTTTGGTTCTTAAGGTATCGTAACCAAACTCAAACATTTTGTGTTTGCTATAGTTTCAAACAGCCTGACCAAATTTGGTGCAAATCGGACTACTATATTTTTTGGCTGCCATTAGAACGGTCGGTTCGAAATTAACATCTAAAAAATGTTGTAAAAAATCTAACGGCTTACAGAACACTTCAAGGGTATTCAAACTTTGGCGCGCCAAAGTTAACTTGGGATATATTTCATACTAAATGATTTCGAACAAATCTATCCTATGTCAGTTATTTGATATAGTAATCCGATTTGCACCAAATTTGGTCAGGCTGTTTGAAACTATACCAAACACACGATCTGTAAGTTCGGCAGAGATATCTTGAGAAACAAAAAAGTTGTTCATACAAAAGGTTGATTTTTGACTGATCGCTCTTATGGCAGCTATATGACACAGTGTTCAGATCCGGACGGCTCCAACATACGTACTGCGTGCAGCAAAATTGACGGTCCTGTACCAATTTCCACCAAGTAGCTACATAATGTGTACAGTATAAATATGTCAACACACACATATCCCCAAACTTAACCAATAGTACATAAATATTCCAAAAAACTCACCATATTTATTTATTTAAAATATAAAACAGAAGATAATAATATCCCAACTTTTGTTTGTAATGAAACACAGCTGAATATCAACTAACCAAAGCTTCGCCGGCACAAGCTTTTTTATAGACGGCACACTTCTTAAAAGGGCAAGTCTTTGAAACAAATAAGCCCATATTTGTACTTCTTTGTACGAGGGGAGTTCAGAGACTTGTAAATTCATTTTGGAAATTTATTTCTATTCATTATTTATAAGGAGATAAAAACGATGCAGCTGAGAGTGCTTGACTAAGAGATCCTTAACAACCACATCAACATAATGAAATAAGTGTAAAATTTGATATTATTTGCGAAAGAATTTATCAAATTAATTAATACATATGTATATCAAATAAACTAGCTAAAATTTGTGAGTAAGGGGCGTTTTTGTTAAAATTTCAAAGCAACAATGTGGAATTTACCTTAGAGCAGGCAGTAAATATATTTACTACATTTCAAGAAATTTTTGATCACATTCGAGTCTTTTTCGAATCCCCTAACTGATTAAAATAGTCATAAGAGCGCTCGTTTTCTAATCATAAATGACTCATCCGTCGGGAGAAAATGGTACCCTTGCCGCGACTCTTCTGAAAGAGTCATTTATGACTCGCTTTTCTGATCAGTTTCGACTCCCTTTCGAGTCGTATTTTTATACCCTTGCAGAGGGTATTATAATTTTGTCACGAAATGTGTAACGCATTGATGGAGGCCTCACAGACCCCATAAAGTATATACAGGGGTGCCACAGAAATCACTTCCGCTTGAATTTTACTTCAATTTCATTCCGCCGTGACACAGACCAAATTCGCCTACTAATTTTGGGCGCTCAATCCGCTTTCATCTGGTGCTGCCACCTAGTCCGATTTAGATTTTCGGATTCAGGGTTACTGATGCCACATTTTGTAGTCAGAGTTCGAAGGAATTTGAAAAAATGTATATGCTAACACATCTGTTTTCTTTAATTTAAGCATTCAAAACAATAGCTCTTTTGAGGTAAAACAAGTTTTGCTGCAAAATACTTTTACTTATTGTGCAATTTGTGAAAACATTTGTGGAAAATTGTACTTCGGACGAATTCGGAAAAGTTTGTGAAAATGCTATATAAAATTAAATCACTCGGAGATCTGTGGCACCTCAAAAATTTCCGCGCGGAAATGCTGAAAGCTGGGCTACTTAATCAGTGACTGTCTTTATAAGACTGCCTCACAAGTAGTTGAATTGGGATAGGAATGAAACCAGTTACAAAGGACTACTTTTGAATGACCCGAACAGCCCCTGTTCTCAAACAAATAAATAGATAGCTAAACAGTTGTAGAACTATTATAAAAGCAACTAGAATAGGACTGGTTGTAAACAAGCTAGATGTGGGATAGTTGGGTGACATGAGCAACATTATCGAATTTCAATGGTTTCACTAGCTAAAAAGTTTCTATTCTGCCTATAGACAGCACACAGAAATTTAAAACTCGGTCGGAGAAGTATTAAAGGACCCGGATCAGGTTCAAAGTTCAGATTTTTCGAATAATGCATTTTCATCCTTCGGAGCCTTTAAAAAAATAAATATTTAATTTGATTATTTTATATTGATTAAGAATTTTAATATATTCAAATATATCTAAATATTATATGTATAGTATAAATCATAAAAATCATACTCTTCCATATAGATCCGAAATGAATTATAAGTCAAAAATTATAGATTTTTGCAATTTTAGGCCTTATTCATTATGGAAAATTAGTATTTTAAGATCTTTATTGGTATGTATGTTTATAATTTCATATGATGTGTGTCCGCACAAATATGCAACGAGTTTCCGCCAAATAAGTCACAAACAATCAGCTGTCTGATCGACTGACTTTAAAGCTTGATAAAAATTGCAGAAATAATAGAAAGTATAGTCGGCAGATCTCATGCAGATCTATTCTATCTTGTTCTTGTGAGCTACAATTTGGCAACCAAATTTTTTGGCTCTCCAATAATTACATCAGCAACAGGAAGAAATATAGCTGATGCTGTTTATAATACTTTGGTCGACTGGAAAATTTCTGACAGAGTACTAGCATCCTCTTATACCGGCCTTAAACATGGTGCATGTGTTCTGTTGAACAAGAAACTTAACCGATTGGCTTGCCGTCATCACCTATATGAAGTTATTCTGAAAAATGTTTTTCAAACCAAGTTTGGCTCTTCCAGTGGAACTGATCCACAACTTTTTAAACGTTTAACATTTAAGCATTTGTAAACGGCTTAAAAGATTCAATTGTCTATGATAAAATATCATTGAATGAATGCGAGCAGATAAAACGGTACTGTAAAATCGAGCTCAGCCGTAAACAAGTTCGCGACGATTATAAGAAACTTTTAGAACTAACATGCAGTTTTCTTGGCGATTCTGTTGGCCCATTTCGTGCATGTGGTGCAACATCATATGTCAGGTTTATGTCAAAGGCTATTTATAGCCTCAAATTATTTATTTTTCGGAACCAATTCTCATTTCAACCTTCAGTGTTCAACAGTGTCCGAGACATCAGTATATCTGTTGTCAAACTTTATTTTATGGTTTTGTTTGGGTCCATGAATTTCATTAAAAGTCCCAATCAAGATATACATTTTTATTAAGTTAACTATTAAAACGTGATTTATCACATTTTGTTTCGAATAATTTCAATGTTAGTCACTGATTTTTTGATATTGAAAATATAAAGTTTTAGTAAAAACATTTCTTATAAAAATAATTATACCCTTGCAGAGGGTATTATAATTTTTCACGAAGTTTGTAACGCATTAAAGGAGGCCTCACAAACCCCATAAAGTATATATATTCTTGATCACGGCGACGAGCTGAGTCGATATCCGTCTGTCTGTCTGTCTGTCTGTCTGTCTGTTTCTATGCAAACTAGTCGCTCAGCTTAGAAGCTATCTTGATGAAACTTGGTACAGGCCAGTCTTTTTGCAGCACGCAGTATACAGAAAAAATGAATCAATTATTTCGTACTTAAAACTCAACAATTCGAACTTGATATCGAACAGAGTACGGAATTTCTATATTCGAGGAAGACGATCTTATTTCAAGTACGATTTTTAAGTTTGTTTTCTTGAGTTAAGTACACTTCACACTTGAATCAAGTACTAAAAACTCTAAAAATAAGAATTTTCGATCTCAGCTCAAGTTTTATTTCACATGAATTAGGTTCTTGTGTACTTGAAATAATATCTGTTTATTATAAATTTTTATTTTTTGTTATTACCTTTTTGTAGTTTTATTAATTATTCACAAAATTTAAAATTCTATTTTATTTATTATAACATTGTTCGCTTTTTTAATAAACTGACTTACGTGGGGGATTTGAACTCGGGACCTCAGCTTCAGAGTCGGAAACTCTATCCAGTGAGCTACGATGTAAACAATTTCTTGTAGACTAAAAAAAAGCTGACACAGACAGACAAATTGACAGACAAATTACAGACAATAATTAATTTGTTAAAATGTAATTATACCCAAGGAATATTCTAAAAAATGTTAAAACCGAAGATAAAACATTAAAAAACATGGTTTAATTAATGCCGTTGGTGGGGTTTAAACCCGGGTTCCGAACTTAAATTAAAAATATTCGTACTCAATTTCAGATTTAACATAATTCAAGTTTACTCTTACTCAAAGTAAGTCTATTTATACTTGATTCAAGTATTATCATGTTTGTTTTAAGTAATTCGTTCTTAAATTAAGTATACATTTTAAGTACTAAAAATATGTATTTTAATGCATTTCGTACTTAATTTAAGTTCGAGCTTTTTTTTCTCTGTGTATGTATGTCGGAACCTACCGGATCGGATCAGTATATATGTATAATAGCTGCCATAGGACCCATCTATTAGAAATCAACATTTAGTATGAAAAACTGTTTTGTTTCTCAAGACATCTCAACAAAATTCACAGAATGTGTGTTCGATACAGTTTCAGACATCCTTACCAAATTTGGTTCAAATCGGACAACTATATCATACAACTGCCATCGGTTCGAAATCAACATTTGGTATGCAAAATGCAGTAAGCTACGGTGGAGCAAGCTCGACAGTACTTTTTGAGTGCAAACCGTTCACTTTAGATTGTTCTTCAATGTTGCGTACCATTCAATTGATGGCGCCACTACGAAATAAGTTAATTAACACAGAGGTCGCTAGCGTCTCTTCTTCTTCCATTTGCCCGTAACATTGTTGTTAAATAACTTCCGCGTTTATCATCCGATTGGTTTGAAATTTTCTGGACAGGTTTGAACCATAGTGTATATTATATGTAACAAAAATCACTAGCGCTAGCATTAAAGGTGCTTTTGTAATTCGACTTCGAAATTTTGTATTTCAATTTTCGGGGGTGAAGGGGCGTGACAAAAATCTAAAATAAACTTGATCAATGCAAGATATATCGATATAGCCATGTCCATCTGTCCGTCTGTCCGTCTGTCCGATTTTGTGTCGCCTAGATATCAGAGACTATAAGGGCTGGAGAAACCACATTTGGTATGTACGTCCATCTATATCTTGCATTGAACGAGTTTGTTTTAGATTTTTGCCACGCCCCTCTCCGCCCCCGGAAATTGAAAACTAAAATTTCGAAGTCGAATAACGAGAGAACCTTTAAAGCTAGCGCCTTAATTTTTGGTACATATAATACACACTATTGTCCACACCTGTCATTCCAATCGGATGATAAACGCGGAAGATATTCAACTAACAAAGTTAGGAGCAAAAGGAAGAAGAAGAGACGCTAGCGACCTCTCTGTTTATCAACTGATATGTTCGTAGAAGCGCCAACTATTGAATGGGATTGACAGTTAACGCTTTGCACTCAAAAAGTGCTGGGTCTCCTACTGTCGAGCTTGCTCCACTGTAGCTTACTGCATTTTTTACTTTGTTGCAATTTCTCTCAAATTTTCCAAATATGCTTTATTTACATTGCCAAAATTGTTGACATTGTTGATGCGTCGATTTAAGCATTGTCGACACTCAATTGTCGACATGTCGACAATCGCGTAATCTATATGGTGTAGTTTACGCAGCTTATCACTGAATGTCGTGCTATCTTAGACTTTGCCTCGCTGCTTAATTTTATTACCACTCGATTCGCAAATCAGCTGCAGCTGAAAGCTCGTTGCTCCCATACAGCAATCTCTGGAATCGGAGAATCATCACTTGATTCTGATAAGGCAGTTGACATTATCGACAGGCCCCAAAATGCAAGCTATGGAGCTTCATTTGGAGCCACCGTGACACGAACTATCACTGATTACCAGCCTCAGTCAGTGCTGCCAACTTTATTTCATAAAAAGATGCTTCTGGATGGAAGCAACGATAAAAAAACTGATACATTTTTGGAAAAAACCGACAAAAAACTGACTTTTTGTAGAAAAAGCCATAAAAGTCTGAAAATCGGATGCTAGGGAGAATTTCTTAAGCTGGTCTGTATGGTTCAGTTTAGCAAATAATTCAATCAGTAATCGCTGCTTTCCTAGTGATGGATCACGAATCAGTCTCTTCTGAATGGGTTTGATACATTTTGTACAAATCCGCCTACTAAGTATATAATAACTTTTTATTAAATCGGCCAACCACGTCTTTTAAAAGTACATGAAAAATCTACACATTTTTTGTGATACCGATACCAAAATTTGACGTTTCTGATTGTCGAAAGTGTCCTGCTGAATGTTAGTAATCAGCTATCATAATTGTTGATCAGAATTACATGCTAAATGCCCCAATGAGCTTAACCGCCATCTCAACAAATCTACGTTTGCCAACACAATATTTCACTTCACTTAATCTCACTTAAAAGTTGTTGTTTTTCTGATTTAATTAAATGCTTATCTCTGTATTGGCGTTCAACTTTGCAAATATTTTTTCTTGAAGGTACTTCAAAATTTCGTCGATTCCTTATTTTTAGTCACAAGATTTTGTCTTTTGGCATTTTGAAATTTTCTTAACAATTCACACACACTTTTCGAAAAAGATTATTGATAGTTTGCCAAAAACTAGTGGTGGCATTGGTACTTATCGGTAAAAATTATGATGAAAGTGCCGCTTTTCATACTTTTAATGTAACTAGTGGCAAAACAATAAAAAAAAAGACAAATGCATTTATAAAAAATAAAGCGCAAGCTAACTTTGGCGCGCCAAAGTTTGGATACCCTTGCAGTGCCCTGTGTAAGCCGTCAGATTTTTTACGAAATTTGCTAAATGTTGATTTTGAACCGATCGACCCTATGGCAGCTATATGATATAGTAGTCCGATTTACACCAAATTTGGTCAGCGTGTTTAAAACTTAATCAAACACACACTGTGCATACTTGGTTGACATATTTTGAGAAACAACAAAGTTTTTCATACTAAGTGTTTATTTCCAACCGATCGTTCCTATGGCAGCTATATGATATAGTAGTCCGATTTAGACCAGCCTGTTTAAAACTTAATCAAACACACAATGTGTATATTTGGTTGAGATATCTTGAGAAACAAAAAAGTGTTTCATACTAAATGTTTATTTCCAACCGATCGTTCCTATGGCAGCTATATGATATAGTTATCCGATCCGGCCGGTTTCGACATATGTACTGAGTGCAGCAAAAAGACGGACCTGTCCCAAGTCTCATCAAGATAGCTTCAAAACTGAGAGACTAGTTTGCATAGAAACAGACAAAACTCCGAGTTGTATTCGATGGATCTGCAAAGTCGACCCCTGGCTACTCCTCTGTTGCTTGCAGGTCCCACGATTCAGGCCAAAATATCTACAACGCTGCTCAGATTTCGTTTTTTCAGAGTTGCTCTTTGCGGGGACATATTTAAAATGTATAGATGTGTCAGAGTTTCTCATTCTGATTATTATTTGCACATATCTTTATGGCGTGACAGTCCAGCGACAGACAGTCCAAAAGGCGTACAAATTGTACACACTTATATGGTACCGCAGCATTTTTGGCAATTTGAACTATGCATCAGCTAGCAATCGACGAGGAGGAAAATTTCCCTATATGCTCGAGGATCGTAAGGACAGACTTCTACGTGGACGATCTTATGTATCATAGAGGAAGTATTGGAAATTATGCGCCAGGTCAATCTACTGCTCAGCCGTGGCCAGTAAAATGAGCCAGCTGTGCTCGATGGTGAGCTTGAAGTGGACAAGGAGCTGGTAACGTTCGACTATGGAACTGGAACTGCGAAGGCTTTGGGACTGGTATGGGATCTCAGCTCTGACAAATTTTTGTTCAATTTTTCGAAAATTATGCCAGATGGACCAGCTACGAAACGCGTCGCTGTATATTCAGTTGCCAGGACTTATGACCCGCTCGGCTTAAGTGCACCTACTGTATTAAAAGCAAAAATATTCATTCAAACTCTTTGAAAACATCAGCTTAATTGGGATGACGTAATTTCAGAAGACTTACAATTATCATGGAACCAGCTTTTCTCTCAGCTCTCTATCGTCAGCTCTTTCAAATTTCCTCGATATGCAATGACTAATAAAGCGTCATTTCAAATTCACGCATTTGCGATGCAAGTATCCTGGCATATGGCGCTTGCATTTATCTTCGTTCGGAATCTCAGGATTCAATTTCATCAACCATAGCACCAGAATTTAACGTATTTGTCTCCAATCGCGTCGCTAAAATACAAGCACTGACTTAAGGAATGACTTGGGATCATGTTCCAACATCCTGTAACCCAGCTGACATACTATCCCGAGGTTGCACGCCAAAGGAGCTGATGAGTCAAAATCTGTGGCTACATGGTCCTCAGTTTCTTAACGCACCCAGCTCAGAGTGGCCTGCAAACGTGCTGCCTGCAGTTAACCTCCCAGAACGTTGTCGAAGGGTGTTAATCACCACAACAAGATCGAATTTATCCACCCTTTGTAAATACCAAAACTCATTTGGCCGTCTACAACGTGTCTTTGCTTATGTTCGCAGATTTTGGCTTTATATATTGAATTAACACTGAAACCTCACTCAAGCTGGCCCTCGAGGATCATATCTTCTCATATCTTTAGCACATATCTTCTCATCAGAAACTTCCAAAAAGTGGACTTTGCTATAGACTTAGCGATGCTTTTTGCAAAGAAGTCACTTCCAACCAAAAGCGGTCTACTTTCACTTTATAAGCATCAGTGGCAAACCACGCGTCATCTGGACAGTCAATGGAACTTCGTTGGTGCTAGAAACGAATTTGCCGAGTTGAAGGAACTTTTCTTGAGCGACCCGCACAACAATGCAGTATCGGAGATTTGTCTTGCAAATGGATTCGGGTGGAATTTTATACTCCCTTGATCTCTACACTTCGGTGAATTACGGGAGGCGGCAGTAAAGTCAGCCAAACATCACTTTTTTCGTGCTGCTGTGTCTTCTCTTAGTCTCGATGAACTTCGTACTTTAGTTTATGAAATTTCTGCACTGCTCAATTCTCGCCCTCTTTATGCTATTTCAGAAAGCCCTGACGACTCTAACTATCTAACGTCTGCGCACTTCCTCATTGGATCAACGTTCACCTCTGTGGACGAGCCCGATATCACTCACTTAGTAGAAGGGCGTCTGAATCGTTGGCAGCGTGTATGCCAAATGCGTCAAAATTTCTGGCGCAAATGGAGCACCGAATATCTTTCGATGCTCCAAGAACGTAGCAAATTTAGAACTTCAAAAACTGCTCTTCAGCCTGGCTACCTGGTGCTACTTAAGGACGAAAATCTCCCTTCCTTACAATGCACTATGGTCCAAATGCCCTTTTTATTTGGCATAAAGTCGAAAAATTTAGTTACACGGTTCAAACATCGCATATTTTATTGTTATGGCATTAATAATATGTGAAAAAAAGAATTGGGCCAGTGTGACCACGCCCACGCTTGACGTCCCTGCAAACTGATTGATAGTAGATTTAGAATAAATATATATTATTTCCTGTTCTATTTAATTAATTACTTATTTTTTAAATGCAATTTTCTTCTTCATCCAGTTCAATATTATACGAGGGCTGTCTGATAAATAACCGACCTCAACGTGAAGCTAGCGGCACAAGTACAAAAAAGTTTTTACTTCAAGTTGTGCATATTATAATAGCTACTCGCCAAAATTTCAGAAATTTATCTTGCACCATTATCTGTTGACAGTCGTTTTTGTGAGTGTATTTCGGTGATTCCCCCAAAATGGAAAAATATGAATATCGAGCTGTAATTAAATTTTTATTTTTGAAAGGCAATACGCCTTCACAAATCAAAGATGAGTTGGACTCTGTGTATGGTGACTCTGCACCATCCTTTACCACCGTAAAATTTTGGGCAGCTGAATTTAAACGTGGTCGCAGGAGCTTGGAAGATGATGAACGTCCTGGGCGTCCAAAAACTGTAACCACTAACGATAACATCGCTAAAGTTCATCAATTGGTACTAGACGACCGCCGGATTAAAGTTAGAGAAATAGCTGAGATTATGAAGATGTCAAAAGAACGTGTTTGTCACATATTAAACCAAGATTTGGGCATGAGAAAGCTGTCCGCGCGTTGGGTGCCGCGTTTGCAATAAGACCGAGTTTTGGCGCCGATTGATAACTGTAGACGAAACTTGGATTCATCATTATACGCCCGAAACAAAAATCCAATCTAAACAGTGGATTGAGAGGGAAGCCGGCCCCAAAAAAACCTAAAGCTGTGTATTCGGCTGGCAAAGTGATGGCGAGTTTTTTGGGACAGCCACGGAATTATTTTTATAGACTATCTTGAAAAAGGAAAAACTATAACTATAACTATTTAATAATTATTATTATTATTATGGCAGGAATGGTGGGCAAACGAAAGCATTGGAAGATGGACTGCTCAACTTCTACCTGGCTCCAAAGAAGGCATGGCGACATTGACTACTATGTCACAAATGCTGACAGGATACGGCTATTTTAGCTCCTTCCTATGGGCAAAAGCTCAGAAGGTAGCTGTGTGTATGGCGACGCTGGGAGAGACAATGTAGAGCACATGCGAGCGATTCGCCAATAAACGCCACGGACTGATACAAGCGATGAGACACATCACCCCAGAGAACCTCACATAGGGACACATGAGGTCATTGTGGACGACAAAAAAGTGGAGTGATGGCAAGATCGCCTGTTACAACGCAAGCAACAGGCGCAATTTAAAAGGTGCGCATGGACAGGGAGGAAGAACAGGCGCCGAAGGAAGCATACCACGATGAACGCGAACCATCACTCGGTGCGTCGCTGTCGGTAACTAGTGTCCCGCCACCGTGGTCACAGACACCTGATGCACACCAGAGTGTTAGCCAAGAGCACAGCTCTCCTTGGCACGAGCTGATACTCAAAATGAGAGCCCTAGAGGAAGATTCTCTTTCCAATTGCAAAGCCGTGCTACGCAAAATGATGCAGGCTATGCTAAAGCAGAGAAACATAAGTATGGATGTCAAGGACGGTGTGTCAGAGCTAAGTGAGCTTCTTGATGTTATCGCAAGCTACAGAAACGGCTGGAAGAACTCAGAAAAAGAGAGAAGTGAAGATCTGCGCAAAAAGCAGAAAATGGCGAAAACAGACGCGAATTCTACACCTGTCTCACTAAAAAAAAGAATCGCAACAAGCCCAGCAGCGCCGGACTCAAACAAGAAGCCGCGGAATATAAATCTTGGAGCGGACTTTCAAACTGTCACCCGAAAGAAGATAGCACAAAGACGACAAAAGTCAGGGGATACTAAACCTAAAAAAAATAGAGAGGCCGACAAGAAGGATAATAAGTCCACCAAAACAAAGCCGCGAACTCGTCCAGAGGCTGTACTAGTCAAACCAGCCGAAGGCAATAGTTACGCTGAGATACTTTGCGGATTACGTATGAACTTTAAACCAGAGGATAGTGAAAGTACAATCTGCTCAACGAGGAAAACTAGAACGGGTGACATGCTACTGGAACTGACTAAAGGAAGCAAAACACATTAGTAATGTGACACTATACATGATGCGCTTAAGGAAACGACCACTTACCCCAACTGTCAAAATCGAGGTCCGAGATATGGACATTTTCACCAAGGAATCGGAAGTCAAATCGGCGATAGCGGACATAACAAACGGCGGATGAAATACAAGTAAGCATGACAGGGCCAAACAGTTTGAAGCAACGCTGTGCCTTCATTGTTCTCGCCTAGGCAGATGCAGACAAAGTCTTTAAGGAGCCAAGAATTGAAATTGGATGGATCCGATGACGAGAAAGACGCTGGGAGAATATCAAACGATGTTTCAGATGCTTCAGAAATATCATATCCAGACCGAGTGCACAGGCCCTGATCGGTGAGACCTATGCATTAGATGTGGAAAGAGTGGACACAAGATGAAAGGCTGCACCAAGCGTCCAAGATGATTCTTATGCGCACATGAGAAACTCAAGGAGCTCAACCACTTTCCATGATCGAATGGTTGCGAAACTTTTGCTCAACTCCAACATTTACCGGAGTGGATGCAAAGGAACGGTCCCGGATATAAATCTTGTGTCAGAATACCTGGCATCCAGGATTAAAGACTGGAAGGTCCTTGACATATACACTGGTAGCGACCACCAATACATCTCGTTTGTGGTGGAAGAGACGTCAATAACTAGTCGCACACCTAATGTTGAGCGACAGAGCCGTAAGTGGAATGTTCGACGCTTAAACACGACAGAATTAATCGCTGAGCTCGACAGGAAAGCCGCCACAGCCCAGTCCACAGAAACTGTCGAGAGCACAGTTGATAGCGTCACGCAATAATCAAAGGAGCCTGTGGTGCTGCAATGCCGAAAGCGGGAAACAGACATAGACAGGGCTACTGGTGGACAGAGGAATTCCGCATTTTCAGAGACAAATGTCTAAGGTGCCGACGCCAGCTAACCAGAGCAAGACGTCGAGGGAACTTCACCACAGAGGATGCCCAGAACAGATAGGCTAAAAAAAAACTGAACATCGTCACCAAAAAGAGTAAGCTAAAGAGACGGAAAACACTGTGCGATGTCATCAACACTGACCTTTGGGGCTTAGGATGCAAGATCGTCATGAAGAAGCTCAGTGCAAACATTGGACTTCCCTATCTGGCGGAGGAGAAAATGGACAACATTGTCCATACCCTTTTCCCCAAAAACCAAATCAGACCAGCCAAGTCAACGGACCCAGCAGCGGAGCAAACGGTGAAGCTTTTTACCCACAACGAGCATGCGAAAGAGCCTGAAAAATGGTAAAGCACCAGTACCTGAAAACGTGCCGGCAGAAGTGCTTAAAGCTATATCAGAATGCCCCAAATACTGCTGGATATGTATAATGAGTGCATTCGAAGTGAAACATTCCCCAAGTGCTGGATGGTACAACGGCTTGTACTGATAAGCAAGGAAAAGGGTGACCCCGAAACTCCGTCAGCCTACCGACCGCTCTGTATGCTCAATACAGCTGGGAAGCTCTTAGAAAGACTTTTTAAGCCGCGCTTGGCGGCAGCAGTTGAAAATGCTGGATTCAAAAGAAAGACCTGGATGAGAGGTAATAAACAGGACAGTCTGGACGCAGACAAGAGACAAGAGCGCGTAGCGCTAAATAGCCCCACTTCGAAGTTATGCGAAAGCTGGAGACTGAACATTATTTGGAACAATATTATGGGATGCTTCAAAAGTTCAATTACATCTCGGTGACAGGTTTGTTTTTTATGCTGAGCTGACCTTTTGTTAATGACTGTAAGAACCAGAATTATTCAGATTTAATTGACGCTTACAATAAGTTGGAGTTCTACCCAGCTGTAAGACATGCTACCGAGATACTACATGCGATACCATGTACTACCGCCTCTGTCGAGTGGTACTCTCAGACGTGTTAAATGGTAATTATATTTATTTAAGATATAAAAACAATTAAATTTTATATTAATTTTTTTTTAAGGTCTTTGTATGCTGACTGTTCATAGCAAGCTTGTTCTTGAAAGAAAGACTGATATAGAAGAAGCAATTTTAGACGAATTTGAAAAGAAAAAAAATCCCACGAAGCTTCCTCTTTTAAACAGATATTGGCCGCCCCCCGTCGTTGAAAAGCTGCCTACGCCCTTGACCCACACTAATCTTTTGGGATGCACAGATTGCAAATTCATAAGTGTCCCTTGGAAATTATTCTGTGCTGCACGCATTTGCTGCACTGTGCCCACCATACCTTCACTTACAAGGGATTCCTCTTTCACAAGCTCTATAAGCATTTCGGTACACGCATTATGGCAGTTCTACGAATCTTGGGGCGCCCAGATCTGATGATGGATTTCGGTAGAACTCGTCGAAATAAGTCGAAAAACTTAAATTTTCGAGGAGTTCTACCGGAATCCATCATCAGATTTTAGCGGCTCAATATAAGCGTAGAGTCCTTCGTATTATATTGACATTTAACAAATTTTCACTTATTTTTCTGCAATAAGATGTTATGGTTGCCCCTGGTTATGGAAATATCGATAACCGTTCAGCTGTTGCTAGCTCCACCTCACGTCATCCAGGGCGTGACAACAACAACATTGCAACAGCTGACCCAATCAGGTTTCACCAAAACTGCTCAATTGAAGAATAGGAGAAGATTGGTCAGCGGGATAGGAAGAAAAAAGGCTGGAGGAAGGTTAGGTATGGTTTAGACAGTTAGTCAAGATTTCCACGTGAATTGCTGCAGTGCGTTTGCTGCTGACAAACAGTATTAACAGAATTTTTCAAACTTGATATACGCGCTTTGCCAAGCTTGCGCATTGGAAGTTAAATTTAATAAATCTCGCTTATATCATATATACAGTGAAAACTCCCTTAGCGGACACCCCTCTTGGGCGGACACTTTTTCCATGACGTTGGTTTTGGTAGAGTTTCCAGAGCAATTTTTCCTCTATTGAGCGGACACTCTCTTGAGCAAACGCGGAAACTTAAAAAAAGACAAAAACTAACTAAAGCCTTTCTTGGGCGGACACACACATGACGAATGACCAAAATTTTAAAATTAAAAATTCTTTAAAGATGACAGCAAGGCGTTAAAATATATTAAATTATTTGGAAAGTCAGTTGCAGTCCTGCTTAATTGAAAAAAGATTTAAAAACTCGACAAACTAAATTATTTTATAAATTAAAATTGCAGATTCTCTGTTAATAACAGTGTTTAAAAAACTGCAGTCGAAGTTTTTTGCTTTTCACTGCTTCGACTGCGAGCGACTTCTTAAAATGAACAGTTGCTTCTGCTTCTGCTTCTGAAATAAACAGAAGTCGCAGTCGAAGCAAAAGCAAGAATGAAAAAGCGACCAAAATCAAACAGCATCAACAGTCGCCGATTACCGTTTTTTTGCTTTCCGCTTTGCTGTTCCTTTCGATCGTGAGCGTAAGTCGAAGCAGCAGCAACTGTCGACTTTCAGAAGTCGTCGGCAGTCGCAGTCGCAGTCGCAGTCGCGAAAATCGATGAGCTCGACTGTTGGTTGCTTTTGATTTTTGTCGCTTTTGCTTTCGATTAGCATCGTATTTCGCTGCCAGCAGATTCGTGGAAGTCAGCCGCAGTCGAAGTCTCCAAAAATTGTGTGCTGTTAGCTCCTTTGCATTTTACTTTTAATGAGCTTGCCGATAGAGTCACACGTATTTAGCTATGGCGCCAAGTGTAGTGTGAAAACATTTTGAAAACAACGCAACCGAAGGCTTAGCAATATGCAATATATGCAAAGCTACTCTTAAAAATAAAAGACTATCCAATTTATAAACGCCTTAAATAAAGCAACACAACATTAACTTAAATGTATTAAGTCTGAGTAATATTGAATCGGCATCATCAAGTTCCTCGACTAAACCAATTCGGAAAAAGAAAATAAAAATTGAAGTTAACAAAAAACAGCTTATAAGGTCTTTTATCGGACTGGTTACAGAAGACAGTATTCCTTTTAATGTTTTGAATTCGCCAAATATGAGGAACATTCTGGATCCAACTTGTGAAGGTCTCAAAACTGCAGATGGCAAAATAATGACATTAAATGCATCATACTGCAAAAGTACATTAGAAAAAGTGGCAAATAATATCCGGGCTCACATAGCTGATGAAACGAACAATAAACTATTGTCTTTGAAAATTGACAGTGCAACGCGAATGTCAAGAAACATTTTTAGAATTAGTGCACAATACATAAGCGCGGTTCAAGTAAAATCCATAATTTTGGGAATGATCGAGCTTAAAGGCGCAGGATCAAGTGGAGCTAAAAATCTTGCCGCTGAAATACTCAAAGTGCTGAAAAAATACCATATTAATTTAAATCAAATCGTCTCCATAACGTCTGATAACGGTGAAAATATTTAAAGCAACCGAAATGTTATCGTTCGTTTCCGAGCAAAATATTGAAGAGGACGACGAAGAGTGCAGCAACGAAGATTATTTAAAGAAGATTGATGCAATAGAAAACGTGCCAAAGGTTTTAATAGGCAATATACAAGTGTGTCGTTGTGCTGCACATACAGCACAGCTGGTTGCTCTTGACGTACTTAAGTCATTGGACATACTTAAGAGTCTGTTCAATTGTCGAAATATGACAAAATATTTAAGAAAAACCTTAAACGGCTATCGTGAAATATTTGAGTTAAAAAAACTGAAAATGCCACAACTAGATTGCCCAACCAGATGGGGATCCACTTACGACATGTTAAAAAACCTATTGCAAGCCAAAGATATTTTAAATAAAATTGAATCTATGAAAAACAAATCCGACGAATTTTGACATAGATTCCTAGTTTTGGGATTTTATTGAGATCTACTGCAATAATTTCAGTCCCTTGCAAAAAACAATAAAAAAATTTCAAGAGGAACAATTGAACTACAGCAATTTTTACGCCCAATGGCTTAAGCTTAAAATATCAACAGAAATAATAGTAATGAATTGGAAATCAAATTTTAAATGCAATTGAAAAACGAACAAAAATATTGTTAAATAAATTTGTAGTTTCGTGCCTGTTTTTGGATCCCCGTTTTCAGCATACATTGTCATCTGACCAAAAATCTGACGCCATAGGTCATTTGAAATCCATTTGCGACAGACTATATAGTCTTAATCCTACTGGCAATATGTGCTCAACACCGAATTCCAGCTCAAATCAAATGGAGAACTATTTTTTTGATGAGGAAGACGCATTGTTGGATGCATACGTAGCGCAGTGTGTTAAAACCGAAGTCAACAGTACAATGGACGTTTATTCAAAAATTGAAAATCTCCAACTTCCTTATCAACGAATAGACACAGACATTTTACAATATTGGAAAGGAAAACAATACTCCGACCCGGAGTTATACGCTGTTAGCAATGTTTGTTATGCCGTACCGCCAACTCAGGTATAATAATTCCATGATTAATTGAAGTTTACTTATTAATAAATTTATTTTGAAACAGGTGTCGATTGAACGAGCATTCTCTACGCTAAGACTGGTGCTAACCGACAACCGCAATCGCTTAAGCCAGGATGTTCTTGAGAACATATTGCTCGTTAAATTAAATCCCAGCTTTTTGGACATGGCAATTGATGCAATGGAACTTTTTGGAAATGACGAACAATCTAATTGACAATAATATATATATTTAATAAAAATTAATTAAGTAAGAAAAGTTACAAAATTGAATTATTATTTATTACTTATTAAAAGCAAAACCACATGAAATGAAACAGAGCTCGCAAAATATGCTCAACCAAATTTTTCTGCGCGGTCTGCTCACTCAAAAGACCGAAAAAATGCGACAGAACCGCTCAGTGTCTGAACAGCAACCCTTTTTTCTGTTTCGTTCGTGTTCTCGCTCTCGGGTTTTGGGTTGAGCGTAACACACGAATCGGTCTCGTACTGACCGCTCGCTACGAACAGAACCTTTCGTCGCTCAGCTACTGAGAATCAGTAAGTGAGCAAGGCAAGCAAAGAGTCCGCAAAAAAGTTCTTTATTTTTGTTGTTGCGTTTGCTTTATGTTGTTGCCTAAGATATTTCGTCACAGGAAAAACATTAAAGTGGAAGGGAGAAGAGGATAGAGAGAGAGCAGGCCCGCTGTAAATGTTTACCCATCCACACGCGCAACACATATACATGCTCAGAAGACCGTTTGCCGAGTTTTTAGGAAGGAAACGGTCTCGACTGAACACTGAGCAAGGCAAAGAAGAACGAAGTTTGAGGGTTTTTTTGGGACAGCTTCGCATCGTGTCAGTGAACGAGGGGTTTTTTCTGACAAGTGTCGCAGTGAGGCATTAGAAACGCCAGCATTGTGCCATTCTTAGGTTGGACACGCCCAACTTTAATAAGGACAACTGTCCAACACTGCCGCCGACAGCTTTTCGAGCGTAGTCCAAACAGCCGGCAAAGTCAGCCAGAAGCCAGCAGTCTGAGCGGCCTTTAATTGGCGAACTCCAGCGCAGACGCAGCCAGCAGCCCGAGTCGCATTTAAATAGCGAGCTCCAGCGCAGACGCAGCCGGCAAAATCAGCCAGCAGACAGCAGCTCGATCAGCTGCCCAGATCATTGTCCCACAGCAGCCATTACCCCTTTTGAGGAGACGACTAATATTCATATACATAGATTAGTTGAATATCAATGTCATTAAATTAAATTTGTAAATGCATTTGTATGTGTGTATTTACCAGTTTATGTACATGTTATAATCACCTGTTCATTTCAAATCCATCCGCAGACCCTTTCGACCCCAAGAGAGCTCTGTTAGGGTTAGGTAAATCTTGTGTTATCATAAAACACCGAAAACACACAAATTAATGCTTGAACGTCCACGACACACACATACATTTGAATCTACACATAAATTTCCAAATTTATATATAATAATTAAAGCACCATTATTTACATTTTTCATATTATTATTTATTGCATTAATTTATTTATTCTACTGGGGATTCAAACCTTGGGGCAATGAAATAAGACGAAAAAATTATATACAACTTTTTGATTTTCGGCTCGGTTCTCGAGATATTGGTAATGATAAGTCGCCGCTTCCCATACAAACTGCTCAGCGTGCCACCTGAGCCGGATTTGTACAAAATGTATCATGTCCATTCTGCAGGTGCTGATTAGTGAACCATCACAAACAAAGGAGCGATTACTGATTGAATGATCTGCTGAATACCCCCAGTGTAAGCGCCTTGCATAATTTTTCCGCATCTTCGACAATAATGCGGCAGTGTAAAAACAGTATAAATGACAATCAAATAATGAACTGGTTCGTTCAGTTGGCGACTAGTTCGGTTGAATATATTCTGGCCATTCGATAAAACCTAAATATATTGCAAGTTGCAACGCTATTAAGTATTACAAGAAATATAAAATATTTTTACTGTATCTCATATACTAATTAATAAATAATTCATTTTTTTTCAACCTTAGGTAATATGAATTTAATTTCAAGACTTTTGCTCTCCGGTATAAAATGTCTTGGTGGAAAAAATGTTAATAGTGATGCATTATATCAATTGAAGTTTTATCAACAATGTCAAAATTTGAGTGTTTTAAGAAAGCCGGAAATGTTCCTTCCTAATTCAAAAGTTTTTACCCATTGTAGATGCTTGGGTACAACTTTTAAAATTAAGCATGATGAATATAGGTTTTTTATTGAGACTAAAGAAGGCGTCGCTCAGTTGAAGTATGCCATTAACGATGGAGTGATGGATATAAAGCACACTGGTGTTCCTAGAGCCTTGGGCGGACACGGTATAGGCAAACTACTGGCAAAGGTATTTGTGTGCAAAGATCAATTTGTTACCATGTAATCCGGTTGCTAGACAACGCCAGGAGTGTACATTCTGAGTAGAAAACACACATTTGTATGTTGTATTCGTTTGACAGTCCAAATGTAAAATATAGATCCGCATATTTTTGTTTGATTCTCAATAATTTAAAATATTTGTGATTTTTTTTTTCAGGCGGCCTTAGATTATGGTGTGCAACATGGACTAATTATCAAGATATCCTGCAAATTCGTGAAGAACTACGTTAACAATTACGGACCACAATATTTCAAGTATATCATACATTAGCTGCTGTAACTTATTAATAAACCTAATAATCATCAAAATGGATTCTAATGACTACAAAAGCTTGGTATTGTACTATGGAAGATCACGTTTTTATAACTCAATGCAAAAGATGGCATTAGAAGGTCTAGTAAAGTTCCCAATGCAGCCAGAATTTAAATTGTTCAATGGAGTTGCGCTTGCCTTGGGTAACCGAATGCAGGAATGCATACGGGAACTGAATCCATTGAAAAATGAATTGGAGATGGGCTTGGCATCTACAATGACACTCATCTACGCTCACAAAAATTGTCGGTTAATAGATCGTGATGCGGTACAATCATTAGAAGGTCGAATAAGCGACGGAGTAAACTCTATCAGTGCCGCATCATATTACTACGCAGCTATTTTCTATTACTTGATTAGCGACATTAATACTTCATTTGATTACGTCGTTAAGGCTATACAAATAGATGACAATTTTGATTCGGCGTTGATTTTAAAAACATGGTGTGAACTTAGTTCATGTTTGGATCTGTCGGCCAATGGAAACATACAAAACTTGCTGGAGGGGTGTATATCTAGGAGCAAAGGAAAGAATATTGACGCCTCCTTGGCACTCGTCCGATTCTATCAAAGGACTAGAGAATTCGAAGCAGCGCTGTCAGTCATTAATAAACTCAGCATTCGGTTTCCCGAATTAAGTATATTACTGATTGAGAAAATGGATTTGCAGATGTCAGCACTAGACTGGGATAATTCGCTGGATACTTCTATTCGTGTGATCAACATGGAATCTTTTAATGTTGCGGCTCTACGCACTAAAGGCGTGTTGCATATCGTCCGCGAGAGCAATTTAAAAGCAGGGACAGTTACACTTCAGCAACTTCTGGCTTCTGTAGAACGTATTGAGCCTGGAAATCATAGACTTTTGATGGAAATATGTCAATTATTCTCAAGAATTTGCTCGAGAAACTTTGAATTGCTCCAAGTAACTCTCCAGTGTATTGAAAAAGTGAATCAACAAAATCCAGGCAACGTAAACCTTCTTACTGAACTGGGCTATCAAAAATTATTTCTAGATAATGTACCTGATGCGGAAATTGCATTTCGTTCGGCTTGTAATGTTGATGAAAGTAACTTTGATGCTCTATGTGGCTTAACGTTGTGCAAACTAAAAACTTCTGTTGATGTTGAGAGTAGGCAACAGATACGACAGCAATTGGCATACCTATTGAAGCTCTCTGACCATAAACCTAAGCCGTTGGTTCTGTATATGTCCGCTTTGATAGCCGATCCAAAGGAGCAGCATATATCGTCAGTGCAATTACTGGAAGATGCAACAGAGTTGCACTTTCAAAATATGGAACTATTTTCTATTGGTGTTGAATATATCCGCTACATGAATCCCGACTTTATGCTTGAGCTATGCGCAGAGCTGATTCGCCATACCCCAGCTTCAGTACAAAAAGCTCACTTTGAGCAAAACTGGGACCGCGAAGCGATGCATATAACTATCAAGCACAGTCTAAACATATTGGAAAGAATACTTCATGTGTGCCCCGGACACCAAGCAGTATGATCTATTATATATTTTTTCA
The DNA here is from genome assembly GCA_035043265.1 of Drosophila testacea. Taxonomy (NCBI): domain Eukaryota; kingdom Metazoa; phylum Arthropoda; class Insecta; order Diptera; family Drosophilidae; genus Drosophila; species Drosophila testacea. Next base: position 145,802 of record JAWNND010000205.1, read on the forward strand.
ATATACTAACATGTTTGTAATTAAAAAGTTTTCTTACACAGGCGATGCTTACAAGAGCCAAGGTTGACTTCTTATGCGGCGAACATTCTAAAGCCATGAGCCGCCTGCAACATACACTTAATGTCTTCGGACAGACTTTTATCGATGCTCACCTTCTTTTGGCGCAAATACTAGTGGAAAAAAAACAGTATCTTAAGGCATTAGATAGTTTGGAACTTTTGTTAGCCCATAATTTTTCGGTGCGTGACCGGCCCATGTACAATCTGCTGAAGGGGATCATTCTAAGAAAGCAGCAGAGGTTATCTGAAGCGCATCAGAACTTTCTGCTGCATTGCAGTTAACTGGGGGTATGTCGAGAAATGTGCAACCTTCAGATTATCTTGTGCCAAGTGACAGTTTTGATAAAACGACTTAACAGTTCGGATAAAATGACTTCTATATAGAATTAATAAATATTCTTCGTGAGATGAGCGATTCTCAAGATATTTACGAGAGCGAACGTATTTTACAGTCTGCAATTGAGGAATTTAGCGGAACCACTGAGATGGGCCGCTTAATTATTGCACATTCGCAAATTATGTTAAAGAAATGTAACACCTCTAAGGCAATAAGTCTGCTGTGCTCAATTAAACCAGATCAACCGTATTACGTACAGGTAAGAGCAAATTTGGATAAGCGATATACAAATTGTATACTCATACCTTTAAGATACATTCGCCCAAACTGTACCTTTTTCACATCCATTAAGATACAGACAACAAAAAAAAAAAAAACAATAAACTTATGTTATAAATAAAACACACAAATAGTCCATCAAATCCTAGTGACGAAATCAACTCCCAGAACTACTGATATCATTTTTATTTCAACGTATGTACATTGAAAACCTTGCAGTGTGTTTGCTTCTTACCACTGTTGGCCGTACACCACTATTTGTTTCTTACCACTATACGCACATCACCACTAGTTTTTGCTCTTTACCAAAAGTACAGGGTCTCTCAAGGCATTACTGTCAAACTTGATCCACTGTAGCTTAATGTTTTTTTTACCCTTGCAGAGGGATTTTATAATTTTGTCACAAAGTTTGTAACGCATTGAAGGAGGCGTGTCAGACCCCATAAAGTATATATATTCTTGACCAGAGCGATGAGCTGAGTAGATATAGCCATGTCCCTCTGTCTGTCTGTTTCTGTGCAAACTAGTCTCTCAGTTTTGAAGCTATTTTGATGAAACTTGGTACAGGCTTGTCTTTTTGCTGCACGCAGTACATATGTCGGAACCGGCCGGATCGGATCACATATCATATAGCTGCCATAGGAACGGTCGGTTCGGAACCAACATTTAGTATGAAAAACTTTTTTGTTTCTCAATATTTCTCAATCAAACTCACAGATTATGTGTTACATATGTTGATACAGTTTCATACATCCTTACCAAATCTGGCTCAAGTCGGACAACTATATCATATAGCTGCCATAGGAACGATCGGTTCGGAATCAACATTTGGTATGAAAAACTTTTTTGTTTCTCGAGATATCTCAACGAAAGTCACCAGTTTTGACCAAATTTGGTGTAAATCGGACTAATAGCTGCCATAGGAACGATCAGTTCGAAATCCGCATCTAGCACTTTTTGAAAAAAATCTTACGGCTTATACCGGGCACTGCAAGGGTTTTCAAACTTTGGGGTACCAAAGTTAGCTTGCGCTATATTTTTTATGTAAATTTAATACGATTATCTTCAATCGCAAAAATTTATTTTGCTTTCGGCTAAAGACTTTTACATTGTAAAGGTTTTTTTCTTTATAATTTAAATGCCTTTTCAATGACTCTTACATATAGGCTAGGACTCATTTGGCAAATATTTACCTGCAACATCAAAAGAATCGGAGTGGATTTTCTAAGTGCTTCAAGGAATTAGTTGAGGTTCGACCGGAAGCCAAAAGTTATTTAATGCTAGGGGATGCATATCTCTCCATTCAAGGTTGCATGTTATTTAAATGTTTCTAATAAGCTTAATTTAACACCGAGTTTTATTTTAGAGACAGCCATGGCAATTGATGCATATAGAAACGCTTATAAAATGTGTCCATCCAATGCTCTTTTGGCCAAAGAGCTTGGCCAAGCATACGTTAAGTGTCATGATTATGACAAAGCTCTGAAGTACTATCACGATGTAATACAAAATCCGGATTGTTCTGCCTTAAAATTGGATTTGGCTGAGTTGTTTTTAAAATTAAAACACTTTCAGAATGCCATAAGTTTATTGAAAGAAGCTGGTGGTCATAACATGTAAACTAAAAAACTTTTTATTAATAAGAATGTCTAACTTTTAGCTTACATTTTAGAACCGAGGACAATCTTTCAGAACTTCAACTAAGAACAAAACAACTTTTGTTACTGGCACGCGTTCATGAAAAGTCTGGAAATATTCCCGAGTCCTTGAAGACCTTAGAACAAGCCCGTTCTAATCAGTACATTGTGCAGAAACGTTGTGTAGTTGATCAATCAGAAAACATACACGAACAGTACAAAATATTGTCAAAGTAAGTAAATCAAATTTTTGAAGTATACATATATGTACAAACAGTGTTATTTAAAACCATTCACACGCGATCAGCTACCGCAAGGTGAATTTACTATAATATATTAGACAATTCACGTACTAGATACATAATTTCTAGTATGAACTTCTACAGTGCGACGAGATTCTATGAAGAAAATATAGAGCTAGAAAACGTTGGCGCGAAAAGTTTGAATACCCCTGCAGAGCCCTCTATTAGCCGTCGGATTTTAAAAAAATTTGTTTGATATTGATTTCGAACCGATCGTTCCTATGGCACCTATATGACATAGTAGTACTATGAACTATACCAAACAAACAAAATAGTTTTTCATACTAAATGCTGACCTCGAAGTTATAGAAATCCGATCTGGCCGGTTCCGACATATATACTGCGTGCAGAAAAAGACGGATCTGTACCAAGTTTCATTAAGAAAGCTTCAAAACTGAGAGACTAGTTTGTATAGAAACAGACAGACAGGCGGACCGTCGGACATTGCTATATCGACTTGGCTCGTCGTCCTGATGAAGAATATTCTTATGGGGTCTGCCACGCCTCCTTCAATGCGTAAAAATCATAAATAATATAAGCAAAGAGATTTTGGAAAAAAAATTTGCAGTCACTTCAATGGGTACTTAAGATCCGTTCAGACGCTCGGCTTTTGTGTGGCTTTTTCTGACCGACGGAAAAGTCCCATAGCTTTATGTTTTGACAGAATCTGGTCACACTCTGTAGAATTTGACACAAAAATGTAATCATCTAGTAGGCGACGACTGACCGAAGCAAAAAGCCGGGCAATGGAACGTGTTCTATTTAAATCGGTCAGCTTGGCTTTTTAAATGTAGCTCTAAGATTTTGTGAGTTCACACGGCAGCGTTGGCTTTAAAGCAAAAAAAGCCACACAAAAGCCGAGCGTCTGAACGGATCTTAAGTACCCATTGAAAATTTTTTTGTTTTGTGTCATTTAAACTGAATTTAAAAGACCTATCAATTAATACCAAAATGTACAAGTAACTTCAAATTATGAGTAGATTTAACTTTAGTTTTGTGTAAATACATACATACATACTTTTGACCACCATTGTATTTCAGATAAAAAACTCAATTGGAAGTTTTATAAAAAGAAACTGAAGGCACGCTTTGTATATACAAATACAAATTAATTAGCTTATTTAAAGAGTAGATTTCAAGCCGACAACCGCTGAATAATGGGTTACCAAGTTAACAAGTAAATTTTCAAAGTCATTCAATGTTTTATTAATTTACAGACCCTTGCGATATTTTTCTCCAACTGTAAAATCAGTCATCCCTTTACCGGCCGTTCCACATGTGCCAATTCCAACTCTTCCACTAACATTATCTGGGGAGGCAAATATACTGTTGACTTTCATGCCTGGTTTTTTTTGATTTTTAGTAGTAAAATTAAGCCATTTATTTTTGTCAGACTCGCGCTCCTCCTCTAAGTCTTTAAATCGTTGTTGTTTTTTCTGTTTGCGTTTTTTTAAATATTCCTTTTGATTTGGACGATGTCGTCTGTGAAAAAATTAAATATTTATTTAACATATATTTTAATAGTAATACTTTAGTAAACAAAACATACTTATTAGACGGGAATACTTCATTGCGTGCAGTGCGCTCTCGCAATTCACTGACAGTAGTTGTGGAACGATTTTGATAAGCATCGAAGATTACGCTAACCTCACCCTCACTAGTTATACCTTCAATGGTTGCATCGTAGTACTGACCATCTTCTGTCCATTTCGCTTGGCATTTGTCTCCAATTTTCCAGATTTTAGCGGAAGTCACCAGCTTTTCAGCCTCTAAAAGAGCAGCTTCAATATCGTCAAAGTAATTTGACGACGCTGTTTTGGAGGAAGAAGGTTCTACGTATGATGATTTTCGCTGTTCTTCTAATTGTGTTTTTATCAAATCTCGAGTAAGTTTGATGACTTCTTCTAGATCGTTTTTCAATTTTAATAGTTCCTCATTACTTGGGTCTGTTTGTAAAGCAGCTTCTACCTTGAAGTTATGCATAAAGTTAGTTCAATATTTGTTGTTGCTTCAGATTTGCTGTTGCAAAGACCATTGTGTACGTACATATACATAAATAAATATTAACAATTATTAAATGGCCAATGTGTGTATTCAAATATTTGTTTGTTGTATGAACTTATGTATACATACAACGTACATACGTACATCTGTAATACACATCTGAGTTCCTTAACGTACAGTCGTATGCAACTGCAATTTTTATATGGATATAGATTTTCTTTACTTACTTGCTGTAATTGGCATTTGTAATTTTGCAAATCATCAGCCATAGTCGCATATGTATATAAATATAAATCACGACTGACAATTTATATTTGTTAACCTATGTCTTATATTTTCCCAGTGGTTATAACTTAAGAAATTTATTTTACTTTATATGCCTATCGATAGATAACGTCGATTAATAATCAGAAATTACGTTTATACGGACCATTTCACGTATATATATCGCAAAGTGAAAATAGCCCTCTTTTTATTCAGCACAGAAGAAATTTACGAATTTAAAGCATCAGGGCTGCCAGATCTGGATATCATTTTAAAAGAAGCAAGACTTTTTTTTCGAACGGCAAAGGTGCACAGTCTATACTTTTGGCTATTTTAATTACTTTGCAATTAATTAATTTAAAAAAAAAACTATGAGTTGTCTGCACCTCACCAGTTCACGCATTGTGGCTGAATTTAATTTATTAATTAATTTAATTATATTTTAATTTTAATTAATTTAATTTATTAAGAGCAGTTTCCTAGCGCTACAAGACTTCTTTTATAAAATAATGAGCTGTTAATTAATCACTTTTAAAAAATTAATTAATAAAATTAATTTGTAGTCAACTTTCGTGAGTTGCTCAAATACATGTAATAGCGTTTACACGCATTTTTCAAACAAATACGTGAAATGTTCTCACGCTTTTCGCTCCGTTTAAACAGGGTAAAAGAAGTGCAACCTAAAACAATTTCAAATGTCACAGAGTAGAGTTCATCATTTGAGTTCAATTGAAGGGTTTAGTTCATTGGTAGTCACGTTTATCGAATCGTTATCGACAGCTCACACGGACACGACCCGACGTTTGCCGAATACGGGACTCTGCTGCTTTTTCGAATCAGTGCACAGCGTGCTTTCAACGGAGGCACTGTCTATGTCGCTTGATTTTACAAGCGAACTTGGCAATGCACTGAACGAAAAATTTAACTACATGCCCAATTGCGATGCCATAGGCAATTTTTGTATTTCTGTTCACAGCCAAGCAATATATAAAACATAATGTAGCTTGATATTATGCGATCAGACATCATACATTAGGGGTTTCCAACAATATTTGCAGCATTTTCAAATATGTTTTCGACCAGAAGTAGCTTAACCATTAATTGCAGTGCGTAAAGTTATCAACGCGCGCACAGCCACCCCGTTTGAAATTTAGGCTGCGACTGATTCGCTCTGTTCGTTACGCTCGTGTGCGCGTAAGTATTAGTGAGTTTAAACAGCTGATTTGCACGCGTGCTGGCAGTTGCCACCACTGCTATAGATTGTTATTCAATAATGCGAACCATGCAATAGATGCCGCCACTACGAAGATTAGTTAATAAACACAAAGGTCGCTACAGTCTCTTCTTCTTCCTTTTGCCCGTAACGTTGTTAGTTGAATAACTTCCGCGTTAATCATCCGATTGGAATGAAATTTTCAGGACAGGGTCAAACCAAGGTATGCATTATCTACCAAAAATCAAGGTGCTGTTATTAAAGGTGCTCTTGTAGTTGGACTTTGAAATTTTGATTTTCAGGTTACGGTGGCAGAAGGAGGCGTGGCGAAATTCTGAAACAAACTTAATCTGGGCCAGATATAGATGAGCCTTCATACCAAGTTTGGGGTCTCTAGCTCTAATAGTCTCTGAGATCTAGGAATTCATATTTTGGAAATTTCGAATAGCCGTATACTATCCGTTTAATATCCTTTCCGTATAAAACTTTCAGGACAGGGTTAGACTATAGGGTTTATCATATGTGCCAAAAATAATATCGCTAGCATTAAACGTGCTCTTGTAAATAGACTTTTAAATTTGGTTTTTAATTTTCGGGGGCGGAAGGGGGCCTAGTCAAATTATAAAATAAACTTGATCTGGGCATTATTAATATGAACCTACAGACCAAGTTTGGTGTCTTTAGTTCTTATAATCTCTGAATTGGTGTTTAAGCCGGCATTGCGAAATGGTCTGGCCTTAAACCCACTTTAGTCTAAGTGCATTGTCATATGTAAAGAATCATTGCTATATTACTAACCAACTTGACAAAATAAAACTATGCAACTCCGTACTAGACTATGTAGACCGGACCAAAAATCTATCTGACCAAATTACATTTAACAAAACGTCCTGAAATGATCATGTGAACTGTGCTGTTGAAAATATGTATGGTATCCCAGTGGACCAAACAGCGAGCGTTTAGCGAGAGTGTCGTCAAATGCTCGGTAATAAGCTTACAAACTGACAAAATGCGGACAAAATATGAGTGATGACTGAAGTTCCGCCAAACACCCGTAGTCGAACTTACGAACGGACCGAAAGCGGATTACAAACGAGAAAACGCTGAAGTTCCACATATCTCCCGCAAGCGAGCTTATGAGCGCGCTAAAATCGGACATGAGCGTTGTCTGACATGCTGCAGCGCAACATTTGTGTTGTGTAGTGTGCAACGAAGTTGTGTGACGAGAGAAAAAGGCTTTTGCGTGTAGAAATTAGTTTTGGCCGCGACATGACAGAAAACGCAAGTGTTTGTGAAAATTTTCATATATATTAATTTATTTGTGTCGTTTTGTACATAAGCAGCAAAATCACAAGAAGTAAGTAATTACTTAACATAGATGTATTAATTAAATGTGTAATAATAATACTGCTTATTTTCCAATTGCAACAAACACGTGTTTGCCACGGAGGACGCAGAGTTTCCCAATCAAGAATGCCTACGGAAAGAGCATAAAACCACCTTGAAATTGATAGGTTAAGTGTATTATATTTATTGCAATTTTATTATACTTAATTTTGTATAATTAATTCAATAAAGAGAATAAAAACACGTCATTGTCTGAAAATTATTTTTAATATAAGTAGTGACTCGTTTACATTATTAAATTAGCATCATAGACATATCAAAAAAGTCTCTCAAACGATACTTTGGCGAGCTATCGCATACGAGCGTTCCTCTGCTTCAAATTGAGCGACAGGTGATTCGTTTTCTTATCGTTTAAGGGGACGCAACTGAACCTTTTGTACATTTGAGGTTCGGAAAAGATATCACAAAAGTATCGGAAACGAGTCATTTGCGAGCTATCACGAAGGAGCGTTTCGTTGCTGCAAATTGATCGAGAGATGAATAACTTTCTTATCCTTTTCGGAAGCGAAAATGGACGTTTTGTCCGTTTAAAGTCCGCATATCTATTATTTACTATATCGCTAACGAAGTTTTGGCCCACTGGGATACTGAGACTTGCTTGTGACAAAAAATATTCTTTCCACCAAACTAAAAATGATGGTGGTGATGTCTAAGTTAGTTTGATTTCTCTTTTACGGGGTTGAAGTCTGCAACATAAGCTACTAGTGGCTCTCAATAATACAGCACGTTATGAATTTAATCGGCGTCGCACAATTTCCGTTTAAAGCTTTCATTGAATTTAGGTTGATAATTCTATGACATAAAATAAAAACCACTCGTAAACCTTTATACCTTTTCAATAAATTTTCGCACAGCTTGTCAAGCAGAACCCATAATCTTAAAATTCCCAGATTTACAATGACCTCATCAGAGAAATATTTCTATATTTCTGCTGTTCGTAATTGGAATTCTATGAGTTACCTCCTTCAATTAAATCTATTCGCGGAGCCACGCAATTCAAAAGCAAGTTATGCCCACACTAACATGATATTAATCATGTAAGATATATATAAATGTTCAAAATGTCCTAGATATAACTTACAAATCATCTTATTATACCCTTGCAGAGGGTATTATAATTTTGTCACGAAATGTGTAACGCATTGAAGGAAGCCTCACAGACCCCATAAAGTATATATATTCTTGATCAGGGCAACGAGCTGAGTCGATATAGCCATATCCGTCTGTCTGTCCGTCTGTCCGTCTGTTTCTATGCAAACTAGTCTCTCAGTTTTAAAGCTATCTTGATGAAACTTGGTACAGGTCCGTCTTTTTGCTGCACGCATTACATATGTCGGAACCGGCCGGATCGGATAACTATATCATATAGCTGCCATAGTAACGATCGGACCGAAAACAACATTTAGTATGAAAAATTTTTTGTTTCTCAAGATATCTCAACCAAATATACACATTGTGTGTTTGATTAAGTTTTAAACAGGCTGACCAAATTTGGTGTAAATCGGACCACTATATCATATAGCTGCCATAGGAATGATCGGTTCGAAAACAACATTTAGTATGAACAACTTTTTTGTTTCTCAAAATACCTCAACCAAATATACACATTGTGTGTTTGATTAAGTTTTAAACAGGCTGACCAAATTTGGTGTAAATCGGACCACTATATCACATAGCTGCCATAGGAATGATCGGTTCGAAAACAACATTTAGTATGTAAAACTTTTTTGTTTCTCAAAATACCTCAACCAAATATACACATTGTGTGTTTGATTAAGTTTTAAACAGGCTGACCAAATTTGGTGTAAATCGGACCACTATATCACAGAGCTGCCATAGGAACGATTGGTTCGAAATCAACATTTATCAAATTTTGTAAAAAATCTGACGACTTACACAGGGCACTGCAAGGGTATCCAAACTTTGGCGCGCCAAAGTTAGCTTGCGCTATATTTATAAATTTTAATTAAATATTTTTAGTTTATTTTATATACATATAATATATATTTTTTTTGGATTTTATCCACTGAGTTAAAATTTAAAATTAAACTTTGAAAGTACCTAGTATTACTCCTAATACTTGTGACTAGCGCAGTTATTTATAGGCATTTTGTACTTGCAGCGTTATGATTAATGTTTTAATAAATAAGTAAATAATCTTAAGAATTAACAAAATATAAAGTATTTTAACATTCAAATACCATTAAGAATTTAGAATGATCTACAACAAGTCATCGTTCATAAAAATCGCCTGACAAATGACGAACTTATCCAGCGGTGCAGATGCTAGATTTTAACACTTCATAGAAATAAAACAAATAATGGTATCTTAACCAAAAATACCAAATTAGAGGAACAGATGTGTACTTTAACATTATGACATCACTTGTTGACTACATTTTCTTTAAATTAACAATAACAAACAAAATACTGAAATTTTTTGGTCACAGCTTTTTTTGTGCAGGCACTTTAATCGACTAAAGGCATTTTGCCTCAGAGATCTTAATATTTTTAATAGTTGATACAGTTTTATAAAGAAAAATCTAAGGGCTATGTATAAGAAATAAGCATTACGTGGAAAAAGATCATGCTTTTATAGCATATTTTTCCTCAAATTTTTCAATATTTGCGTGATTTTTCAAAAAAGAACGTCGGTGCGCCACCTCAGGATGGGCTTAAAAAAATCTGATTTTTTGCACACATTATTATTTTATAGCGGGTCAACGATTCCGCACCCAAGAAATTGGAAAATAAAAAAATGCAGTAAGCTACAGTGGAGCAAGCTCGACAGTAGGAGACCCAGTACTTTTTGAGTGCAAAGCGTTCACTTAAGATTGTTCTTCAATGTTGCATACTATCAATAGATGGCGCCACATAGAGGTCGCTATATCTCTTCTTCTTCCTTTTGCCCGTAACATTGTTAGTTTAATAACTTCCGCGTTTATCAACCGATTGGAATAAAATTTTCAGGACAGGTTTGGACTATAGTGAATATTATATATACCAAAAATCAAGGCGATAGTTTTAAGGGTTTTCTTGTAATTCGTCCTTAAAATTTTGTTTTTAAATTTCTAGGGGCGGAGGGGGGCGTGGCAAAAATCTAAAATAAACTGGTTCAATGCAAGATATAGATGCACGTACATGCCAAATTTGGTGTCTCTAGCTCTGATAGTCTCTGAGATCCCGCAAGCTAACTTTGGCGCGCCAAAGTTTGGATACCCTTGCAGTGTCCTGTGTAAGCCGACAGATTTTTTACAAAATTTGTTAAATGTTGATTTTTAACCGATCGTTCCTATGGCAGCTATATGATAGAGTAGTTTAATACTTATTCAAACACACAATGTGTATATTTGGTTGAGATATCTTGAGAAACAAAAAGTTTTTCATACTAAATGTTGTTTTCGAACCGATCGTTCCTATGGCAGCTATATGATATAGTTATCCGATCCGGCCGGTTCCGACATATGTACTGCGTGCAGCAAAAAGACGGACCTGTACCAAGTTTCATCAAGATAGCTTCAAAACTGAGAGACTAGTTTGCATAGAAACAGACGGACACACGGACAGACGGACATGGCTATATCGACTCAGCTCGTCGTCCTGATCAAGAATATATATACTTTATGGGGTCTGTGAGGCTTCCTTCAATGCGTTACACATTTCGTGACAAAAATATAATACCCTCTGCAAGGGTATAAAAATGCAGTAAGCTACAGTGGAGCAAGCTCGACAGTAGGAGACCCAGTACTTTTTGAGTGCAAAGCTAAAGATTGTTCTTCAATGTTGCGTACCATTCAATAGATGGCGCCACTTGATAAACATAGAGGTCGCTAGCGTCTCTTCTTTTTCCTTTTGCCTGTAACAGTGTTAGTTGAATTACTTCCGCGCTTATCATCCGATTTGAATGAAATTTTCAGGACAGGTTTGGACTAAAGTGAGTATTATATATACTAAAAATCTAGGCGCTAGTTTGAAAGGTTCTCTTGTAATTCGTCTTTAAAATTTTGTTTTTCAATTTACGGGGGCGGAGAGGGGCGTGGCAAAAATTTAAAACAAACTGGATCAATGCAAGATATGGATGAACCTACATGCCAAATTTGGTGTCTCTGGCTTTTATAGTCTCTGAGATCTAGGTGTTCAAAAAAGGGACAGACAGACAGACAGACGGACATGGCTATATCGACTCGTCTGTTGATGCTGATCAAGAAAATATATACTTTATGGGGTCTGCCACGCCTCCTTCTGCCTGTTACGCACTTTTTTTTTGCACAAACTTAATAGACCCATTTGTACTTATATAAAGTACTGGGTCTAAAAAAATATTCTCAAATTAGTTTTTGGGCTAAAATTTTTTTTTTAATTTTTTATGAGGTGACTCAGTTCTTTGATTATGTACCGTAAACGCGGTTGCTGATTTGGATAAGAGTAGCCTGTAAATAAAGGTAATGAGGTCTCCTAAAATTTCTATGTAAAAATTCTAAATCGGGTGGATGGTTTTGATAGTAGAGACTTTTAAAGTTTAATAAATTAATTTTTTTTGTATCAAAAAAACGGTATACAGTATATAAAAAAATATATAAATCGCAAAATGAACTCCAGTTTTATGAAGTAAGCATAATGTTCGGACTTTGTCGAGCAAAACAAGCCATCGTTCATAAGAATCGGCTGACGAATGACGAACTTATGCACATATTTTATTTTACCCTAACCAAAAAGCTCCATACCACAACCCTCACTTCCTTTTCGGACGATTTGTGATAAATGACTTATGTATTATAGAGCTTTTTGGTTAGGGTAAAAAAAATATATTTATGTTGAATTAATTAAAAAAAACTTTCCTGTAAAATTTGCTGTTTGTCGCTGATGTTATTTTCGCGGAGGTCTCAAAATGCAAAAGCAAGGTACACTGCTGATGACAGAGATAAAGAAAAGACAGAGAGAGAGCAGTGGAAGAGCTATGATCTTCAAATGCAAAAAAAGTCGGCAAAGGCTAGAACTAACGTAATGGAAGATGATAGATTCAAGCAAAGTCGTAAAAAAAATCACAATTGCAAGCTATGAACCAGTATAGTGATTAAAATCTATAACAGAATAAAAGCGTATACGTGTTAATATCACTCAGGTGTAAAAATAGGTATAGTAAACTTTCCTTTAATAACAAAAAGAAAACTTTTTATGTGGAGCAAAAAATCAACACAACCGAAAACAAGATCAATAGCCTTAAACAATAAATAGTATATTATAGCAGTTGATTAAAAAATGGTTAGCCCTTTCACTTCACCCTAATGTTTAATATGTATAGAATACATACAATGTACATAAGATTATTTTTGCTTCGGAAAGACGGTCCTTTTTTAATATATTATTATTTGCGATTATGATCAAAACCACATTATTATTTATGATTACAGGATATGTCTTTTTATGGCACACCAGGCTGTATACATTAAAAACAAGGATTTGGCTTTAAATAATTCCAAAGAATGCATGAAATATTCTCCCAATGACATTGAAATATTAGTGTCACTTGCGAAACTTCAAATGAGGTTGCAGGAAATGGACATGTGCCGCAATATTTGTTTGCAGATTTTGCAAATCGATAATAATAACGAAGCGGCCTCCGTGTTAATGGCAGACGTGTCATTTAGAAAGGTATGTATGTAAGGTCATTCCAAATTAAAGCTGCAAATTTATATTTTTTTTTGTTTTTGATGCTGTAACGTATATAAAAATTAACAAAATTAAGTAATTAATTCAATGAAAATGTTTTATAAAACTTGTCTATTGAAAATAGAGAAAAAAAAGTATGTATGGATACCCTTGCGGTGCCCTGTATAAGCCGTAAGATTTAGATTTCAAACTGATCGTTCCTATATGATTTATTAGATCGAATTTGGTGCAAATTTGGTCAGGTTGTTTTAAACTATATCAAACACACAAAGTGTGAATAAAGATAATGTATTTTAATAACAAAAACTGAATTTGATTTCGAGCCGATCGTCCTTATGGCAGTTATATGATATGGTAGGTAGGTAAGTGTGGTGATCGGGCTACGACGGTAGGCCAAATCTACAATTGAAGTTTCGTCTTAGTCAACATTATCGATTATGAAGTGTTAGTGATAGGCATTTTAGAAGGGAGTCTGGTTTTATATATCCTATGTCGCTTAAGGATTGTAGCTCGTGATTCCCCAAAAATGTTAAGCAAATGCAGTACGTGTTATGCGGTAGTCCCAACTTCATGGCGTGAGTGCCTATATGCCAGAGTCCCGTGCTTGCGGCTGTTAGCCTAGCAATGTCCTTTCTGGATTTGCTTAACAGCTCTGCAGTCCGTTTCTGGCTGCATGCTGGCCAGGTTTGTCTGGTCTTTTCGCAATTTGACGCTCGCTTTCTCTGTGAGCTCATTATGGATGAGATTTTTGATCTTGTTAAGAGGTGGTCTCACCTCTTCAGGCGAGCTGAAAAGCTAGGATCCTTTCCTAGCTAGTTCGTCGACTTTCTCGTTTCCTTCAAAGTCCCTATGTCCCGCGATCCATATAATCGATACATCATTATTTTGTACAGCTGCATTTAGTAACTTTTTGCAGTCTAGTATTAGTTTGGAGTTTGGAGTTAGAAAAGAGTGCCACCTTTGTGCCCAAGAGGCCTCGCTCTAACAGATGCCACGCTGCTCCCATTATTGCGAAGGCCTCTGCCTGGAATACACTTGCTGTGTCCGGCAAGTGAAAGGTCTTATCCACTTGCAGATTGGGCGAGTATACTCCGGCTCCCACACCACAGTCCTTCTTGGATCCATCAGTGTAGATTAAAACCTCAAAGGTGTCACTCAGGTTTTCTGTAGCCTACTCGTTTATGGTCGGTATTCTCACTTGGAAATTTCTGACGAAATTTATTTCTACGAGTACGTAGTCTGTTTTCGTAGATGTGGACGTTCTTATCTAACTGAGGTTTCCTGTGTCCTGTTTGTCTCAATTCCAGCACAATGACTCCTTTAATCTGAAAGCTGATTTAGCAGCAGTGCTTTCTATATGCAGACCTAATGGTAATAGGTTTACCATAACAATAAGTGCCGCTGAGGGACAGGATCTCATTGCTCCAGTAGCTCCTGCGCGTGCCGCCCGTTGTAGTCTAGTTAGTTTGTCAATGTTATATTTTCTAGAGAGAGCTGGCCACCATACCACTGCTCCGTGTGTTGAATAGGTCTTACTACCGCTGTATACATCCATAGGGTCATCTTTGGATGCAGCACCAAGGTTTTTCTAAAGGCCCTTTTGCAGGAGTAATAAGCTTTGCACGCCCTTCTGACGCTCTCCTCTATGTTTAATTTCCATGATAGTTTGGGGTCAAGTATCACACCTAGATACTTAGCCTTGTGGGATAACTCCAGCTTTTCACCGTTTAGTCTTGAAAGGTTAAAGTTGGGAATTTTCGTCTTCTTAGTGAAGAGCATCAGTTCTGTTTTAGTGGGGCTTACACCTAAGCCGCATGACTTGGCCCAGTCGTTCATTAGTGCACCTTTCATTAAATTGCTGATAGTGTCCAAAAACGGACCTGATACCAGCAGCACCACGTCATCTGCGTATGCCACTGCCTGGACTCCCCCTTGATTTGGTCTGTGTAAAATGTTGTTCTAGTTAGCTAGCCAAAGTAGCGGGGACAGTACTCCTCCCTGAGGTGTGCCTCTGCTCAAGTACCGCGTATTTTTTAGTCACCTAGGTTGGCTGCGATCTTTCTGCTCTTCAGCATAGTAGCGATCCAATTGCTGATATATTCTTCGACGTTATTAAAAGCTCCTTCTAAATCTACGAAGGCTGCCATTGTGTACTGCTTGAAAGACAGGTAGGTTTTTATCCGAAGCACTACTTCGTGTAGTGCTGTTTCTGTGGATTTTCCTTTTGTATACAGGTGCTGTGCCTTAGATTGTTTTCCTTCTATTTTCTGGCGGATGTGAATGTCCAAAATTCGTTCCAGCGTCTTTAAAGAGAAGGATGTAAGACTTAAGGGTCTGTAGTCCTTGGCTAGGACGTGCTCTCTTCTACTTGGCTTAGGAGTGAAGATTATCTTAGCTTCTCTCCATGCCATGGGTACGTAGTTTAGTTCAATGCAGGCTTTGTAGATTTCATCTAGCCATTCTAATGTTTCAACTTCCAAAGTTTGTAGCATTTCCGTTCCCGGACTTTTGTATAATTTGAAAGTGCTAATTGCCCAGAGAAGTTTTTCTCTAGAAATTAGTTTCGTGATATCTTTGCAGCTATAGCTCGTGTTCACTGCGGGAGGTTTACTTTCTGTTGTGGTGTTGCCCGGAAAGTGCGTGCCTGCTAGTATCTCTAGCTATTCTCTCGCCGACGTTGTGGCGCTTCCAACAGGTCTG
Source organism: Drosophila testacea (assembly GCA_035043265.1). Classification (NCBI taxonomy): domain Eukaryota; kingdom Metazoa; phylum Arthropoda; class Insecta; order Diptera; family Drosophilidae; genus Drosophila; species Drosophila testacea. Next base: position 161,674 of record JAWNND010000205.1, read on the forward strand.
TTTAACAGACTTGGGTTAGTGTGCTTTTTCGCTGGAGTTTTTGCTATTCTAGCCGTATCTTTGATGTTGTCTATAGATTTGCAGTACTCTATCCACGAATCTTTCTTCGCTTTTAATTAAACTTGTTTGTATTTTTTAGACCCAGTACTTTGAAAAAGTACAAATGGGTCTATTACGTTTGTGCAAAAAAAAAGTGCGTAACAGGCAGAAGGAGGCGTGGCAGACCCCATAAAGTATATATATTCTTGATCAGCATCAACAGCCGAGTCGATATAGCCATGTCCGTCTGTCTGTCTGTCCGTCTCTGTCTGTCTGTCTGTCTGTCTGTCTGTCTGTCTGTCTGTCTGTCTGTCTGTCTGTCTGTCTGTCTGTCTGTCTGTCCCTTTTTGTGTCGCCTAGATCTCAGAGACTATAAGAGCTAGAGACACCAAATTTGGCATGTAGGTTCATCCATATCTCCCATTGATCAAGTTTGTTTTAGATTTTTGCCACGCCCCCCTCCGCCCCTGGAAATTGATATACAAAATTTCAAAGTCAAATTACAAAAGCACCTTTAATGCTCGCGCCTTGATTTTTGGTATATATAATAAACCCTATAATCCAAACCTGTCCAGAAAATTTCATTCCAATCGGATGATAAACGCGGAAGTTATTCAACTAACAATGTTTCGGGCAAAAGGAAGAAGAAGAGACGTTAGCGACCTCTGTGTTAATTAACTTATTTCGTAGTGGCGCCATCTATTGCATGGTAGGAAACATTGAAGAACAATCTATAGTGAACGCTTTGCTCTTAAAAAGTACTGGGTCTCCTACTGTCGAGCTTGCTCCACTGTAGCTTACTGCATTTTTTTAGTATGTTCTTGTATGGATGCCACACTTTGCTTGCGTCGCTCCAAATGTTACACCACGGTGGGTACTGCTTCTTGGTGTACCATAACGGGCAGGCCGATTTGTAGGCCTGCTTTAGTATGTTGTTGAAGGAGTTCACTTCATCATCTAGCACTGTAGAGGATTTAATATTATTTCTTTTTTTACACATTTATTTTGGACTGTACTAAGTTAGCAAACTTTTTCCAATCCGTTTTACGTGGGCTACGAGTTGGGCTGCACTTGGTCGTATTGGATTCAATGTCATACCTCAGGTATCTATGGTCAGAAAACGACTGACGCTTAAAGTCCCGCCAGTTATCAACTTTTATGTTGTTGTAGTTTATAAGAAACGTGAGGTCAAGGACCTCCTCCCACTCCTGGTTTTCCTCGCTACTGGGCAAGACGAAAGTCGGGATGCTGGTGGTTTGATTAGAAAAAAACAATTATGTCTTATAATTATCCACTTAACCTACGCTCTGCCGGCGTCGCTGTATATGCTGCCGCTGCTGTTCATACCGCTGCTGTCGTCTTGGGCTGCGCACGTGGCTTCGTCTCTGTAACCTCCGCCGTTCGCACCTTCGAGGGTGTCCAATTGCATCCGCCAGTCCCACGGTGAGCTGCTGATAGGGTTTGGTCAGCGCTCGTGACTTCTTGCGACACCTGTGTCCGCGTGATTTGGTAGTTGCTTAAGTTGTTCTTTTGGTTTAGCCGCTAATGTTTGTTGTTGTTGTCTCATCAGCCAAATTGTTGTTGTTGTCTGGCTTATATTATATTATATTTGACAAGGTTGTTGTTGTGTTGGGACTTAGACATTCAGGGTGTTAACTCATATATTTATGTTTTTGGGAAGTATAAAATCGAAGAGAGACTCACCTCGATCGTTGATTTTGGAGCTTCCCCAAACTGTGTGTCTGCAGTTGGCTTCACATCCTAGCAGTATACTGGTTTGACTGTCTTCTGCCATTTGAATGAGCCGCTCTAACCCAGCTGATGGTGCTTCTTCATCATGTGGCATGTAGGCGGAGGCAATGAGTAGCGACTTGACCAGCGCCAGATCTGGATTGCTTAGGCTGGGAATTAGAAGTGCTTTGTGATGTTTCTTAATGTAATACAAGATCTCGGCCTACCTGTGGAATTCGTGTAAAGTGTGTTAAGGCCCATTACTGTCGAGTCAAGGGTCCAGGGTTCTTGTATGATGCCGACGTCGATGTCCTCCTCACGGAAAAGGACCAGCAGGTTACCTGCTTCGCTTCAGATTCATTGCTGTTGCGACTTTGAAAATATTAAAAATAAATGTGCAGTAAGTATATGGCACTGTTACTCATGCTGCTATAATCCAATTGCAGCGAAAACTTTAAAACAGCGAGCAGCAAAAATGTAAATTCTTATATGAAACTCTTTGTCATGACTGACTGATCACGCTGTAGGCTGAGACATAATTATCGTGCAATAATACGGGAATTTTGATATTCCCGCTGGAAAGAGTTAAAATGGGGGGTCAAAGGTCATAGTTGCTTAGTATGCAAATTTTTGTTTGTTTTTTGAGTAATTTGTATTTCTTACTCAGTGCTACATGCTGAACAAATTTGGTAAAGATCGGATATCTATATTATATAGCTGCCATATTAACAATCAGATGCAAATAAAACATTAGTATGATGACCCTTGTTGTTTTTTGAGCTATCTTAACCAAACTCACAGATTATGTATTTCTTATTCATTGTTACATCATGAGAAAATTTGCTCAAGGTCGGATGACTATATCATATAGCTGCCATAGGAACGGATGATAAACGCGGAAGAAGGGCAAGAAGAAGAAGAAGAGACTGTAACGATGTTTATTCTTATCAACTGATATCTTCGTAGTGGCGACATCTATTGAATGGTGCGCAACATTAAAAAGCAATCTTAAATGAACGCTTTGCACTCAAAAAGTACTGGGTCTCCTACTGTCGAGCTTGCTTCACTGTATTTTACGAGTGTGTGTGTGTTGTTAGTAAAAACTTTTTAAGTTTAGACTGAAATTGTGCAGTGTTTTCGATAGGTTTAAGATGATGAGGTAATCGATTCAAAATGCTAATGCCATGTATAAAGAAGTGTCTTTCTGAGTAAAGAGTTTTATGCCTTTTGCCTACAAGGATTCTGTTGCGATTTTATGTTGAGAATATTAATTTTCAAAGAGCTAGAGACACTAAATTTGGCATATACGTTCATCTATAAGTCCCATTGATCAAGTTTATTTTAGATTTATGACACGCCCACCTCCGCCACAGGAAATTGAATTACAAAATTTCGATTTGATTTTTGGTACATAAAATATACACTATGGTCCAAACCAATCCAGAAAATTTCATTCCAATCGGATGATAAACGCGGAAGTTATTCAACTAGCAATGTTACAGGCAAAAGGAAAAAAAAGACGCTAGCGACCTCTATGTTTGCCAACTGATATCTTCGTAGTGGCGCCATCTATTGAATGGTGCGCAACATTAAAAAGCAATCTTAAATGAACGCTTTGCACTCAAAAAGTACTGGGTCTCCTACTGTCGAGCTTGCTTCACTGTATTTTACGAGTGTGTGTGTGTTGTTAGTAAAAACTTTTTAAGTTTAGACTGAAATTGTGCAGTGTTTTCAAAAGGTTTAAGATGATGAGGTAATCGATTCAAAGTGCTAATGCCATGTATAAAGAAGTGTCTTTCTGAGTAAAGAGTTTTATGCCTTTTGCCTACAAGGATTCTGTTGCGATTTTATGTTGAGAATATTAATTTTCAAAAAGGTGGTCAGGATCTTTGCCATATATTAGTTTGTGGACAAGCATTAGGGTTTTGAATTTCATCCAATCAATAATGTCTAGCTGGAAGATGTTGTATTCATGGTGAGGGATATGGTCAAACCGTCCAAACACGAAGCTGACAGCATCACAATTCGTAAACAATTCAACACCATACTTAAAATTGGAATCACGCAGGATTTAGACAATAAGAATCTTATTTATAGGGGTAATTTTTTATAGCTTCCTGTTACAAACATTAACACATTCATCTACTCTGGACAAAGGTCGACTGCAGTATAGTTGCACATCATCAGCATACATTTGAAGATTACAATTAGAGACAGCTTTAGGCAGGTCATTAACATAAATGACGAACAAAAGAGGCCCCAGAACAGATTTTTGAGGAATACAATTTTTTTTTTCGGAGACGAAAGACGAGACTTGTTTTTATGAGACAACAAATTGACAACGATTCACATAATAGGAAGACAATAGTTTAACGGCGGAACTTGCAAAGCTGATGAGTCGAGTTAGCTTCCTAAAAAGGATTGAATGGTCAATTGTATCAAGGATCTTGCTGAAGTCTAGTAGAGTCAAGAGGGTTATATCACCATTGTCCATTCGTTCGCGAATATCTTTAACTATAGTATCTTAGCTATGGCTGTGACGCAGCATCGTTTCCTTCTAAACGCGGGCTGCTTAGAGCTAAATAGTTTATTATCTCGAATTAAATTATTAATTTGATCTGCTAGAACAGCTTCAAATACTTTGGATAGGAAGCGTAATATGAATACATGTAAGGACATATGGACGGACGCACATGAAACTAAACCTATTATCACAGTAAATTGAAGGTAGATTGTCAGTGTTCAAATTATGTATGGAATCAGGTACGTCTGCGAGTCGGAATTGCTTATTTAGGGCTTTAACATCAATATCGTCATTTAGAACGGGGCTTTGCCTTCCTATACCCAAGATTTTGATCTGGAAATGTTGTGAAGCATTTCTGATAATGCGCTTTATCGTAAAAATGCTAAGTTTATAAAAGTCAATATTTTTGAAGACTCGGTATTCTATATTTTAATCGGTATACTTGAAATCAAAGGTGTAAGTCAAGAAGATTTGATCGTGCTTGGAATAAACGGGGTCTGACATTTGGTCATAGTGTATTACATTATCTAGCAACTTAACAAAAACATGTGATACATGTCTGTGTAAAATTAGTAGTAATAGGGAATTCACCAATTTCAATTTTGTCACATTGTTAGCATATCACAATTAAAGTCACCCGTCATAATAATATTAGTATTAGTATTTGGTCGGTATACAGTTATAGGCTGTTTTCACGACGAACGTTCGCCGTCATTCGTCGCCATTTGGAGCTCCCGGGGTGGATGACGACGTCTTTCCCATACAAATTGTCAGTTCGGAGTAGTCAACATTACAATTGAGCCGGTATACACAACAAATCAGCAATGTAGAGTTTTAATTTTTTATCCCAACAAAGATGCATTCAACAAGACTATTTTGTGGATTCTTCTAAACGAAATTTGCTTTTAGCTTCTTTTTTATGTAAATTGCTACACCACCTGCGTGACCTATACGATCACTACGATAGACATTATATTAACTATAATCAATAAGCTGGTCACACAAGTCGGATATAAATTAGGTTTCAGACACGCATATTACATAAACATTTGATCTTACGAACATGTTTCTAAATTCGTCCATTTTTAGACCCAGTACTTTAAAAAAGTACGAATTGGTCTATTACGTTTGTGCAAAAATAAATGTGCGTAACTGTCAGAAGGAGGCGTGGCAGAACCCATAAGTATGTATATTCTTGATCAGCATCAACAGCAGAGTCGATATAGCCGATATAGTCGATATGTCCGTCTGTCACTTTTATGAAATCCTAGGTCTCAGAGACTATAAGAGATAGAGACACCAAATTTGGCATGTATGTTCATCTATATCTCCCATTTATTCAGTTTATTTCCGATTTTTGACACGTATTTTGAAATACAAAATTTCGAAGTCGAATTACATGAGCCCCTTTAGTGCTAGCCCCTTGATTTTTGGTACACATAATATACAGTATAGTCCAAAACTGTCCAGAATTTCATTCTAATCGGATGACAAACGCGGAAGTTATTCAACTAACAATTTTAAGGGAAAAAGGAAGAAGAAGACACGCTAGCGACCTCTGTGTTTATTAACTTTTAACTTATCTTCGTAGTGGCGCCATCTATTGAATGCTACGCAACATTGAAGAACAATCTAAAATAAACGGGTTGCACTCAAAAAGTACTGGGTCTCCTACTCTTGAGCATGCTCAACTGTAGCTTACTGCATTTTTTTGGCCAAACTTTGTTCATTAGTGTGGCAAACTTTTAATCTAGGGTTATGTTTGGTTAAAATTCTTAACATAGCATAATTTCTCGCATTGGGAAGTATTTCGTTATGTTGCATAATAACTCTCTTATTTTAAAATTCCTTAAGTTCCCTTCTGACGGTCCGATTTTGTGTGGCATTTTCTGAGCGACAAAGAACAAGCACAATGACCTCATTAGTTACTACAATCGCAGCAACAACAACAACTGCAACTGTATCCGTCATCAACAACGCGTTAACGGCTATAATACCGAGAGCGATTTCTGCAACGCAAGCGGATCATTCAATTATTATAACAACTTCAAGCTCAAACCCCATCGCCGCCAAAAAACAAGAATCAAAACAAAAACCAAAAACAGGTCCAGCTGTGCAGACTGGTATGGATCGCTACATTCAAATTAAAAGAAAGTCGAGCCCCCTTAACTCGAAGCCAAAAGTTATCCGTGGCGACTTAAGCCTAGATACAAACGAAAATCCAATTTAAAATAACAAGTTTAAAATTCTGACAGACAGCTCTGACGATCTGCCCTCTGAAGCTGGCGAAGGTGATAAAAGAAAGCCAAAGCCACCCCTATATATATCCGAGAGAAAAGCTCCAATGCTCTCGTAAACAAAATTATAGAGCTTATTGGAGCGGACACTTTTCATATAATCCCCCTTGTAAAGGGCAACATTCATGAAACAAAAGTCCAATTGAAGTCCGAAGATAATTATAGAGTATTGTCGAAGTTTCTAAACGACAGTAAAAAGAACTTCTACACGTATCAACTAAAAAGCAGCAAGGGACTGCAAGCCGTATTGCAGGGCATTGAGCCTGACGTTACACCTGAAGTAATAACTTAGCCGCTACAAGATAAAAGATTTAGCGCTAAAACAGTTTTCAACATCCTAAACAGAGACAAGAAACCGCAGCCGCTATTCAAGGTAAAACTTGAACCTGAAAGCAAGTCGTTAAAGAACTTCGAAGTGACCCAACATATAAACTTCAGTTCTTATTGCACCGTAGAATCACAGTAGAAGAACCACATAAACGCAAGGGACCGGTACAATGCATGAATTGTCAAGAATATGGCCATACAAGAAAATACTGTACACTGCGTTCGGTGTGTGTAGTTTGCGGAGAGCTTCACGACTCTGCACATTGCCCAGTGGATAAAGACGACCCCACCACAAAAAAGTGCAGCAACTGCGATGGTAATTACACAGCTAATTACAAAGGATGCCCAATATATAAGGAGATGAAAAGTCGACTCCATCAGCGAGTGACCACTGCACGTCCCCTAAACGTACCGTTTACCCCATCCAAATTAAACCCAGATGTCTTCTTTTCGACTGCAGCTTGCTCCTCTTTTGTCCCCGAAAACTTTACAAAAAACGATAAACCGGACGGATCGGATAACTATATCATATAGCTGCCATAGGAACGATCGGTTGGAAATAAACATTTAGTATGAAAAACTTTTTGTTTCTCAAAATATCTCATCCAAATATACACATTGTATGTTTGACTAAGTTCTAAACACGCTGACCAAATTTGGTGTAAATCGGACTACTATATCATATAGCTGCCATAGGATCGATCTGTTTACAAATTTTTTAACAAATTTTGTAAAAAATCTGACGGCTTACACAGGGCACTGCAAGGGTATCCAAACTTTGGCTCGCCAAAGTTAGCTTGCGCTATATTTTTTTATGTTATTTTCACTATTTTAAATATACACATATAACTACATATTATTTCAACACAATTTAAAAATGAGTGCTGTCTGTTATTATTGGAGCTTCTAAACAAGCTATAAGATAGCTAAATTGGCAATGAAAGCTATTGGTGTTATTTTAAGAATTGTTGTAGCTGTTGTTGCTATTGCTAAAACTATAACAACAACATAGCAAGTGTCTTGCGCAACCCGTTTTTGGCTTTCTAAAAATTAAACTTTAGAAAGAAATTTAAAAAAAACTTGAAGAGTCCAACGCGAAACTTTTTTACCTAAATTCATGATAGTTCGGGGCATATCTAGAAAAAATAATGCCGTAAATTTTGTCGAGGTTGGCCACCAAATTAACAATTACCCAAATCTCAAGTATGTAGCTGTAATATATGTAGTTTTAGTTATATCGCTTTTATCGATTTGTGGGTGAAGGGTGCGCTTCATCCAAAATTTAAAATAATATTTTTCTGCGTGCAAACATAAGATACCAAATTGTGTGTTCCCAGGTCTAACCATCTCTGAGATCTCGTTGTTTACACTGACAGACAGACGGACATGACTTGGCTTCTGATGCCGATCAAGAATATATATACTTTATGGGGTCTGCGACGTTTTCTTCTGTCTGTTACATACCTTCTTTTTTTGAACAAACTTAATACACTCCACAGGGTATAAAAAATGATCTGTAGAAAAGGGGAGACCTCTATGCTGGTGGTGTGAAAATGCGGAAAGATTTTTTTTATAGTTTGCTTGAATAATTTGATAAAAACTTCATTTAAATAGTTAAAAAAAAATGTATATTTTAAATCTTGCTGCAAATATGATAATTGAATGATTTAATTATATTTCAGATGGAGTTTGAGAATGCAAAATACCATTTCTCTCAACTCTTACTATCCCAGCCTTGCAACTGGACTGCTTTGACCCGACTAATAGAAGTTATGAAACGATTTGGTACATTATCTGAAAGTTTGCCTTTTTTACAACGCGCAGAGCAGGAGTCTGCAAAATATAAAAATTCAAAGGGACTTAGCTATTGTAACGGATTATTCGAATGGTATAATGGAAACCTAAACAGTGCATTGCGTTACTTTAATCTATCCCGCAGAGATCATGTATGGGGTCAGCAGGCTAAGCTAAATATGATAGAAATATGCATTAACCCATTTGGTGAAATACCAAATGCAAACGACATCCTTGAAACAGGCGACAGTGGGGAGTTCCATGAATCTCGGTTATTCGCTTTGCGGACAGCTGAGCGTTTACTTAAAGAAGTGGGACCACGGCCTGGAGAAGTTTATGAGAATGCAATAACTCATCGTGTTCTTTGGAACTTTCTTCAGATGGCTTCTAAGCAAAAGTTACAAATTGAATCAGCACTGAAAGACTTAACGGAACTTATGCAGAACGAAGGAAGTCCATTAATGGTAACAGTTGTGTATGGTATAGCTGCGGCTTTTGTTCAGTTGAAGCAGATACAGCGAGCAAAAAATCAGCTTAAACGTATAGCTCGATTAAATTGGAGTTATGAGGACGCCGAGTATTTGGAGCGAAGCTGGTTGCTCTTGGCTGACATTTATATTAATTCCAACAAGTTCGATGTTGCCGAGACTTTTGTTGATCGTGTTTTGAAATTTAACAAGTCATGCACAAAAGCTTATGAATTGGCTGGAAATATTGCAGAAAAGACGCAATCATATAACGATGCTGCTAAATGCTATGAAAAAGCTTGGAAAAGTTGTGGACGTTCTAAACCACATATTGGTTATAAATTAGCATTGAGCAATATGAAATATAAACAATACACAAATGCAGTGAATATTTGTCAGCAAGTTCTAAAATTACACCCCGATTATACTATCATTCGAAAAGATATTCTAGAAAAATGTCGTAATAACCTAAGATTTTAAGCCTGTATCTCTAATTACATACACCCCGAATATACTATATTATTTTAGAAAAATGTCGTAATAACTTAAGACCTTTAGTCTGCATCACTAACTGAAGAACTACATAGATGTGTCAAACTTCGATTTGCATGAGCCATATGCTATTTATATCGGTCCACATAAAGTGTACAATATGAATGATTATAGCCTTGCAGAGGGTAGTATTATTTGTCACGAAGTTTGTCAAAGACCCCATAAAGTATATATATTCTTGATTAGGACGACGAAGCGAGTCGATTTCCGAGCCATGTCCGTCTGTCTGTCTGTCCGTTTGTTTCTATGGAACCTAATTTTAAAGATATCTCGATGAAACTTTATGCAGGTCCATCTTTTTGCTGCTCGCAGTACATATGTCTGAGTCGGCCGGATCGGATCACTATATTATATAGCTGCCATAGGAACGATCGATTCAAAACCAACATTTAGTAAGAGCATTTTTTGTTTCTTCAGATATCTCAACGAATGTCACAGATTTTGTGTTTGGTATCGTCATAACTTTACAATCTTAACATTTTTCGAAAAAATTTTACTACTATATCATTGAGCTGCCATAGGAAGATCGGTTAAAAATCAACTATTAGTAGCAACAACTTTTTATTAAATGTTATTTTCAGGGACCGTAAATAAGAGTTATGACTGAAAATTGTAAGTAAAAAAATCAACGTGAAGGAAATAAGTTACAGCAACATAAAAAACATTAAAATTCATTTTTATTCGTTATTACCGATATCAACCAAAAACTTTTATGTGCAATTTTTATAATAAAAATAGTTGTAAATATTTCAATTTTTATTAAAAAAATCAAAAATAATAATTAATTCTCAATTTTATATTTAAAAGTTACAAAATAACTCTTATTTTTAATTTTTATTATAAAAATAAAAATTTAAAGTTCTTTTTGTTATTTATTGAAAAAGTTAGAAATAAGAGTTATTCCGTAACTTTTATTTTAAAAATCAAAAATAAAAGTTAAACTCAAATATCTATTGAACCATGAGGTGCATTAACAAATTTTAAAACTATTCTTGATCTATGGCTCAATACCTATCATAAAATTTATCATATGTCCTTCAAGGACGAATATTAAGTATCCTTTTATATATAGTGGCTGTGAATGCATCAATCTATATTTATTTATTACGTTTTGGGAAATTTTACTGCGACCTATTAGATCTATTGTACCCCTTCGGAGTTTATAACTCTCCCATTAGCCCTATTTCTTGAATGAATTCAAGAATTTTTGTCGGGTTGAGGACTACTATATTTTCTGGCTAAATAATATTGTTGCCTAGTATCCTACATCTTCTCCTGGATAAGGCGGTACAGGTCGCTTCTATATGTTCCGAGGATTCCTCCTCGGTATCGCGGTCACTATTCTGAGTCTGTTCTTTCCCATAGGTATGATTTGCTTAAATCGTTTTAGATTATAGCTACCTAAGAGACCCTTGGCCTGTCGCAAGCCTAGAGTGCTGACCCAGCCTAACTGACGCAAATGCAGTTCTTTATCTCTTAGAGATTTCAGTATTTTGTGGTTACCTATGCCACAAAACGGTTCAGGTCCTGTAAGGGACTTCTCTGCCCCTTTACGTGCTTGCTTGTCTGCTGCTTCATTTCCCGCTATATCCTTATGCCCTGGGATCCATCTCAGAGTAAGCCTGTTATTTGATCCCAGCTGATCTAGCTTTGTACGGACTTCCCGGACTACCTTTGATGTCAATTTCGTGTTGCTAATTGCCTTCAGTGCCGCTTGACTATCAGATAGGATGCCGATATCTCTATTCTGATAGTTACATGTTAAATTGAAGTGTGCACACCGACCTATTGCACATACTTCAGCTTGGAAGATACTGGTATATGTTCCTAGGGATTCATGGTGGGATATCCGAGGACCTATAACTCCGAGGCCTGTGCCTTGACATGTTAGAGATCCATCGGTATACCACTTAATGGTGTGTGGATTCATGGTATGGACCTCTTCGAGTGTAGTCCATTCCTTTTTACTGCACAGTTTACATGGAAATTCCGCTCGAATTTATATTCAGCGGGCATTTCGTCCCTCGGTTGTGCCAACAGAGGGAGTTCGCCTGATAGAGTGTCAGCATCCCTTAGGCCAAGGATGCAGTTGTTTCCAACTCCTTCCATTGCCATTCTTAACAGGGTTGCTTTCCTTTGAAGTTCTATGAACGTATGGAGTGGAGTGAGCTCCATTAAGACTTCAATGGCTGTTGTCGGGAAGGTGCGCATTGCTCCTGTTATGCAGACGCAGGCCATTCCTTGCAGCTTCTGTAGCTGTTTCTGGACAGTGATGAGTTGCACCCTATCACCCCAGGCAATTGCTCCGTAAGTGAGCATGGGCCTAACAACCATTATGTATAGCCATCTTATTATCCTCGGCGCTGTGCCCCATGATTTTACGGCTATGTTGCGACATGTGTAAAGTGCCCTTGAGCACTTTGCTATCGCATTCTTAACATGGGGGCCGAAGTTTAATCTACTGTCGAAGGTAACTCCTAGGTATTTAACCTCCTTGCTTGTTGCTACTATGCTCCCTGAGAGCCTTATTTGCCTTAGTCTCTGCAACTTGTATCTCCTAGTAAAGGGAACGATGACTGTTTTGGCGGGATTGAGGTTAAGGCCCACCTCGCTGCACCAGTCACTCGTCATCCTAAGCCCTAACTAAATAATGTCACAGAGGGTTTCTTCGAATTTTCCTCGCGCAATGATAACAATGTCATCGGCATAGCCCTGACATTGAATACCTTTGCTTGCGAGTCTTCTAAGTAGTTTATCTACCATCAGGCTCCACAATAGCGGAGATAAGACACCCTCCTGGTGGCAACCTCTAGTGGTTGTAACCGTAACAGTACTATTTTGAACTATTGCTGTGGCCTGTCTGTGGGTGCTGAGGTCGAGGGCTCCGTTGATAACGCAGCTTCCGCCGCTGCTCTCGAGGTGCTTGGACACACGTCCAGTGCCTCCTCGATTACTGGCGCCGCCGACTGTGGTGCCACTGTGCCTGATGTTGCACATACTCTTTTAGGTGTGCCCGTGGGAGGGGTCAGCGTGCTGCTGGACCTCTTTGGGGCCGGCGTCAGTGCTGGTGTTGCTGCCCCTCGCTGGCAGTAGCGCATCCTTCTTCTTCTGGCGCTGCTGCCCCTGACGCCTATCAGCTGTTAGCATGGGGCGCATCGGTCGGTATCATATCCGCTGTTTGTCCGGGGCTGTCTATTCACGAGAAGTCTCGCTATTCAACAGCTAACCTTCTTGAACAAGAGGGCCGTTCGCTATCCGCAACCCGCGACCCGCCTTGTGGCATCAGCTTAGCCCCCTCTGAACCATCTCACCAGTTCCTTGGACCAGGATGCATCAACCTAACAGAAATACTTTTTGGATTTTTTGCGTGAGACGTAATGCCACCTATTTATTTATAAAGACTTGAGACTGTGTTACAAATGCCTGTATAACAACCCAATAAAAACATGTTAAATTTATTTATTTTGAATTTTGCTGTTAATTTTTTGTTAAGGATACTTAGTATTCGTCCTTGAAGGACGTATGTTGTATTTTATGATAGGTATTGAGCCATGGATCAAGAATAGTTTTAAATTTTGTTAATGCACCTCCTGGCTCAATAGATATTTGAGTTTAACTTTTATTTTTGATTTTTAAAATAAAAGTTACGGAATAACTCTTATGTCTAACTTTTCAATAAACATCAAAAACTAGGGGATGTGCCCCCTGCTCGCTTCGCTCGCCAACCCCCGGCTCGCTACGCTCGTTCAATCTCGGGGAAAAATATGGAATGAATATAGGGAACACTTCCCACAGCTATACCCAGACCTTATGTCATTTCTAATAAGAAAGCGGTAAATGTTAATTCAATTTTTCCCTGCAATCGGACTTAAAATAATATTACTTTGTATAAGCAGGGGGCAAGCCCTCTAATGCTCACCTCGCTGGCCAACCCCCGGCTCGCAACGCTCGCTGAAATCTCGGGGAGAAATGTAGAGTGAATATAGGGAACACTTCCCACAGCTATACCCAGACCTTATGTCATTTCTAATAAGCGGTAAAGGTTATTTAAATTTTTCCCTGCAATCGGACTTAAAATAATATTACTTTGTATAAGCAAAGGGCAAGCCCTCTAATGCTCACTTCGCTGGCTAACCCCCGGCTCGCTACGCTCGCTGAAATCTCAGAGAGAAATGTAGGCTGAAAAGAGTGAAACACTTCTCACAGCTATAGCCGGACCTAATGTCATTTGTAATAAAAAAGCGGGAAATGTGAATTCGATTATTCCCTGCAATCGGACTTAAAATAATAAATAGTAACAGTACTTTATATAATACTAGGGGTGTGTCCCCTGCTCGCTTCGCTCGCCAACCCCCGGCTCGCTACGCTCGCTGAAATCTCGGGGAGAAATGTGGAGTGAAAATGGGGAACACTTCTCACAGCTATATCCGGGCCTTATTACATTTTTAAAAGAAAGCGGGAAATGTAAATTCAATTTTCCTTCGTAATTGGACTTAAAATAATAGTAATAGTACTTTATATAATATTTGGATTATTGCAGCAAGAGCGAGTAACAGTGCCATATATTGAAAATTAATTTTGAAAGTCGCAACACTAATGAATCGTAACCCCCCACCCCCTCTTCATCCCCCTCCCCCTGTCCATCTTCTTTTGATTGTTTATTAATAGCATTAAAAGCCACTGTTCCTATGGAAGCTATATGATATAGTGATCCGATCTTGACCAAATTTTTATAAATCTGTGAGTTTGGTTAAGACAGCTCAAAAAACAAAAAAAGATTTCATACCAAGAAATTTTGACGTTTGACCCCCAATTTATCCCCTTCCAGTGGGGATATCAAAAATCCCGTCTTATTGCACGATAATTATGTCTCAGCTATGTTGTGTAAAAATTTCATCTCAATATCTTGAACCGTTTGGCCTACAGCGTGATGACTCAGTCAGTCAGTCAGTCAGGACAAAGAGTTTTATATATATATAAACTCTTAATTTTTATTTTTATAATAAAAATGAAAAATAAGTGTTATTTTGTAACTTTTAAATAAAAATTGGGAAATAATTGTTATATTGTAATTTTTATTTTAAAAGTTATAACAGTTACGGTCCCTTGTTATTTTTGCCTTAAAAATTTTGTTTTTGCATTTATATATGAAGGAGATAAATTATTTAATAATCTCAATGTGTGGAAGTGATTAAATTATTGAGTTAAATGGTAATCCCAATAAAGAGTTATAAACACATAGCTCAATTAAGTAGTTAAAAAAAGTGAGAGCGTTGAATGTGTATAGCAAAATCCCACGGAGTATCGCACAATGGTATTAGTGAGTTAAATACAGACAAAGGCCGGCTTTGAGAGTCTGGTGATTCACAGCTTATCAAAGAGGATAGTCCTGTTTCGAGAGGATGAAGTACTTCTTACGCTGCTGCAACTGCGCCACACCCTGTAATCCATCCAAGCGGTTGTAGTTCAATGTGGTCAAGCCTGGCTCGATGATAGTTGTTGGAGGACCACCGAATAACAGCTGAGCAAGAGTCAGAACATCTATATCTGCTGGGATCTCTGAAATTGCTGTGATTTGGAAAACAACTCTGCAAAGTTCATTAAAATAAAGCAACGAGTGGCCCATAGAGCGATAAAATACGTGTTTCTTGCCAACTGCTTTATCGGATCAACACATCGATTGCCAGCTAGCTCTCGGTACTTCCAGGAATGGATAAAACACTTGACGCACATATATTCGGGTAACAACAATTTAGGTTTTGGAAATTCTCCACGGTCATCTTCTTAAGTGTTTCTGTTTGAAATGAAGGGAAATAATGGTGCTAATGATTCGCATGTACCTGGCGTTACCCACCCTACCATGTGTTGCTCCTGATCTTTTAGGATCAACTCCCTATTCCGACCATATATAAAATAGGGGGCTTGCCTCCTATTCGCTTCGCTCGCCAACCCCCGGCTGTCAACGCTCGCTGAAATCTCGGGAAAAATGTAGAGTGAAAATAAGGAACACATCTGACGGCTATAGCCGGACCTTATGTCATTTCTTATAAGAAAGCGGGAAATGTACATTAAATTTTTCCCTGCAGTTGGACTGAAAATAATTGTACTTTATATAAGCAGGGGGCAATCCCCCTAGCGCTCGCTTCGCTCGCCACCCACTTGCCCGCTCCGTACGCTTAAAACTCGGGGAGTAATGTGGATTGAAAATAGGGAACACTTCTCACAGCTATAGCCGGACCTTTTGTCATTTCTTATAAGAATGCGGGAAATGTAAATTAAATATTTCCCTGCAATTGGACTTAAAATAATAGTACCAGAAGCAAATATTCCGCAGAAAATTTACCAATTTGCCGCAGCCCAACTCAGAGGGTTGCACTCCGAGTTCGTTTAAAAGTCTTATTCGCTTTTACAATAAAGTGTCCCAGGTAATTCGGTAGGAAATCCCCACTTCCCTATGGCAGGTTTCGCTACGAACTCTAACGTTTTCCTGAGTTCGTCATAGACTCATTCTGCAGGAAAATCAGTTTCCATTTCTGCTGTAGGGGAATTCTAGTTGGGAATTCTTCGGAATTCCCTTTGGAATTCTGGCTGGAATTTCTTCCTCCCTAGGGATCTGGCTGCTGCAGAAATAAAAGCGTTTACATACATACATTTTTTTATGCAAATAAAATTAAAAAAAAAAAATAAAAATTTTCATACATGAACTTAATATGAATATTATTAAATTAATTAATACTGAAAAGATATAAAACAAAAAATGTAAATACTTTCGTTTTTATTTTGAATATATTTCTATATTATTTTTGTAAACATACCTATACTGAATTTACACTAGTTGGGATTTTTCGGTTGCGTGAGGGGTCACGCAAAATATCCGAAAAGTGTTTCTATTGCGTTTGCTGCATCCATAGTCAGTACGAACATGCATATAATGCAGTGATGTTTATACAAAGTCTGAAGGCAGAGTAAACATCTTTATTTATCATGTTAAAAAAGATACGGTTAATACAAAAACTTAAATAGTTCATTGTAAATTGGCAATATCGTTGCAGATAGAAAAGTGCACCTTAAACTCGTTAATATTATTTAAAAACTAAACAAAAAGGTACATAGTCACTGCTGAACTCCATCTCATCCGCTTCTATATTAGCGTGGCCGTGGTAATTCGGTAGGAAATCCACACTACCCTACGGCAGGTTCCGCTGAGAACTCGAAGAGTACCGCAAACGTATTGACAACCCTTATAGCTAAGAATATTTCCTAGTAGAATACAGCAGAAGAATTCCAATCTGAGTAATATGCAGAGTCAGTACCATACTCAGTAAAACGTTTGAGCTCGTAGCGGAAGCTGCTGTAGGAAATTTGCATCCTGAATCAAACGATTCTTACTATTGAGCGCGCTGCTGATAGCCTGCAGCTTGAGCGACCGATCCCTACTGCATGTAAAATAGTGGTACTCGGACTTTGTATAATACTAGGGGGGTGGCCCCTGCTCGCTTCGCTCACCAACCCCCGAAAATAGGGATCACTTCTCACAGCCAGATCTTATGTCATTTACTATAAGAAAGCAGGAAATTTAAATTCAATTATTCCCTGCAATTGAACTTAAAATAATAGTAATATTACTTTATAGAGAATTTACATTTTTGCTGCTCGCTGTTTTAAAATAATCGCTGCAATAAGATTACAGCAGCAAGAGCGAGTAACAGTGTCATATACTGCAAATTAATTAATCGTACCCCCCCCCCACCCCCTCTACACCGGACATCTTCTTTTAATTGTTTATTAATAGCATTAAGAGCCACTGTTCCTATGGCAGCTATACGATATAGTGTTCCGATCTTGACCAAATTTTCTCAGGATGCAGCAGTGAGTAAGAAATACATAATCTGTGAGTTTGGTTGAGATAGTTCAAACCTCAGCTGTGAGATTTTGGGTATTGATTCTGCTCTTAAGTAAACAGAGATTTTAAATATCACTTTCTTAAGATGACGAGCCTTTGAGTGCCAAGCAGCTGCCTAGATTTATGCCGCGTCGGCTAATTTGGCCCTTAATAATAATACATTGCAATTCTAGCGAATGTTTTTGTTAGTGTTCAGATCGTGGCAGCGCTTGATTTGTGATTTTCAATAGTGGTATCTTGTTACATGATAATAAAAGTATAAGCGGGTATGTGCGTATAAGTGGATATGTGCAGTATACTTATATGTTATTTCTCCATCAATAAAAGTGTAACCTGTCCTCAGGCGTCTATATTGTTTGGATTCAAATACAAATTTTTCATTTTGATTTAATATTGGATTTCAGTCCACAGTATTTGATAGTGGGACTGTTTCCGTTTGTTTCTTAAAATTAACAATTAGTTTATATGTTATACTTTTGTACTTTAGCTAAAATATTATATTAGTGTATATGTATAATGTTTAGTTTGTTCTTTTACAATTTCTTTTACTTGGATACAGGAAAGTAGTTCCAGTTCAGTTGTTTACATTATGGTTTGGTTAGTTTACATAAAGATTTTGTGTGTGTTATCTAACATAGTACTTGTGATTAATATTTATTCTAATTGAATTGAACAATTAAATGCTTTTATTATACATATTATTATTTTCTATTGTTATTAGACCTAGTACTTTAAAAAATGACAAATGGGTCTATAAAGTTTGTGCAAAAAAATATGTGCGGAACCGGCAGAAAGAGGCGTGGCAGACCACATAAGTATATATATTCTTGATCAGCATCAACAGCCGAGTCGATATAGCCATGTCCACCTGTCTGTCTGTCTGTCTCTTTTTTGAGTTCCTAGATCTCAGAGACTATAAGAGCTAGAGACACCAAATTTGGCATGTACGTTCATCTATAAGTCCCATTAATCAAGTTCGTTTTAGATGTTTGCCACGGCCCTCTCCGCCCCCGGAAATTTTAATACAAAATTATGAAGTAGAATTACATGAGCCCTTTTGGTTTTTGGTACGTAAAATATACACTATAGTCTGATCCCGTCCTGAAAATCTCATTCCAATCGGATGATAAACGCGGAAGTTATTCAACTAACAATGTTACGTTCAAAGGAAGAAGAAGAGACGCTAGCGACCTTAGTGTTTCTTAAATGAATGGTACGCAACATTAAAGAGCAATCTATAGTGAACGCATTGCACTCAAAAAGTACTGGGTCTCCTACTACTACTGTCTCCTACTGTCGAGCTTGCTCCACTGTAGCTTACTGAATTTTTTTATTCAAGCAGTTTTGATTAAAAATAGTTTTGGGTAAGTTCCAAAATACCATTATATTAGGTTCTACGAATTTGAGTATCTACATTCAGTGGAGGCTTGATTTAAAAATGCTGTTATACATTTATTCATAACTATATCTTCTGTTTTTGCTTTATATGTCAAGTAAAACTTCATTTGAAATGTTTTTGTATTCGTCTGGGTATGGAATAATTTTACAAATAGGTGTGTTGATGATTTCGCAAAGAATATCGGAATTTATCAAAATTTTGTTTTTTGTCTTTAACCATGTTGAGGTTTTAATGTTTAAAATCCTTTCAGATTTGACGTGTGATAAAGGGCTGTGTTTTAGTAATTTGGGGTTGAGTATTCCTAATCTTGTTAATTGCATTCCTAACTCCATGTCTTCAATGTGAATTTTTGTCAGTTAAATGTGATTATTGATTATTTTTTATCTCCCTCGTTTATTAAGCTTAGAGTGTTGGTTACTTCTATTCCTCGATTTACTGCGTTTATATTTTGATTTAATTCGTTTGCTTGAACGCTAATTTCTGATAAGTGATTAATTTTTGTTTCTAATTCTGCTGTATCTTCCTGATCTAATGTACCAAATAGGTGTTTATAAAATGTTCCCATAAAACTAATAAGACCGTTTTATTTTTATGCCATTTATTTCTCTTTCGAGTTTCTTTTGTTATATATTGAAGTTGTGAGAATGTTTCGAATTCTTTACGTAAGCTTGTTTCATTACGTATTTAAATTTTTGTAAGGTTAACAGGTTAAATAATGATACTCGAAATTTATTGGTAGATTTATAGTTCCTGTTGTAAAAATAGGTCAACAATTTTTAGATTGGATCGGGTTTACTTCTATTCTTTGGTCACTAGCTTGATGAATAAAATATGTAAGTAAGAATGCGATCAGGAATACTATTATTGTATGCTGTAGTTCCCTGGCTTGGGTTGCCAGTTGGTGATGATCTGGAATTATCATATTTGCTCTTATTTTTTTTTCCAGGGAATGAAACCGTAACTTATTTCGGTTCCGGTTCCGGTTCCGGTTCCGGTACGTACCGAAATGAGTATTTCGGTAAAAGGTTCTATTTTGGTTTTGTCCTTTCGGTTTCGGTTCTCGTATCGGTCCATACCGGTACAGCAAAGTAATTTTTAAAAATTTTAAAATGTAAAGAAAATTGATTTTTATCAACAAATATTTGTGTATGTATAAACATGCATGCATTTTAGGATGTTAAGTTTTACATGTAATTCGATAAATTTTTATTATATTTAGCCATGTCCGTCTGTCGGTCTGTCTATATGTCCGTCTGTTTGTCCCTTTTTGTGTCGCCTAGATCTCAGAGACCATAAGAGCTAGAGACACCAAGTTTGGTATGTAGGTTCATCTATATCTTGCATTGATCAAGTTTGTTTTAGATTTTTGTCACGCCCCCTTCCGCCCCTGGAAATTGAAATACAAAATTTCGAAGTCGAATTACAAGAGCCCCTTGAATTCTATATAATCTAAGCCAGTCCAGAAAATTTCATCGGATGATAAACTCGGAAGTTATTCATGGTAGGAAACATTGAATAACAATCTATAGTGAACGCTTTGCTCTCAAAAAGTACTAGGTCTCCTACTGTCGAGCTTGCTCCACTGTAACTTACTGCATTTTTATACCCTTGCAGAGGGTATTATAATTTTGTCACGAAGTTTGTAACGCATTGAAGGAGGCGTGTCAGACCCCATAAAGTATATATATTCTTGATCAGTGCGATGAGCTGAGTCGATATAGCCATGTCCGTATGTCTGTCTGTTTCTATGCAAACTAGTCTCTCAGTTCTGAAGCTGTCTTGATGAAACTTGGTACAGGTCAGTCTTTTTACTGCACAAAGTACATATGTCGGAACCGGCCGGATCGGATCACTATATCATATAGCTGCCATAGGAACGATCGGTTGGAAATCAACATTTAGTATGAAAAACTTTTTTGTTTCTTAAGAAATCTCAACCAAACTCACAGATTGTGTGTTTGGTATAGTTTTATACATCCCTACCAAATTTGATGTAAATCAGACTACTATATCATATAGCTGCCATAGGAGCGATCGGTTCGAAACCAACATTTAGTATGTATAACAAATTTTGTAAGAAATCTGGCGGCTGACACGGGGCACTGCAAGGGTATCCAAACATTGGCGCGCCAAAGTTAGTTTGCGCTATATTTGTATAGTGCAAAACCATGTTCGAACGAAAAATAACAAAAAAAATTTTTAAATGTAACAAAACCATACCGGAATGAACGTTTTGGTTTTCGGTTCTTAAAAAATTATTTTTTTCGGTTCCGGTTCCGGTTACGGTACCACATTTGAAACGGTTAATTTGGGTTACCGGTTCCGGTTTCATTCCCTGGTTTATTCTTCTTTTGTACCCTTGCAGAGGGTATTATAATTTTGCCAAATATGCAACGCATTGAAGGAGGCCTTACAGACCCTATAAAGTACATATATTCTTAATCAGGGCTTTAAGCTGAGTTGATAGCCATGTCCGTCTGTCCGCCTGTCCGCCTGTCTGTCTATCTGTCCGTCTGTTTCTATGCAAACTAGTCTCTCAATTTTTAAGCAATCTTTATGAAACTTGGTAAAGATCCGTCTTTTTACTGCACACAGATTATGTGTCGGAACCGGCCATATCGCATCACTATATCATATAGCTGCCATATGAACGATCGGTTCAAAATCAACATTTAGTATGAAATTTTTTTTTTCTCAAGATATCTTAACCAAATTCACAGATTGTGGGTTTGATACAGTTTCAGCCATCCTTACCAAATTTGGTTTAAATCGGACAACTATTTAATATAGATGCCATAGGAATGATCGGTTCGAAATCAACATTTAGTTATGAAAAAATTTTTTTGTTTCTTAAAATACCTTAACTTAACTCACAGATTGTGTTTTGGTATAGTTTCAAACAGCCCGAACGAATTTGGTGAAAATCGGAATACTATATCATATAGCTGCCACATGAACGATCGGTTCGAAGTCAACATCTCACAAATTTTGTAAAAAATCGGATGGCTTATCCAGAGCTCTGCAGTGGTGTCCAAAGTTAGCTTGCGCTATATTTTTTATTTGTATATATAATACTCACTATGGTCCGAGCCTGTCCTGAAAATTTCATTCTAATCAGATGATAAACGCGGAAGTCATTCAATCAACAGAACAGTCATTCAATGTGAGAACGAATTTCTGAGAGAAAGTGAGTGCTGTCGTTCCTGCGGTCAATCTTGTTAATTCCAACTGTCAAACATAATGACCACGCACATTGTAAAATCACTCGATGCCATCTCACTTACACTCTAGGGACTACGTTCAACAGCAACTCGGTCCATTTCACTCGTACGGACCTTTTTGAGCGACTCTGTTTACAAAATCTTTTTTAAGACCCGCTCAGACGGTCGGCTTTTGTGTGGCTTTTTTTGCATTAAAGCCAACGCTGCCGTGTTAACACATAAAATCTTAGAGCTACATTTAAAAGCCAAGCTGACCGACGTAAGTAGAACACGTTCTTTTGTCTGGCTTTTTGCTTAGATCAGTCGTCGCCTACTAGATGCCTACATTTTTCTACAGAGTGTGACCAGATTCTGTTAAAACATAAAACTATGGGTTTTTGGTGTGAGCACGAAGCGAATATTGTGAATGGCAAACTTTTCCGTCGGTCAGAAAAAGCCACACAAAAGCCGACGGCAGAACGGGTCTTTAGTAGCACTGCAATAACTGACAAGACGTCATGACGAAGCAAAAAGAGTAGGCCAACAAAGCCTACTCAGGCTGCTAACAATTTAACAGCGACACGACATACTTTATAGTGAGTTTACACTAGTTGGGATTTTTCGGTTGCGTTGTTGTTGTTGTTGTTTCTATTGCGTTTGCCGCATCCATAGTCAGCTGATTGCATGGGTACTTTTGCTGGCAGTACGAACATGAATATACTGCAGAACTCCATTTCAGTCACAGCTATATTAAAAACCAAGACTATTATGGAAATGAGTCAATTCAATTATTTTTTCAAATTTTCTTTCACGGTTGAATCTTATTCAGCTGTTTGTTGCCAGCAAAAATCTCTATAAATGCCTAAATATTATCGATATTGTGACACCATATCACAAAAAACAAGTTGGAAGACCCTGCGTGAGCTAGCGCCGCAGAAATTTCCCTCCCCCCCAACAAGCTGCCTATGATTCTGTATGGAAAGTAACGTGCGTCGTCTCATTTTCCCAAGCTGAGCAAACGCATCCTCGTGTGTAAACGCACTTTAAGTCATTGAATACTAGATTTTTGATCTGGGCTCCGCAAACCTTTAAAGTTATGCTGGATGTTTGTTTACATTTGTTTTCTTATTTAACCCTCTAATGATATAAGTAAACACGATTAGTCAAACAGTTGACTCAGGTTGCATAACAACATGTCATGCCTCTGTTATAACCATTAACCGTTAACAAGCCTAAACGCCTCTGTAAACGAAAAACAACAACTAACAAGCCCAAAAGCCTCTGTTAGAGTAATCAACAAATAACAAGCTCAACAGCCTCTGTTATAAAAAACTACAACAAAACCTACCAGCAACCCAGAGAATCTCAACAACCCCGAACAGAATCCCACCAACCTGGAAGAATCAGCAGAAACTACAACTACTTTAACTTTATGATTTGAATTCGAGGTTAGGTTAGGTTATAATGGCGGTCGATGTGTTCGACACACATAGGCCACATTTGGGCCCAAACACTTGGGGACATTTCAGAATCTACTAAGGAGTCCAGTCCGTCGACTGGATAACTTTACTTATTTTTCGCGGACTATATAGTGATAGTTCCCCTAAATTGTTGAGGAAGTATTTTCCCAGAAAGAGAGTATCAGTCGTGCCTCGCCTAGCGAGCTCATATGCTATACAATTACCTTAGATATCTCGGTGGCCCGGTACCCATATAAGGTTTACGCCGAATTGCTCCGCGATCTCGTTTAGAGATTTGCGACAATTGGTGACTGAACTAGACTTAGTTGTCAGGGCTAGTAGAGATTTGAAGGCTGCTTGACTATCGCTGTATATATTTATGGCTGATGCCTCAGTGCGATAGTCTCGCAGTTTGTTTATTGCTTCATTGATAGCTAGTTCTTCCGCCTGGAAGACACTGCAGTGATCAGCAAGCCTAAACGATAAATTTAAGTGCAGTTCGTGGGAGTATACACCCCCACCCACTCTGCTGTCTAACTTGGATCCGTCCGTGTAGAAATTTAAGGCTCCAGCGTAGCCTGGAGTGTCGTTTTCCCATTCCACCCTTTTTGGTATGAGTACTGTAAAGGGTGTCTCTATGTGCTCGATTGGCATACAGTAGTCAGACTTTGTGGGGACATGTCTGCTGTTGTTAAGAATCGCAGAGTGCCCATAGGGTTTGGAAACCCAGTTTCCTGAGTCTCTCAAGCGCATTGCTGTCATTGTGGCGTGATCTACGCTTACTTGTTTTAGTGTCCTAATATTGATGATGGCATCGAGTGCATCGTTTGGAGTTGAGCGGAGAGCTCCTGTAATGCATAGTTCAGCCATCCTCTGAATTTTATTTTTTTTAACATTTGTGGTCTGTCTCGAGAGGGCTGGCCACCAAACTAGAATCCCATATAGAAGGATCGGTCTAAATACCGCTGTTCAAGCATGAACATCTGGCATTCATTAACTATGTCCCGAAAACACACCGAAAGAGTGAAGGGACTATGAAATTTGATCTAAGCAAATGTATAAATAAAAATGTAATAAAAAAATGCACTTGTAACCCAAAAATGTACTTGTAACCTAAATGTACTTGAAACCTAAAAAAGAGTCACTAATGTAAATTATAGGAACGGCTGGAAAGGTAAATAGACATGTATGCAGCAGATGTCAGGCGTCCTTCCAATGACTGGAAGCGACTTAGAAATTAAGATTTTCATGTTAGTTACCTAAGAATAGGATTTTAAGAATAAAGACCAGTTTAGATTTTGTACTCATTCAGCTTGGTTGTGTCCATTTCACCGCTGTATGTACGATATATGGGAATATGCCCCACTTAACCCCTACAGCTTTCCTACTAGTGTAGAGAGCTACTATTGCTTTCTTGCTTCGCTCTTGAATATTTAGGTTCCAATCCAGTTTTTTGTCCAGGACTATACTTAAGTGTCTCGCGCTTTCCCTGAAGGAGAGGTTGGACCCCTTTGGTTTTTGTATTTCCTAGAGAAAAGAACCAATTCAGTTGTCAGTCAGCAGCGGGAAACTCGACTCAGGATGTCCTCCGAGTTCCGAGAGGGGATGCCCGACATTAGCCTTGGGTATAAATACATTCGCTCCTTCATTACCAGACGTACCCTTTCAGTTACCTGAGGTATCACTTCACTCACCAAATTTATAAACTCTTCGATCGTTCAAACCCTACCATGATCGCTGGCGAGAGTATATGTTGCGCAGAGCTGCAATTTTCAATGCTGACGCTTTGTCAGTTCGAAAAAGTCGTTCGTCTTTGCGTATGATCAAATATTGGATGAATAAACGCAGTTTAAATTGTCATACTATTTCTGCTATAGTTAATAAAAGTAAAGATATTCGACCCTTTGCACAAATTGAGGTCTTCAATGTACCTTATTTGGCCCTCCTAGACAGTGGAGCTAATAAGAATGTCATTGGATTAGCACTTGCTGATCAAATAATCTCAGAGAAGTCCAATTTTAAAAAAATTAAAGGTTTTGTTCATACTGCCGATGGTTTCAAACAAAATATTGCAGGCTTAGTAAGCATACCAATTACTTTTAATTCACAAGTTAAGGATTTCGACTTCCTAGTCGTACCTGCTATTAAACAAGATGTGATTTGTGGTATGGATTTTGGAAAGCTTTTGCCATTACCATTCAACCTCCTTTTTCGGTTAATGAAATCCAAGCTGACATTGCTAGTGATTCTTTTCGCTTTATTTTATCTATGGCTCAAAGAGCGAAGTTAAATTCAGTGATCGAATTCGCGGCCTCGGCTATGCGAAGAAGTGGATTGAATGATCGAATTAGGCGTGATTGAAGAAGCACCCACATCACCATGGTCGTCTCCAGTCACTCTAGTCGTCAAGCCAGGGAATGTTCGTTTCTGTCTTGACCCACGTAAACTCAATGCTGCCAAGGATGCATATCCAATGACAATCCTGGATGGTCTCTTGAGTCGACTTCCTTCGGTGCATTGCATTTCAAAAGTCGACTTAAAAGATGCATTTTGATATATACGATTAGATCTTGATTCTCGTCCCAAAACCACTTTTACGCTCCCTAATCGACGGTTATACCAGTTTAAAAGAATGCCTTTCGGTCTGACTAATGCCCCCCAGACCATGTGCAGGTTGATGGATCAGGTAATCCCGTACCAGCTAAAATCTATTGTCTTTGTATATCTTGATGATTTGCTAGTTTTGAGGAGCATCTGGGTACAGTTGCTACACAGTTGCATAATGCTGGACTGACAATAAATGTCAACAAAAGTCAGTTTGGGTTATGCAAAGTGGATTATCTCGAATGCATGGTGGGAGAAGGTACTCTCCAAATAAATTCTAGCAAGATCGAAGATGTGGCTAATTTTCCAACGCCAAGAACGCGCAAACAAATAAGAAGATTCCTAGAAATGATTCTAGCAATAAAGAAATTTAGAATGTATGTCGAAAGACAGAGCTTTAAAGTCATTACTGATCACGCAAGTTTACACTGGTTAATGAATCAGTCAGACTTGAGTGGGAGGTTAGCTCGATGGGCAATAAAGTTGCAGGGCTTTTCTTTCAATATCGAACACCGAAAAGGAAGAGAGAATGTGGTAGCTGATGCGCTCTCTAGGTTGTTTGAAGAGGTTGATGAGATTGTCGCCGTAGACGTAGAACTGTTCCCCGAAGTTGATCTAGAGTCCGCTGCGTTTCAATCCGCTGACTACTGTAAGTTAAGAGATAGCTGTCAGACCGAAGCTCTACTGAACGTTCAAGTAATAGAGAAATTCGTGTATAAACGTTGTACTTTCAATGAGGACTCTGAGAATTGTTGGAAGTTGGTCATTCCAGAACAGTTACGTATTCCAGTCATCAGAGCTACCCATGATCAACCCATGGAGTCCCAGTGTTGGTTATTAGTGACAGTGGCACTCAATTTAAAAGCCATGAGTTTGCTTACTTCATTTCCAAATACGGTATTCAACATACGACTACAGGTGCGTATGCTCCTCAGTCTAATGCAGCCGAAAGAGAAAATCGCTCTATAAACGCAGCTTTAAGAGCTAATGTACGTAGCGATCAGCGTCTATGGGACATATATTTGCCTTGTATCAATTCAGCTTTAAGAAATTCGATTCACCAATCTGTTGGAATGTCGCCATACGTTATAGTATTTGGACAGAACCTTATAAAACACGGTCATTATTAAAAACTCCTGCGAAATCTCAGCCTGCTCAGCGATGGTACAGAAGGATTAAGTAGGATCGATAAGTTTCAGGAGATTCGCTCGAATATTGAAAAACATCTTACGAAGGCAGATGAGAGAAATCAACAAACCTACAATTTGCGTGCTGGACCCCGTTCGTTTGAAGTGGTTCAACAGGTTGTTAAGAGAAACTTCGCGTAGAGCGACCCAACATTCGTTGCGGGGATTGGGGAAAACCCAAGAAAAACCCAATCAGGTCTGATATGATGTTAGCGTTGGTTATTATGAGTTAGAGAGAATAAAATAAATTTTTTAATAGTAAAAATTGAGGCATCTGCATTGAAGACATTGTAAAGTCTATTATAATCCGTACAGAGCACTCGAAAGGGTTCATGCTGGGAATAGTTATTAGTACAAAGATTAAGGGATAGTGGTACATAATTACGGGTAGACCAGGCAGGAACTGAGAAATTTATTTGACTCAATAAATAAGAAGAATCAATTTCGCCAGCAACTAATTTAACAATAAACATGACGCCAAGCATAATACGACGGTTAGTTAAAGTGGGTAGATTAATTAAAAGAAGTCTACTAGTATACGGGGGTAAATTAAAGCCTGAAACCCAGTTAAAACCACGTAAAGCATATAATATAAATTTTTTTGGACAGATTCAATACGATCCTGGTGGTTAGAGTATTGTGGAGACCAAACACACGAACCATATTCTAGAATCGGACGAACAAGAGATACATAAAGTAATTTTGTCGTATAAGGATCATCAAATTCCTTTGCCCATCGTTTGATGAACCCTAGAACTTGAGTCGCCCTACTGACCGTTAAAGCAACATGTGTATCAAACTTCAGTCTATAGTCGAGGAGAATACCAAGATCATTTACTTCATCTACTCTAGTAAGGGGTACCAAATCAAGAGTATAATTGATGATGTGATGCAGGTGTCTATAGAAAGACATAACCTTGCATTTAGGACAGTTAAGATTCAGTAAATTAAATTTGCACCTTTTATAAAAGCGTGCCAGATCTGCTTGCAGTAAATCAGAGCAGGAACTGTCCGTAAATGACAGACACAACTTCACATCATCAGCATACATTAAAATGTTAGAGTGTAGAATAATAGAAGGAAGATCGTTAATAAAGAGGTTGAAAAGCAGAGGTCCAAGATGACTACCCTGAGGAACACCAGACGTTACCAAGACGGGCCTCGAAATAGCCGACTTGAAGACAACGTTTTGAGTTCTGTTAGTAAGGTAATCGGATAACCATATAAGAAGATTATATGGAAATCCAATTAAATTCAATTTATTAATTGAAAGACAGTGGTTAACAGAGTCAAATGCTTTACTGAAGTCGGTATAAACAACATCAGTCTGCATTTTATTTTTAAAGCCCTTGATCACTAAAGAGGAAAATTCGAGCAGGTTTGTGGTTGTAGATCTATGTTTCACAAAACCATGTTGGTAAGGTGAAATTATGGAACTAAAAAAATGAGTAAGCTGTGAAGAAATAATTTTCTCAAAAAGTTTAGGTGTAGCAGACATTTTTTAAATTGGCCTGTAGTTGTTAACGCAACTCTTAGGGCCACTTTTGTGTAACGGAATGATATGTGATTCCTTCCAAAGAGAAGGGAATGAGCAAGATGCAACAGATAAAGTAAATAGTCTATGTAAAAGTAGATATAAAGAGCCAGCGCAGTACCTAAGTACGCATCCTGGCAACCCGTCGGGGCCTGGGGAGAATACTGGTTTAATTAAATTGAGTTCACAAATTACTGATTCTTCAGTGATCAAGGGTTCAGGAATAAAGTTAGTTTTTTGCAAAGTATAGGGATAGGATGTACTAGGTGAGTAGCTATTAACAGAGTAAGTAGATTGAAAAAATTCTGCAAATAAATCGGCTGTAGCCTGAACATTTTTTGCCGTCGTATTTTCATATGAAACTGAATGAGGTAATAAAGATGATTTACGTTTAGAATTTACAAAATTATAAAATCGTTTAGGGTCCTGAGCAAACTGAAGCCGGCAACGACCCAAATATTCGTTGTAAAGTTGCACGTTAAGTGAGTTAAAATTACATTTAGCAATAGAATAACGTGAAAAGTCGACATCATTCCCGCTACGTTTATATTTTTTAAAATATCGCGATTTTAAATTTTTAAGACTTGATAGCTCTCGGGTAAACCATGGGGGCTTATTAGACCTCACTGAGTACCTTCGAGGAACGCATTGATCAAAAAAGATGTTCAAAGGGTCATAAGAAAGACACAGAGCAAATTCTAAGTTATTGCTCGCAAAAAACTGGGACCAGTCATGATTAATAATGAGATTATTTAATTTGTTAAAATCGGCTTTTCTAAAACAGCGAGGTTTACACGCTGCTTTAGGTAGCACAGTTTGCTTAGGAACAGGAAGATCAAGGTTCATTTCTAACGTAGGGTGAAATGAATCTTCGGGAAGCACGATCGGATCTATTCTACTAACAGCACAAACTGAGGGATCAGATACAAATATTAGGTCCAGAAGACGGTTGTTACAATTACGAATATTGTTTACTTGATAAAGTGAAAGATCTAGGATGCTATTTATATACTCATGAGAACTAGTAGGAACAACCAGATTATCAGCAATAGACCAAGATATATCGGGTAAGTTAAAGTCTCCCAATACACACAAAAAATCTCTATCCGAAAGTCTAGAGGATATTAAACGTATATTAGAAAAGTGTTCAAGATAAACAGAAAGATCCGATTGCGGCGGGATATAGGAGCAGGTTATAAAAATAGAAGTTTGATAAACAGTTAACTTAATTGCAACAAACTCAACATTAGGTAAGCAGCATAATAATTCTGACGGAAGGTCAGAATCAACTGCGATTAATACGCCGCCACCCACTCGTGACAAACGGTTACATCTATAAGTGGTGTACTTGTTAGTAAATAAAGACAAATTAGATATTTCAGGCTTTAACCAAGTTTCAGTGAAGGCAAGAATTTTATAATCAAAAGAGATACTACTTAAATATAGATTAGTTAATTTAGATTTAAGGCCTCTAACATTTTGGTACGCTAACAGGAAAGGAGAATTTAGTTTTTTGAAAAATTCGATGGATCAACTGTGGATAAATTAATTGGTAGCGAGACAGTAGGTCTACTTCTTTTATGAGGAGTAAACTCTTTGATAAGCAAATCATTTGGCCAAAAATTTTACAACAAATTGTTGGGAATAATTCCGGCGGCACATTCAATTTAAAAGATGATATGTCTCTAACAAAAGAAAATTTAAATTTATCTACAGCTATAAGAGCACTCGGAAATTTCGACTGTACATACGCTTTAACGTCATCAATCGAAGTATCCGGATGCAACCTAGAGATAAATATCTGTTTCCTTAAGGGAACAGCTACAAGAGGCTTGGGTGCAGGCAAAGAAGGCGGAGGAAATGTGTTAGATATGGAAGGCAAAAGTATATTGGATGATGGACCGGCATCATCATCACTAACTACAATGGAAGGATAAATAGACTTGTTCGATACTATGTTAGGGTGTTTGACAGGTGTATAAATGAAAGAATTCCTTGGAGACAAAGAAGAGACGTCATCCATAGGTGTATGGATCCAATACCTTAAGGGCACTGAACTGCATCTCCATTGTCTGAAATTCTTCATGCAACATATTAAAACCCTTTCGCAATCTACAGAAATTCTCTCTTGTTTGCCGAACAAATCTGGACATGTCCACCTCAGCTTCACGACAAGATTCGCAAGACCATTTCAGTCCGCTGTTATTTTCAATAGAATCTCTAATTTTCATCGTGAAGCCGGCACATTTCACATGTACAAATTTGTCACACAACCAGCAAACAATGCATGCAGCATTTGAATCTTGCTGGCATTTGCAGTTCTTAATGCAGCATACAAGCATTATGGAGAATTAAGTAGAACCTGAGGAAGGGTATTCGAATCACAACACTACTCAAAAAGAGAGAGAGAGAGAGTAAGAACGCAAAAAGAAAAAAGGAGAGAACGTTAGTTGAGAGAGAAATTGAAGCGTTAAAGCTGAACTTAAAAACGTACGCGTAGTTGCGAACAAGTACAACGAGTACACAATTTCAAGTACAGTTATTAGGATAGGGAGCAAAAAGCGAGAGAGTGAGAGCGTTGAAGAGCGTAAAAGTTCAAACAACAACAATACTAAACGAAAACGAAATTGTTGCGATTAAGCGTTGATATAATTGTTAAACAAACACAAAACACAGCACAAGAACTTAACACTTTTTACTTTTTACACACAGAATTAGTTAAATATTAACTGTTGTTAAACATTTATTAATTAATTATATTAAATTTAGTTAATGATCGCACAAATAACACAGAGCACAAGAAGAACACGACCGGTCACAATGAAGTTAGGCTTTATGATCTGTCGATCATATTTTTTTATAAAAGGTACATACGTTGTGCAAAAGTGCAAGATAAGTGAATAACATGTCCCTTTTGTGCAGGAATCGAATCGGTTGCTAGTGGCGGCTGCCACCACACGATCCCACACGTCCTTTTCGTCTTTTCTTTTTCCTTTTTGAGCTTGCAAGAGGCTGCTGCAAGGCGCTTTCCAGACGCTGCTGCAAGGCGCTTGCCAGACGCTGCTGCGAGGCGCTTGCCAGACGCTGCTGAAAGGCGCTCGCAAGACGTCTGCAAAACGCTGCTGAAGAGAAGGCGACTACAAAACGTTGCTGCAGAGTCAGCGTCTGCAAAACTTTGCAGCAGATAAGGCTGCTGCTCCAACACTCCGTGTTTAACAAGTGTCCGACGACTGGGTGACTGTACCCGCTACCGCTTTGTCCGTAGGTCAGCTTTTGATGCTGTCAAGCCTCTGCCCTAACCTAGTTCGCGTTGTCAGGCTTAACCTGCAGCGTTAATTATAACTTGATGTTCATTTTTGTTTAAAACGATTTCTGCTTTGTTACTCGAATGTTAAATGAAAATTTAAAGTAAATTAATGATAATTTTGTAAGATAATCTTTTCTCGCTCAAACGATATGAAGTAAGATATTCTCTTAAGTTTTAGTAAGACTTATTATAATCAAGTAAGCCTTTGAAATTAATGGGTATGGTATGTATAAACTGTTAGCTATTAGCTCTTATATATTCTAATTAATTTGAAGTTCACATAGCATATCATCCGTCTTCAGGCCTGTTCACTTCGATAAATTGTAAGTAAAGCTGAATTACTGTATGTTAGTACGGCATAGCCGCACCATAACTCAATCGTAAGTCACCTTTGATAAAATGTAACAGCTAAAAATTAAAGACGAAGTGAATACACCCCATACCCATACCTACTTAGTGCGTCTTTTGATAAACATTCTTGCCACTATGTATGTATTTATATTTAGTTAAAAATTGATAAGCTGATCTAAAGTATGAATTTGTAAAGACAGCTTTCTTTCTCGTTGAAAACCTGTTTGTGGAAAGCAAATATGAATTCCAATTATATCGATTTCAAAATGAAGTAAATTAAATCGTAAAATGGTCACCTGAAATTAACCTTGTTGCATTGTTATATGGGTAAAGGCCTACTTTCTAGAAGTCTTTACAGGTTGGGAGGGTAAAGAAGAAGAACCTTAACATCCCCGTTCTTCGCCAAAATATATAAAGTTTGTCCGTTCTCACTATTTTTATCGGTTGATTTTCATTCATTGTTCAACTCTGTTTACAAATTTTAGTTACGTGGTATGGCGGCATACTAGGTGGCAAAAGGCCCACCCCATTTTCCCTGAGCTCAAGTCGAACCTGTAGGCAGAGAACGTCTCCAGTTTGCTGCATCCGTCACGTGTTTGTTACAGAGGATAGACTGGTGCAGTGTGGGATGACTTTCCGGGTTTTGGAATGAAGACAACTTTTGAGGCACTCCATGTATCAGGGAAGTATCCTATTTTGAAAACTTTAAGGAAGATCCTTTGTAGCCAGTTTGTGGCTCTTGGTTTAGCGTGAATTAGTTAAGCGGGAGCAATATCATCTGGACCCGTCGATTTGTACGGCTGAAAGCTATTTATCGCCCAGTTGATATTACTTCTGCTAAAAAGAGATAAGTTTATGGGTACCTCCCCTAAAGGTAGATTTGGTAACTTATCTTGTTTACTAAATCCTGAAAAGTGCATGGAGAGAAAAGCGTCAAGCGACTCCTCGCTCGATGTAGTCCAAGACTGATTTTCCTTTCTAGTGTACCCTAGTGTAGGGTTAGTTTTCGAGAGCATTTTTCTCAACCTGGCCGCTTCGGAGGATAATTCGATTTCCGAGCAGAAAGTGTGCCATGATATTCTTTTGGCTCTCCTTGTGGCCTTTTTATGGGTTGCGAGGCTAGTTTAATAGTCAGACCCAGATTGCTCAAAGTCGAGGAACTTGGCTTTGTTGAAGAGGGCTCTCCTATTCGTGCGAAGAGTGCTTAGATCGGATGACCACCAAGGTGGTTTTTTCTTCAGTTTTGGTCTACTTACTGGACATGCCGTTCTGCTTGCAGAGTCACATGCCTCAGTGAATGCATTGACGGGGGGCATCAGATTTCCTATGGTTTGAGGACCTTCTGGAGGGTATACAAGGATAACTACTGAATGTAAACTATGGTATTTTGGCCAGATTGTTTGGTTCAGGATGGTGCATATTTAATAACTCATAACATTTATGATCAGACAATAAATGCTCCGTTGTTACTTTCCATTCCTGAATCGAATCAAAGATAAAATGGAAGGCAGGGGTCAAGTCTATGACTTCTTTTCTATTCTATTATGAAAGTAGGGTCATTACCTTTATTGCAGATCAGCAGATCCGTACCAAGAATATGGTCTAGTAGTGACTCACCCCTTAGATTTGTAAGAGGGTCCACATTGTCGTAGGCCATGTAGCGGGAGAGCAGCCTTACCGGAGTTTGCTGCTCCAGGCTTGCCGCAGTGCTGTCTTAATTACTGAAATTATGGAGCAAGAAAATACTAAAGTGCTTTCTTGCAAGTATACAGGTTCTAATGTTATCTTGTGATTCAGGCACTAAAAGCTTGAAATCTGTGGTCCCAAGTGCAGAAACCTAGCCGCTCACCAGCCAAGGCTCCTGGATTAGGACGCTGTCTGCTCCGCCACCAGCCAGGCGGAGCAGGGGGGCAGCTCTACCTACCTGCTACCTTACAGTGGTGGAGGTTGATCTGCAGAAGTCTTATCGACATTTGAAAAATTGGCCTCCACTACTGATTAATTGGTGTCATCGGACGGAGTGGCCTCCATATCGGCTAGCCTGCATAGCGCCTTGATTTCGAGCGTCCGAGGCGTACCCCTACAGCTCCGGGCGCTCTGGAGCTTCAATATCAGAGGAAGTGTCCTCTACAGCTGGCTTGTTGTCAGGACACTCCTCCGTAGCTGCATCCGATTTGTACACTTTGATGTATACCTAGCTAAACCGAAAGTTCAGCTCCCCTCCGGCTGCATCAATTGAGGAAAGTGACTGCTTGTTGGGTATGATCACCGCCTGGTTGACTGCCACTTGCATCTCCTCCACCTTGACTACCTTCCAATATGCACTTTAGGATGCACTCCAGCTCCTGCTTTGGTAGGAGGGGAGCACACCTCTCGCCCACTCTACCCTTTTCAACCATCCGTCTGTTGGCTTAGAATTGGAGAGCGCATTCTGGCGCTCTAGAAAATGTCCGGCACTCCTTCTCTCGGCATATGTAAATTTGCGTGCGACGCTTGCGGTTTCTTCTCATCCGCCTCTGCACAGCCGTTAAATTGTATTTGTATTCATGTTGTGGACCCACGAGTGGCGGTGGAGGGGAAAGTCCGCCTGCTTAGAGATCCATATTGTGCAGGTAAGGCTGACATGACCGGAGGGCGCTAGGTATCCAGCCGATCGCGACTCCGTTATTTTTGAAAAGGGCCCCCAGCCAGGCTGGCATCTTGAGTCCAGCCCTTTCACTTCAGACCATGACTAGAGCCTTTAAGAATGCGCTAAG
This sequence comes from Drosophila testacea, assembly GCA_035043265.1. Taxonomy (NCBI): domain Eukaryota; kingdom Metazoa; phylum Arthropoda; class Insecta; order Diptera; family Drosophilidae; genus Drosophila; species Drosophila testacea. Next base: position 197,106 of record JAWNND010000205.1, read on the forward strand.
GCTATAATAGAGCCAGGGCTCTATTAGACAAGTATCTTAGCTAACTCCAGTTCATCTTGAGCTACTGTAGAGTTATTACCAGTCGGCACCCTCGTGGAATGTTCAGTTGGAGTTTTGGCGGCCTGCTCTTAAAATTAGAATTTAAAATTTTGATACATGACGACGAAGGGGGCATAGAAAAATTCTAAAAAATACTTACAGTAACACAAAAGGGGACAGACAGACGGACATGGTTCTATCGACTCAGATGCTGATCAAGAATATATGCACTTTATGGGGTCTGCCACGCCCGCTTCTGTTTAGCACATTTTCACAAACTTAAAAGACCCTTTTGTACTTTTTTAAAGTACAGGGTTTCAAAATCCAATGGGCAGTTGTTTGAGAGTACAATAAGATAAATTTTCCAGTTCAAATAGCCACCAAAAATAGTATGGATTTGCGGACCAGTTGGTTCAAGTGTTTAGACCAAGAACATTTGGGATGTTTGTTCATTGCTCATGGTTCCTTTACATAAATAGATGTAGAGGAAACTTCTGCCTTCTTTAGTTGGGAAACATTAAATGAGAAGGAGAAGTCTTGAATTAATGCATAAAAATTACCTTAAGTATATTAAGTACTGGGTCTAAAAATCAAGAAGCTGGATGCCTGAGATTGTTTTACAAATGTCTGTATAACAACCCAGAAAATCATGTTGTATACTTATGAGAACTTATCACATTTTGGCTTAGAATTCCCAAACAATTCAAGCGAAGACCAGGTACAAAAATGACAAAATATTCAGGTTGGCTGCTTTTGAGGCTGCTGGCTTATTGGCTTTTTTAATTTCAATTAAATTTCGTGAAATCCAGTGAATTTTTTGAATATGGGCCGCAAGTGTGACTCCATTTCAGAACGGAATTTGAGTGTTTACAGAATATGCCAGCGCGTTTTAAAGGATAATTATCTTACCAATCTAAAACGCCACATGCTTGAAAAGCATAAGATCGAGTTAGAGAATGAAACAACAACCAGGAAAATTAACGCATCGGAAAAAAAGAAAAATTGTACGGTTACTTTCGCCACAAGTCAAGGACGCATGCGTTAAATTGGTGACGATGGAAAAAATGTCATTTGCTGTGTTGGGCTCTGAACCTTTTAAGGAGCTGACAAACCAAATTTGTACCGAATTGGTGACAAGTATAATAACATCGCGGAATATTATGTAGAACGTTTCGGACAAATTTGAAGTGGTCAAAGCTTCCATAGTAAAGGTAATGAAGCAGAAAATAATTTCCCTTAAGGTTGGCATCGCATCAAGGCATGGTGGAGGAATCTTGGGAGTGAATGCTCAATTTTACAGCAACGGAGCGATTAAGGTTGTCATCCTTGGCATAGTTGAGCTGAACAAGAAGCACACCGGTGCCAATCTGAGTACTGAGTTGAAAGCATTCTTCATGAGTTCAATTTGATTAAAGATTAAATATATTCAGTTACTTCGGACAATGGTCGTAACATTGTTAGGTCCATTCAGCTCATGAACGAAAACTGCGATGATAGCTGCGATGGTAAAGACGAAGACTTGATGCATCAAATAAAAGTTTACACTATTGCTTCGGTAAAGTATGCTGCCCACACTGTGCAACTTGCAGTTAAGGATTTGTTTGCAAGTTATATTTATTTATTTATTTATTTATTTATTTAATGTCGACTATGTGCAATCGACAGGTAAGTTTTTAGTTACATTATAGATAAAAAATATAAAAAGTTAAATGCTTTAATGTAAAAATAAATAGAAAAAAAAAACCAAAAAAAAAATATATATATATATAATATATATATAATGGGCAAGTTCAAATTTAAGATCAATTACTCAGACCCAACATTCGTTGCGGGGATTGGGGAAAACCCAAGAAAAACCCAATCAGGTCTGATATGATGTTAGCGTTGGTTATTATGAGTTAGAGAGAATAAGATAAATTTTTTAATAGTAAAAATTGAGGCATCTGCATTGAAGACATTGTAAAGTCTATTATAATCCGTACAGAGCACTCAAAAGGGTTCATGCAGGGAATAGTTATTAGTACAAAGATTAAGGGATAGTGGTACATAATTACGGGTAGACCTGGCAGGAACTGAAAAATTTATTTGACTCAATAAATAAGAAGAATCAATTTCGCCAGCAACTAATTTAACAATAAACATGACGCCAAGCATAATACGACGGTTAGTTAAAGTGGGTAGATTAATTAAAAGAAGTCTACTAGTATACGGGGGTAAATTAAAGCCTGAAACCCAGTTAAAACCACGTAAAGCAAATAATAGAAATTTTTTTGGACAGATTCAATACGATCCTGGTAGTTAGAGTATTGTGGAGACCAAACACACGAACCATATTCTAGAATCGGACGAACAAGAGATACATAAAGTAATTTTGTCGTATAAGGATCATCAAATTCCTTTGCCCATCGTTTGATGAACCCTAGAACTTGAGTCGCCCTACTGACCGTTAAAGCAACATGTGTATCAAACTTCAGTCTATGGTCGAGGAGAATACCAAGATCATTTACTTCATCTACTCTAGTAAGGGGTACCAAATCAAGAGTATAATTGATGATGACCTGCAGTGTCTATAGAAAGACATAACCTTGCATTTAGGACAGTTAAGATTCAGTAAATTAAATTTGCACCATTTATAAAAGCGTGCCAGATCTGCTTGCAGTAAATCAGAGCAGGAACTGTCCGTAAATGACAGACACAACTTCACATCATCAGCATACATTAAAATGTTAGAGTGTAGAATAATAGAAGGAAGATCGTTAATAAAGAGGTTGAAAAGCAGAGGTCCAAGATGACTACCCTGAGGAACACCAGACGTTACCAAGACGGGCCTCGAAATAGCCGACTTGAAGACAACGTTTTGAGTTCTGTTAGTAAGGTAATCGGATAACCATATAAGAAGATTATATGGAAATCCAATTAAATTCAATTTATTAATTGAAAGACAGTGGTTAACAGAGTCAAATGCTTTACTGAAGTCGGTATAAACAACATCAGTCTGCATTTTATTTTTAAAGCCCTTGATCACTAAAGAGGAAAATTCGAGCAGGTTTGTGGTTGTAGATCTATGTTTCACAAAACCATGTTGGTAAGGTGAAATTATGGAACTACAAAAATGAGTAAGCTGTGAAGTAATAATTTTCTCAAAAAGTTTAGGTGTAGCAGACATTTTTTAAATTGGCCTGTAGTTGTTAACGCAACTCTTAGGGCCACTTTTGTGTAACGGAATGATATGTGATTCCTTCCAAAGAGAAGGGAATGAGCAAGATGCAACAGATAAAGTAAATAGTCTATGTAAAAGTAGATATAAAGAGCCAGCGCAGTACCTAAGTACGCATCCTGGCAACCCGTCGGGGCCTGGGGAGAATACTGGTTTAATTAAATTGAGTTCACAAATTACTGATTCTTCAGTGATCAAGGGTTCAGGAATAAAGTTAGTTTTTTGCAAAGTATAGGGATAGGATGTACTAGGTGAGTAGCTATTAACAGAGTAAGTAGATTGAAAAAATTCTGCAAATAAATCGGCTGTAGCCTGAACATTTTTTGCCGTCGTATTTTCATATGAAACTGAATGAGGTAATAAAGATGATTTACGTTTAGAATTTACAAAATTATAAAATCGTTTAGGGTCCTGAGCAAACTGAAGCCGGCAACGACCCAAATATTCGTTGTAAAGTTGCACGTTAAGTGAGTTAAAATTACATTTAGCAATAGAATAACGTGAAAAGTCGACATCATTCCCGCTACGTTTATATTTTTTAAAATATCGCGATTTTAAATTTTTAAGACTTGATAGCTCTCGGGTAAACCATGGGGGCTTATTAGACCTCACCGAGTACCTTCGAGGAACGCATTGATTAAAAAAGATGTTCAAAGTGTCATAAAAAAGACACAGAGCAAATTCTAAGTTATTGCTCGCAAAAAACTGGGACCAGTCATGATTAATAATGAGATTGTTTAATTTGTCAAAATCGGATTTTCTAAAACAGCGAGGATTAGACGCTGCTTTAGGTAGCACAGTTTGCTCAGGAACAGGAAGATCAAGGTTCATTTCTAACGTAGGGTGAAATGAATCTTCGGGAAGCACGATCGGATCTATTCTACTAACAGCACAAACTGAGGGATCAGATACAAATATTAGGTCCAGAAGAAGTCTCATTAATGAAGCTCGCAAGGTGGTCAAATCATTCAGGACTCCGACTTACAGGTAATTTATTAAACTTCAAATTTTTTTCTTACACCGATCGCTTCCATAACTCTGAAATGTTTTTTAGGCTTTTAAATTCAAAAGTTATTGACGTTGCTACAAGGTGGAACTCGACCTTTGATATGCTTCAAAATCTTAAACTACTTAAGAATTTCTCTGAAGATCACGTTGAAAACCGGAAGCAGATTGAACGGAAGTTACAGAGCTGGTTGAAGTTCTAAAGCCCGTATAGTACGCCTTACAAAAGCTGCAGAATGAGCAGCTATATATAGTCGACTTTTTTTTTAAGTTTGGCTTAAGCTCACGTTGACTGTGAAGACCATGAAAAACTCACACAGTGATGCATTGCAACAGTCAATCACGTAGAGAGACGAGTACCAATAATCTGGTCATTTCAGCAATATATTTAGATTCCAGAATGCAAAGGGTTTTGCCTAGCAATCCAATAAAGCTACTGGGCGGGACTGTAAGTGTTATAACTTTTAAAATAAAAATGCAGTAAGCTACAGCAAGTGGAGCAAGCTCGACAGTAGGAGACCTAGCACTTTTTGAGTGCAAAGCGTTAACTATCAATCCCATTCAATAGATGGCGCTACTACGAACATATCAGTTGATAAACAGATAGCTCGCTAGCGTCTCTTATTCTTCCTTTTGCTCGTTACTTTGTTAGTTGAATATCTTCCGCGTTTATCATCCGATTGGAATGAAATTCTGGACAGGTTTGGACAATAGTGTGTATTATATGTACCAAAAATTAAGGCGCTAGCTTAAAAGGTTCTCTCGTAATTCGACTTTGAAATTTTATTTTTCAATTTCCGGGAGCGGAGAGGGGCGTGGCAAAAATCTAAAGCAAACTCGTTCAATGCAAGATATAGATGCACGTACATGCCAAATTTGGTCTCTCTAGCTCTTATAGTCTCCGAGATCTAGGCGACACAAAATCGGACTGACGGACGCACGGACAGACGGACATGCCTATATCGACTCGGCTGTTGACGCTGATCAAGAATATATATACTATATGGGGTGTGCCACGCCTCCTTCTGCCTGTTACGCACATTCTTTTTTGCACAAACTTAATAGACCCATTTGTACTTTTTTAAAGAACTGGGTCTAAAAATTATAATATAGCAATTATTTCCCAATTTTTATTTAAAAGCTACAAAATAAGACTTATTTTTCTTTTTTATTATAAAAATAAATAAAAAATATAGAGCAAGCTAACTTTGGCGCGCCAAAGTTTGGATACCCTTGCAGTGCCCTGTGTGAGCCGTCAGATCTTTTACAAAATTTGTTGATTTTGAACCGATCGATCCTATGGCAGCTATATGATATAGTAGTCCGATTTACACCAAATTTGGTCAGCCTGTTTAAAACTTAATCAAACACACAATGTGTATATTTGTTTGAGATATTTTGAGAAACAAAAAGTTTTTCATACTTAATGTTGTTTTCGATCCGATCGTTCCTATGGCAGCTATAGTCCGATTTACACCAACTTTGGTCAGCCTGTTTAAGACTTAATCAATCACACAATGTGTATATTTGGTTGAGATATTTTGAGAAACAAAAAAGTTTTTCATACTAAATGTTTATTTCCAACCGATCGTTCCTATGGCAGCTATATGATATAGTAGTCCGATTTACATCAAATTTAGTCAGCCTGTTTAAAACTTAATCAAACACACAATGTGTGTATTTGGTTGAGATATTTCGAGAAACAAAAAAGTTTTTCATACTAAATGTTGTGTTCGAACCGATCGTTCCTATGGCAGCTATATGATATAGTAGTCCGATTTACACCAAATTTAGTCAGCCTTTTTAAAACTTAATCAATCACACAATGTGTATATTTGGTTGAGATATTTTGAGAAACAAAAAGTTTTTCATACTAAATGTTGTTTTCGAACCGATCGTTCCTATGGCAGCTATATGATATAGTGAACCGATCCGGCCAGTTCCGGCCAGTTTTTGCCTAGCAAATTGCGCATTTTTAGGCTAGGTGCATTAATCGTATGTTAAACTGCGCCGAAAACGCAAAATTTCGCACTCTGGAATTATGAAAAATCGTTTTAAAAATAATCATAGTATCACGTGGTATAATTCGCTTGCCTGGACTAGCCTGGACTCGGTGTTAAAAGTCTATGTAAAGTCGAAAAATTGCATCAAAAATAGAGGTTTAGTAAATAATTTATTTAAAATACTTCCATACTCAAAATGAACAAAATTTGTATATTTCTCTCCATGGAATTGTCACAACTTTAAGTTAAAATTAAGAAACTTTAACTCAAATGAACCATTTAGATATAATTCTATCCCAAAGATGAACAATTTTTGCAAAAAATACTCAAAAATGCCAACATGAAAATTTTGTTCATGTTTGAAGAGCTCTACCACCGAAGCAAATTACCTAATCGAAAAAGGAAAGTTAGGTCAGTAAACTTCAAACAATTCTCTACCTAACTGCATTTCACGTTTTGCCAGATTCCGACTCGTGAGTTTTGATTTTTGCCACGTGAGTCTCGTGAATGAGCCACTGTGTGCCGCTATGACCTCCTTGTATTGGATCGTCATGGAATTTAGACAGTATAGCTTCTTTCTCTTTTTGTTTTTCTATAAGGGTCACCGGGTTGAGTAGCGCTACTCTTAATGCATTCAATATCTTATTGCCCATTTGTTTGAAATTATCTATTGAAACATGTTCAAAGATATTTTCCCACGGTGCCATTTTGAGTTGGCTGATTTTGTTTATACCGGCTTGCATTTCAAGCCTTTGGAAAAATTGCCCTAAGTCTAGGATACCATTGGTATATAAATCGCTAACATCGTATCTTGCAGTAATTTTTCTACCTTGTTTAAATAAACATAGCGTATCTTTTACATGCAAGGTCACTACCTTACGTACTTCGTCATTGTTTATGACTTCATATACGTTGGGCTTAAAAGCTTTCTCTATAGATTGCGTAGGCAATTCTATTTCTTTGTTATCCGCGCGAATTTTCTGTCTATTTTAATATCTAGTAGTGACTTTCATTATATTTCCAGTAATGTTTTGTAGATCTCTAATAGGTATTCTTGATAACGCGTCAGCTACATAATTGTCTTTAATGGTCTGTATCTGTTTTAATTGTAAAGTGTTTTCCATGAATATATGGTCGAAAATGTAATATTGCCCAGTGAATTGCAGCTAATTCCTGCTCAGTTGTACACTTATTACTTTCTCCCTTAGTGAAAGCTCTTGATGCGTATGCAATGGGAAGTTGGAGTCCGTTATGGTTTTGAGTTAAAACCTCTTTACACGCTAGCTTACTTGCATCAGTAATTATACAAAGCTCTTTGCTGAAATCAGGATATTGTAGCAAAGTAGGTTCCATGAGTTTTGTTTTTAAATATTGGAATGCGTTTTGGCATTCATCTGTCCATTCAAAGGAACATTCTTTTTACATAATCTTGTTATGTGCCGTGAATATTCGGCGAAATTTTGTATGAAACGTCTATAATAATTGCAAAATGCTACGAAACGCCTAGCGCTGCCCGCATTGTGCGGCGTAGGGTATTTCATAATGACATCATATTTTTTATCGTCCGGAAGTATTCCTTTATCTGTGCATTTATGACCGAGAAAAGTCACCTCATGCATAAAAAATGAACATTTTTCTGGATGTAACTTTAGATCGTATTTCCTACATTTCTCAAAAACGTCTGTTAAGTTTTTAAGCATATGTTTTTCGGAACAACCTATAACTATTAAGTCATCCATATAAAAAAATGCTTGTGAAGGTTCTAATCCAGAGAATGCTATAGTCATCATTCTCTGAAATGAATTAGGCGCTATTTTTAGTTCAAAAGGTAATCGCGTCAAGCGATACGAGCCATTGCTCGTTGAAAATGACGTTATATCTCTTGAACTTTTTTCGAGTTCAATTTGATGAAATCCAGACATTAAGTCAAGGCATGAAAAATATTTTGCTCGTTCAAGTTGATCTTTATTTGTTGTATTGAGTAGTCTTATAAAAGCGTTTTTAGATGTTGCTATGGTACTTGCTATGTAAATACCATGCTTAAGTTCTTGATTTGGAATCAATACACTGTCTTCTTTTGAATTAAGTTGGATTTTTCTAATTACTTGGGATCTTGCTGGCAGAAGTATTGAGTTGTTGCCAGAACTGTATGTTATTGGATCATAAATTGGAAATTTTAAGTTACTAGGTCTAATTATAAGCCAATCTTCAGATGGCTTGAAGTCTAATTGACAGTTGTATTTTTTAATGAAATCGATTCCTAATATGACATTACAAGGAATAGCGAATTGTAAATCCACGATGTGAAAATCGTGTTGGATTATGTACTTAGTGGTCTATATTGTAATAGAAGTTAACCCCTTGGATTTGGTTACCTCTTGACTTATTCCTTTTATATCTATAATATAATTATCTTGTATGTCATGAAAGACATCAGAATTTTCTTTAACTATTGAAATGTCTGCACCCGTGTCTACTAAAAAGACAAGTTCTTTTCTTGTAGTCACATTGTTGAATGATACAAATACGTTCTGACTGAGATTAATGGTATGAACCCTTGCATTTTCTACTGTTGAGCATCTAAAGGGTTTTGCGAGTTTCCCGATGTATTATGGGTTACTCTGACATTACTTTGGTTAGTATGGTTGTGGCCTCTATTCGAGTTGCCACGGCCTCTTGAGTTTCCTCTTTATTGGCCTCGTCCATTGTTGTATTGGGTACTATTGTTGTAATTATTATTACGACTGCGAAAGTTACCTCTATGATTTCCACGTCCGCGGTTTCCGGCGCGCTGTGAAAAATTTTTGTAATATAGGACAGAGTTTTGCTGTCCGGTTGCTTCTGTGAAACTGTTTACAAATTTTGATACGGCATCATTCATAGCATTGAAGGTACCAGCTTGCATGATAAGTTTTACCTTATCGATTGTGCAATTTTTAGTCATTGCTTTGACTGCATGCTGAGTGTAATAACTTCTGGCTAACTCTAGGGGTAAGCCGTCTGTTATATATGCACCTTCTAACATTTTTGTCATCTGCTCAACCTCTAGTGTGTACTGGTTAGCAGTTTTATTGCGTTGCTGTAGGTTCATCAGTTTTGCTGACAATACTTCTACAGTTTCGCCTTTCACGTGGCTTTTTAATCTGGAAATGACTTCAGGTATTATTTTTAAATTTCCGACTAAATTTCTGGCGACACCTTTTAGCCTTGATTTTATCATCGAAATTGCTAATTGTTCGTGCTCGCCTTTTATTAATTCTAATATTTCTAATGCATCAATAAAACTTGTTAAGTTTTCAGCTTTACCATCAAAAACTGGTATAAGCTTGGATGCTGTATTAATAAAATCAATATTAGTTTGCGCCATTGTAATGCTGCTTAATTTATTCTCTATTATGCTTGAACAAGTATCAGAATCTATAGAATTATCCAGATCTGACAACAAAATAGCTGGAATAGTAAAATTATTTAAATTTTGCTCTTCTATTTTGGGGTTTTCAAGCTCTTCTGACTCTATTTGGTCAGTGTCAATTTGTTCTGTTGATTCCGGTTCATCACCAGTTTAAACTGTTAGAGAAGTGATAAGTTTGGTCGGTACTGATATATCTAAATTGAACTTAAGTTTAATTGATATTAAATTAGATCGTAGTCTTATTAAAAATTTTGATACTTGGGACCAATGATCTTGATTTAATTTTTATACCCTTGCAGAGGGTATTATAATTTTGTCACGAAATGTGTAACGCATTGAAGGAAGCCTCACAGACCCCATAAAGTATATATATTCTTGATCAGGGCGACGAGCTGAGTCGATATAGCCATGTCCGTCTGTCTGTCCGTCTGTCTGTCCGTCTGTCTGTCCGTCTGTCCGTGTGTCCGTCTGTTTCTATGCAAACTAGTCTCTCAGTTTTGAAGCTATCTTGATGAAATTTGGTACAGATCCGTCTTTTTGCTGCACGCAGCACATATGTCGGAGCCGGCTGGATCGGATAACTATATCATATAGCTGCCATAGGAACGATCGGTTGGAAACAAACATTTAGTGGGAAAAACTTTTTTGTTTCTCAAGATATCTCAACCAAATATACACATTGTGTGTTTGATTAAGTTCTAAACAGGCTGACCAAATTTGGTGTAAATCGGACTACTATATCATATAGCTGCCATAGGATCGATCGGTTCGAAAACAACATTTAGTATGAAAAACTTTTTTGTTTCTCAAGATATCTCAACCAAATATACGCATTGTGTGTTTGATTAAGTTTTAAACAGGCTGACCAAATTTGGTGTAAATCGGACTACTTTATCATATAGCTGCCATAGGAACGATCGGATCAAAAACAACATTTAGTATGAAAATCTTTTTTGTTTCTCAAAATATCTCAACCAAATATACACATTGTGTGTTTGATTAAGTTTTAAACAGGCTGGCCAAATTTGGTGTAAATCGGACTACTTTATCATATAGCTGCCATAGGAACGATCGGATCGAAAACAATATTTAGTATGAAAAACTTTTTTGTTTCTCAAAATATCTCAACCAAATATACACATTGTAAGTTTGATTAAGTTTTAAACAGGCCAAATTTGGTGTAAATCGGACTACTATATCATATAGCTGCCATAGGATCGATCGGTTCGAAAACAACATTTAGTATGAAAATCTTTTTTGTTTCTCAAAATATCTCAACCAAATATACACATTGTGTGTTTGATTAAGTTTTAAACAGGCTGGCCAAATTTGGTGTAAATCGGACTACTATATCATATAGCTGCCATAGGAACGATCGGATCGAAAACAACATTTAGTATGAAAAACTTTTTTGTTTCTCAAAATATCTCAACCAAATATACACATTGTGTGTTTGATTAAGTTTTAAACAGGCTGACCAAATTTGGTGTAAATCGGACTACTATATCATATAGCTGCCATAGGATCGATCGGTTCAAAATCAACAAATTTTGTAAAAGATCTGACGGCTTACACAGGGCACTGCAAGGGTATCCAAACTTTGGCGCGCCAAAGTTAGCTTGCGCTATATTTCTTTATTAAAGCATTTTACTAGTACTTCTACATGTTTCTTAATAGTATTTTTTTGAATTGGCCTGTTTTGTGTAAGTGACTTATATGATTTATCAAAGTCAACTTTTATGTTATTTATTTCTTTATATAGTTTATTCCATTCCATTATATTATGGATATGAATTCTTTCTTTAAAACAAGGGTAAACTGAACTCTATCATGTGTTTCTCTAATTGTCTTTAGTGTAGCCATATTTTAGTTAATATTTATTTTTTTATTTGAAATTCATTATATTTATTTTATTTCATTTTCTTAAAGTTACAAAATTAATTATATGTTTAATTTTTCAGTTTTGTTTGTGCTCTTTTTTTTTTTATTAAATTTTGTCTAGGTCATTTGCCTGACTCATATATTTCTTTTTTAAACATTTGTTGTGTAATTTATATAGTTTATAAAAACAATTTGCGCACATTATAACAACAATTATTATTAACAGTGTGTGTATTAGGTTATTACTATTTGACTCTACTTTATTAATGACATTAGCAGTGGAGTCCACCGACTTAATGCTACTATTGCCATTTTGGGCGTATATATTTTTAAATTGTATGGATAACTATTTGTTGTATCCTCATTAAATTTTGATATTGCATTACTTTGCATTAAGTTAACAAGTTTTTCTACCTATTGTTTTGTATAGCTTTACGGGCTATACTTCTAATTGAGCGAAAATTGTTCCGCACAAATTTTACAAATTTTATTATATATATATATATATTATAATGTTGCTCCTGTTGTTGCTCCAGATGTTGCTCCTCCGCGTCAGCTGGTCGTCGCCGGTTTGGCTACGCTGACGCTCCTTCGTAGGCGAAAGTGGCGGAGTGCCCTTCGCGTTGTTGTCTTCACTGTTGCAGATGTCCGTGGCCTATTGGCTCAGGCGGGGTCGGTGTAGTAGTATTCGCACTGGTGTTTATAGTATAGTGGTCCAGGGCAGTCGTTCGGACAGACATCAGGTCTTTTCGGCAACGGCTTGGGAGATTGTGGTTTTTTAATTAGTTTTTCATTAATAATTTTGATGTTTGCTGAGTGAGTTGCGGTATTTGGCTTTCTTTGCTGGAGGCTTTCTTTCAGAAAATCAAGTTCAGCAGTTAATTTTTGTGCAGTTGCCCATGTGGGCGGCGTATTCGTATATAATAGCCACTTAATGTGTGCTATTCTTATATTTATCTTGTTTTTCTGGCCTCCGCGTTTGGCCTTTACTCGCACTCTACTCACTCAGACTTTTGGTTTTTTTTAATTCCAATCTCCAGGTCTCCCGCGCTGGCGTAAGGGACGGATTGCCCCTCACACTTGTTGCTTGTTGTTGTTGTTATGTCAGCAATCTCTCTCTTGCGTATTTATTCCATCGTTGGTACAAGTGACGGACTGCCACTCGTACTTGTAGACTGCTGGTTGGTTGTTGTTGTTTTGTGTCTGTTGTTTTAATTTTGCTTCTACACTTTAAATTTTTTCTGTATTTTTTTTTTTTACATTTAATATTTTTAGACCATGGCACGGTCGCCATGTAAGAATAATAATGGTTCTGTATTTGTTTGAACAATCTTTTATTTAATTGGAAGCAGCGAAGGTGCCGCTTCCAACGTTCAGTTGAATCTGATTTGTTACATTTGTCCTTAGGTTCTAAGTAAGCCTAAGTCTGATCGCTGCGCTGCCCACAGTTGGACAGCAGAGAGACGGTTATGTATATGCTATGTATTATATGTATATAATTATGCTCTCTTAAGCTGGAGCGCTGTGGAATATGCATATACTTGAGTTCGGTCAAGTGGCCGGCGCGTGTAACAGAATGCTTACATGTGCACATAACTGTGAGCGCGCCGATCGACTCATATTTCGGCCACCGGGGTTTTGTTTATGTAAACACTGCAACAAAGTGTTACATTGTGTTCACTTTAAGTACTCTTGGTACAGTAGATATTCAATATATATGCATACTACAAGAGAGCTTGAATTAAGCGAGCTTAGCTTAGCTCTTAAGAAAGCTTTGCTTAATCGCACCCAACTTCGCCGTCTCCACTTGAAAAAGCTTTGGATCGTAGCCCTATGAAAAGTCCTTGCTTCCAGCACAATTTCTCTTTGCTGATCTACAAAAACTGCAGAAAGCTCACCAAGGTGTCAGCTTAATTAAAAATTTTGAAATCCGGTTTAAGTCGCTTTTAATGCGCAAAATACTATTTTTATACTATTTGGACTCCACAAGCCCACGGACAACCTGACATTGGGTTGCCCAACGTGGTTTGATCCCGATTTTCTGCCAATCCCTGTGATTGTAGGCAACCACGAGAGCAGCAGCACAATTAAATCCGGAGGCATCCGAGAATTGAGCGCTGCAAGGTTATCTTTTCTCTTATTTTCTCAATCGCCCGAGCTAAAGGTATGTGTTCTCCTATACATTTTTTTGAAAAACAAAAAAAAAAATACAGTAAGCTACAGTGGAGCAAGCTCGACAGTAGGAGACCCAGTACTTTTTGAGTGCAAAGCGTTCACTATTGATTGTTCTTCAATAATGCGTACCAAACAATAGATGGCGCCACTACGAAGTTAATAAACACAGAGGTCGCTAGCGTCTCTTCTTCTTCCTTTTGCCTGTAGCATTGTTAGTTGAATAACTTCCGTGTTTATCATCCGATTGGAATGAAATTTTCTGGACTGGTTTGGATCATAGTGTATATTATATATACCAACAATCAAGGCGCTTACATTAAAGGGGCTTCTTTAATTCGACTTCGAAATTTTGTATTTCAATTTCCGGGGGCGGAGTGGGGCGTGGCAAAAATCTAAAACAAACTTGATCAATGCAAGATATAGATGAACCTACATGCCAAATTTGGTGTCTCTAGCTCTTATAGTCTCTAAGATCCAGGTGTTCATATTTTCGAAATTTTGAACAGCCGTATACTATCCGTTTATTATCCGATCCGGATAAAACTTTCAGGACAGGATTGGAGTATAGAGTTTATCATGTGTGCCAAAAATCATATCGCTAGCATTAAAGGAGCTTTCGTTATTCGACTTTGAAATTTTGTTTCAAATTTACGGGGGCGGAGGGGGGCGTGGCAAAAATCTAAAACAAACTCGTTTAATGCAAGCTACAGATGAACGTAATGCCAAATTTGGTGGCTCTAGCTCTTATAGTCTCTGAGATATAGGTGTTCAAAAAAGGGACAGACGGACAGACGGACAGACAGACGGACATGGCTATATCGACTCGGCTGTTGATGCTGATCAAGAATATATATACTTTATGGGATCTGCCACGCCTCCTTCTGCCTGTTACGCACATTTTTTTTGCACAAACTTAATAGACCCATTTGTACTTTTTTAAAGTACTGGGTCTAAAAAAAAAACAAAAAAAAAGTTTTAACTGTGGACCCAGGGCTTCACTGTTCGTTCCCCAAGATCCATCACCAGATCGCTTATAGTTCAGAGCGTACGCTGGAAGTGAATCGATCGCGGGACTTGGGAGTCCGCCAAATTATCATCGCCTCGAGCCTACCGCCTCGACAGCTGCATTATTTCACCACCCCATGATCCTCACCACACATAAAACCCTACAGAAACTAAACATATAATACAGAATAGTGCATATAAAGCAAAAAGAAAAAAACTAAGCGTGTGCATAAAGTGTTAAGTGGTGCAAATAATTAAATCCTAGGTAAAAAGACTATATAAACGTCAAGTGTCGTAGTTCGAAAAAAAGATAGAAAGAAAAAAAATTACAGTAAGCTACAGTGGAGCAAGCTCGACAATAGGAGACCCAGTACTTTTTGAGTGCAAAGCGTTCACTATAGATTGTTCTTCGATGTTGCGTACCAAACAATAGAGGTTAATAAACACAGAGGTCGCTAGCGTCTCTTCTTTTTCCCTTGCCCGTAACATTGTTTGTTGAATAACTTCCGTGTTTATCATCCCATTGGAATGAATGCAGTAAGCTACAGTGGAGCAAGCTCGACAGTAGGAGACCCAGTACTTTTTGAGTGCAAAGCGTTCACTAAAGTTTGTTCTTCAATGTTGCGTACCATTCAATAGATGGCGCCACTTGATATACATAGAGGTCGCTAACGTCTCTTCATCCTTTTGCCTGTAACAATGTTAGATGAATAACTTCCGCGTTTATTAACCGATTGGAATGAAATTAGAAGAATTAAAGCGCTAGCATTAAAGGTTCTCTTGTAATTCGACCTCGAAATTTTGTATTTCAATTTCCGTGGGCGGAGGGGGCGTGGCAAAAATCTAAAACAAACTTCTTCAATGCAAGATATGGATGAACATTCATGCCAAATTTGGTGTCTCTAGCTCTTATAGGCTCTGAGATCTAGGAACTCAAAAATCGGACAGACGGACAGACGGACATGGCTATATCGACTCGGCTGTTGACGCTGATCAAGAATATATACACTTTATGGGGTCTGCCACGCCTCCTTCTGCCTGTTACGCACATTTTTTTTTTTGCACAAACTTAATAGATCCATTTGTACTTTTTTAAAGTACTGGGTCTAAAAATGCAGAAAGCTACAGTAGAGCATGCTCGACAGTAGGAGACCCAGTACTTTTTGAGTGCAAACCGTTTACTATAGACTGTTCATCAATGTTTCGTACCATTCAATAGATGGCGCCACTACGAAGATAAGTTAATAAACACAGAGATCTGCCGTGTTAATTATCCGATTGGAATGAAATCAGGAAAGGTTTGGACTTTAGTTTTTAATATATTTACCAAAAACCAAGGCGCTAGCATCAGAGGTGCTCATGTACTTCGACTTCAAAATTTTGAACAGCTCACTACAAAAGTTTTCAGTCATGGATATTGTTATTTGAAGTATAATGTCAATTACCTAATTACTTAAAGTTACTTAACTACAATGCTATTACAATTTTAATAAAACAATGAAAAAAAAAATTTATTCATACATGGTTAATTAGGCGTTTATGTATTTAAAGTACATGCCTTACAAAAATATGCACACAATTAAAAAAATAAGAAAAATTAAAAAAAAAAAAATAAAATTAATTTTCTTCTTTTTTGCACTTAATTTGCCTTGTACATAAATATGTTTAGATAAGTTAGTAAATCTATCTTATAAATTGGAAGTTTTTGGAGAATAAATGAAATTTATAGCCAATAAATAAATTGGTTAAAAATAAATAGTTTACAAATTAAAAAATATGAAATTTAGAATGCCTGTTTAATTTGGTAAGTGTGGGGGCCGCATAATTATATAATGGAATAGAAATTATAGTAGGGATTCTCTGCATACTCGCATAAGAGGTTCATAGTTATGTGGGTACAGACCGCGAGGATCGATGTGTTTTAAATTCGATATTAATAAACCCCCAAGTTGTACATTAAACAATAAAGATTTTAAAATACAAATTTTGCATAATGAATAAAGCGAAAAATTGCGAAAATCTACACTTTTTGACTTATATTTCAAGCGGATCTATAAAGAAGAGTATAATTGACTTTTATGATTTATATATATAATATTTAGATAGCATTGAATATATTAAAATTCTTAATCAATATAAAATAATCAAATTAAATATTTTTTTTTACGGCGCCGAAGGATGAAAATGCATAAATCGAATAATCTGCACTTTGAACCCGACCCGGGTCCATTTATACTTCTCCGACCGAGTTCAAAATTTCTGTGTGCTGTCTATAGGCAGAATGGAAACTTTTTAGCTAGTGAAACCATTGAAATACGATAATGTTGCAAAAATTGTCACCCTAGTATGTATATTGTCCTGGCTGTGTGTGAAAGATGCCGCTCACATGTCCCACCAATTTCGTTCGTTGCTTTCTCTATCGTTCGCTTTCTCTTAGTAACAGGCATTACTGCAATTACTGCAGCGCGAGTCATTTTTACCTTCATCTTCTTTCTCGCTGTATTCGATCTGTACAATTGCGCTCCCCTACAACTATTGGGTTCGGCATATTTTGAAATTTATTATTATTTTTCGCATTTATTCGATTAAATCCCTAATTCAAAATGAACGGCAAGGAAACTGTCGAAGAATTAACAAGCAAACGTGGTGCTCTAATAAAAAGCGTTGAACGGACACAGTTAAAATGACAAGATCATAGAAAACCTAACTCGGATTCAGTGCAAAATTGAGGCACTAGACGCTGCAGATAACTATCGCGAAGATATGGATGAAATCTGCATTACGGCAAAGAGCAAACTTACGTCTTTTTATAAAAAGCTGAAACGTGAGAGCGTTGTTAGCTCGAATCCCCCAGTGGTTCAAACATCTCAATGCCGATTGCCAACAGTGTCTCTTCCAACTTTTCGCGGTAAACATTCCGAGCTTACAATTTTTATAAGTTTATTTGAAAAACTCGTTCACAACAATGCCACCCTCCATGACATATAGAAATTGAATCATCTCATTTCGTGGTTAGCTGGTGATTCTTTGGGAAGCGTTAGCAAGTTTGAAGCGAGTGTACGACAGTGATTGCCTTATATTTTTTGACAATATATCTGCACTGTTCAACTTGCCAAAAATGTCACAACCATCAGCTACAGCCTTGAGAAACCATGTGGATACAGTAAAGGTAATTTACGATTGCCTTCTTCAGATGTCGCTCTTCATCTCTAAGGGATTCTCGTATCGTGTGGTTCCCTATGCCACAGAACGGTTCTGGCCCTATCAGGTGCTCTTCTGCTCCTCTTCTTGCTAGCCTATCTGCTGCTTCGTTCCCCGCTATATCTTTATGCACTGGAATCCATCGCAGTGTAAGCCTGTTGTCTGATCCCAGTAGATCTAGCTTCGTGCGGACTTATTTTTGAATTGCTGATTGCCTTCAGTGCCACTTGACTATCAGATAGGATGGCGATATCTCTGTTCCGATAGTTTCGTTTTAAGTTAAATTCTGCACACCGCCCTATTGCACTTATTTCGGCCTGGAAGATGCTGGTGCATGTTCCTAGGGATTCATGGTGGGATACCCGAGGACCTACAACTCCGAGGCCTGTGCCTTGACATGTTAGAGATCCATCGGTATACCACTTAATGGTGTGAAACTTCATGGGATGAACCTCTTCGAGAGTTATCCAATCCCTTTTGCTACTCAGGTTCACTTGAAAATTTCGTTCGAATTTGTATTCGACTGCCATTTCGTCCCCTGGTTGCACCAACAGGGGGAGTTCACCTGATAGCATATCAGCATCTCTTTGGCTTAGGATACAGTTGCTTCCAAATCCTTCCATTGGCATTCTAAATAAGGTAGCCTTTCTTTGAAGTTCGATAAACTTATGGAGCGGTGTGAGTTCCATTAGTACTTCAATGGCTACCGGCGGACAGGTGCGCATTGCTCCTGTTATGCAAACGCATGCCATTCTTTGCAGCCTCTGCAGCTGTTTCTGGACAGCCATCTTAATATTTATGGAGCTGTGCCCCATGATTTTCCGGCTATACTGCGAAATGTGTAGAGTGCCCTGGAGCACTTTGCTATCGCATTCTTTACATGTAAGTTGAAGTTTAACTTACTATCGAAGGTTACTCCTAGGTATTTAACCTCCTTGCTTATTGCTACTGTGCTTCCTGAGAGCCTCATGTGCCTTAATTTCTGCAACTTATATCTTTTTGTAATGGGAACGATGACTGTTTTGGTGGGACTGAGGGTAAGGCCAACCTCATTGCACCAGTCGCTCGTCATTTTAAGCCCTACCTGAATTATGTCACAGAGGGTTTCTTCGAACCTGCCCCGCGCAACGATAACAATGTCATCGGCATAGCCCTGGCATTGAAGACCCTTACTGGCAAGTCTTCTAAGTAGCTCATCTACCAACAGGCTCCATAATAGTGGAGATAATACCCCCCTTGGGGACAACCTTTGGTGGTCGTAACCGTAACAGTACTGTCATGAACTGTTGCCGTGGCCCTTCTAGACCATAACAGAGAGTGCTAGTGGTTAGGTCTAGGCCTCTCCTAGATGGAACAGCTTGGACAGCATCATGAGATGTAGTGTCAAAGGCCCCTTCTATATCTAGGAAGGCACAGATGGCCACCTCCTTGGTATCAACTGCTGTTTGCAAAACTTTATGCAGTTGATAAAGGGCAGTGTCCGTGGACCTGCCTGCCCTATATGCATGCTGAGTTGGTTGCAATGGTGCTAGCTTTAGTAGCGTGCTTTTTATTTTATGGTCCACCAGCTTTTCTAGCGTTTTTAGCAAAAACGATGTTAAGCTGATGGGTCTGAAGGGCTTGGGGTGGGTGATATCTTTCTTCCCAGTCTTGGGATGAAGACCACCCTAGCTCTGCTCCATGCACTAGCCTAATGCTAGGCTGCTGATCATCACCTTCCTAAGAATGGGCATGAATTTGCTCTGCCCTTGCTGTAGGAAGGCTGGTGATATGCCGTCCAAGCCCGGTGACTTAAAGGGCTGGAAAGTTCCATTGACAATTTTAGTCTGTCCAGTGTCACTGTTGACTTGGCAATTGCCCAGTCCTCAGGTACTGGCCGGACTTGGTTTACTACAACTCTGTCTACATTCTCATGTAGGGGGATACTTCCTGGGAAGTGCGGTTCGAAAAGTAACTTTAGCTTGTTTATATTGCTGCTTGTGAAGGTATTGTCCCCCTATTTAAGAGCCAGATTTGAATCTGGTGCCCACTTCGAAAGTGCCCTATGTAGCCGGGCACCCTCTGTCGTGTTCTCTAAGCTTTCGCAGAAGTCACGATAGTTTTTCCGCTTGGCATTTCTGATCTCCTTGTTGTAAGAAGTCAGGCTCTCGCGGTATTGGTCCCACATTCCGCCTGCTTTTGCTCTGTTAAAGAGTCGACGAGTGGCGATACGCAGCCTTTCCAGGCTGTCAGACCACCATGGTCCGTCTTTTGCTTTGCGCTTTCTTTCATAAGCATTAATTATACCAGTATTCTTCTTCTTCTAGCTTTGAGGGAAGACTGGGTATACCAGATATTATCCCAGCTAGATTGCGTTCTAGAGTCATTGAATACTTTTCCCAGTTTATTTTTCTGGGATTACGAGTTGGCTTGCTACAGTCTACATTAACCCTAAGATTAAACAGAATAATCCTGTGGTCAGACATTGATTCTTCTATCTATCTAGGACTTCTTCTCTTACCCGGGTTACAAATGTCGGAGTGGTTCCCATTTCTAAGTTGGAATTTAGAATAAACTCTAAAAGGCACTCACACCTTTTGTTTGTGTCGCTACTTCCCCATACCTCATGGTGTGCGTTAGCGTCGCATCCTATGAGGAGCGGTAACTTCTTCCGTCGGCAGTAGTTCACCAGTCCCACGATCTCTGGAGGTGGGCAAGGCCCATCTCCTTCGAGGTAAGCCGATGCGACCACAGTAGTGTGGGCAGCTTCAATCGCTTGTATCTCCAGGGGTCGCAGTCTCTGGTGAGGAATTCTGAAAGGATGGTGTAGTTAATACATTTCCTTACCATTATGCAGGTTCTTGGTAGAGGGTCTCTGTGGTCCCAGATTACCTTGGAGTTATCCGTGTACAGGCCTTTAATGCCATTGTTGTTCCATGGCTCCTGTACAAGAGCTAGCCTAAGAAGTTGTTGGGTGAACATCCTAGCTAGGTGGATGTTCACTAGAGGTATGCATGAAGAGCAAAAAAACATGTTCGAACAATGCCCCAAATTCGTTGAGTGAAATTGAGTGCGAAGCCGAACATGTTTGAGTATGTGAGTGCGCTCGCGTAAGACTCGGCCTCACAACGCTCAAACGAAAAAAGACGAATTGAATGAGTGGGAATGCTTCAGAATAAGAGTTTGCGTTTTGAGTGCATTCGAATGCCAAACTGGCTTGTTTTCGTGCGTAAGAAAAGGGAAGAATGGAAACAATGAAAGTCAATGTAATTTAATTTTATTTTGCTGATTACAGTATAAATATACATATGTAGTTAAGGCAATTTTATATTTAATTTATATTTGAGTTTAAAAACATAATTTCATTTATGTTGTCTGGATTTGTGGCTATTAGACAACGCTTTTCTGTAATTAAATTTCAAGCGTTTGAAAATGTTCGCTCCGAAGCCGCGCTGCTCGCTGGAATGAAGAATATTTTGCATGATGTTTTGTGTAAAAGAGGAAAAAAGTTCTGTTTTATATTCCACCAAGCCAAAACATCAAAATTTGCTGAGTATGTGTCGTTAATATTTGAATACCCTGCAATTTCCTGCTCAACTTGATCTTTATTTGTGTCAGCTTGTTGGACATCTATATACACTGCGAATTCATCATTAGCTAAAGGTGTTTCAGCTGCTTTACAAACAGTGTCTTTAACAAAATTTTGCATAATGTTTTTGCACTCATTTATTACAGATCCCCTTTCAGAGAGTGAAAATTGAATGAGTTTGTTAGTGGGTGGGAAAAGAAATATGGCTATGCTGTGATATATTGTCAAATTTGGAATTATTGTAGCTAATATTTCTGAATGTAGTGCGATCTTTAGCGATTGGATAATAGCAATATCATTGGATTCGGACAGACATGATTTCTTTAATTTATTAATATTCGGTAAAACTAAATGAATAGTCGGACGTTTGCTTGCTTCAAGTTTTTTTGAAACATTTTCAATAACTTCTAATAAGTGGACAATGGAACCTAAATGATTTATATTGATGCCTTCAATTCTGGATGCCTGGTTTTTGTCTTTGAGCACAGTGGTTAAGTCAATCCAATTAATTTCTACTGATTTCAACAAATAGTATACTGTATTCCAGCGAGTGGGGCATAAGCTTTTTAAAGAAAACCCTAAAGAAGAATTCAGTCCTGACTTTTTAAAATGGTTGACAAGCTTGGTACATATGGTGACGATAATCCCCAGCTCTGGAACAGCACCGGTTGCATTTCCAACAGCGTTGTTTATCAGATGGTTGATGCAATTGATTTTCTCAAAATCGCTAAAGGCTTTGATCATATTGGACCCACGATCTGTAACAATGATGGGACTGTCCTCTTCAAGATTACATCCGATATCCTCTAATATGTCATCTATTTTTGCCCGAATATGTATACCAAGTTATAGGAAATAGCATTAAATTCTAATTGTACACTTGTAGACAAGAATACCAAACCTGTGCAGGACTTTTCTTTCATGGGTTTCATGGCCATTAGACGTTCAACCAGAACTCCTTCCTTTATGTAATAAACAGTACAGGACAAATACGACGACTTCAAAAAATTATCTGTCCATATGTCACTTGTGATGGCAAATCCAAAGGCTTTATATTTTTGAATTTCGGCTTTTATTGGGCCAAAATGTGACTCATAAATCTTGGTTATGTTTCTCGAAACTGTAGTTGAATGCGGTAATAATTTATCAACGTCGACATTTGCACCAAACTTTGCTCCAACATTGATTAAAAATGATGCAAACTTTTTAAAGCCGGAGTCGTCGATAATTTTGAATGGACGACAGTTCTTAGTGACCTATTCTGTCACAACAGCTACACCCTCCTGTTTTTTTGCTAAATTCACAACAATAGGGGATTTGCAAAACTTAGTGGCATTCGCTAAATAACATTTGTGCTTCACTAGGTTTGATGTACTTCCGGCAAACTTAAAAACAGTAAAACACATCTTACAGGCTACAAGATGATCAGCCAATTCCTCTCCATTTTCGTTTTTTATTTTTGAGAAAAATTGCCACACTTCGCTTCGGCCTCTCATTTCAATTTAGCTATACATTCCGCTTTGCAACATCTCCTTTATATGATCTGGACTTTTCTCCTTTGCACCCACTGTGCTTTTCAAAACCTATATATTTTAAGGATATTAAATTAAATCTGAAAAAAATCACACAGAAAACACTTATGGACAGGTCACAAATACACAGTTAATAATCTTAGCTAAAACATAACAAACAAAACAAGTTATAAACCAAGAAACATATATTATATACATAAAAACAACAACAACAAAAATACAAACATAAACAACATAAAATCTCGTCCGCGTTTTTTCCCCGCCCATTTTTGCTGACCACGTGCTTCCCTCGACTCGAACGAAATGAAAGTACAATACTACAACTCGAGTAACTCGAGTGTCATCGGCTTTGCCAAATTGTGCATTCCGTTTTACGCTTTATTTATTCTCACTCATTTTACTGTGTGCCATATGGAATGAGGCAACACACACTCATGTTGATGCACAAACGTGTCGTTGTGTGCATCGAACTCACTCAATTCAATTCAATTCAAGTCCATTCAATTTGGCGTATGTTGTAAGTGAAGCCATGCAGACCTCTAATGTTCACCTGGGCTAGCTTGGTGTTGATGGCTTGTACCATCATAGTAGTGGCTCTATCGGCCACGGCGACTGAGGCCGAGATGCACTCGGTGAGAGCAGCCTTCTCTCCTGCTTGGCCGGGATTTTCCAAGCTCTTGGCTTTGCCCTTCTTCAGCCCGATGACGGAAATTGTCCAGTAGCGGAAGTTGAGCTGGTGGCCCTTTGCAATAATATCTTCCCTGGCGATCTCATCGAAGCCCATGACAAGGAGTGCCCCGCCACCTTCATTCCTCCTGGAGACAACCATGCCTCTGTCTCCAACTTATTTTCGTTACTCAGAATAACCAGCAAGTTGTCAGTGGTTCGATAGGCACTTCTTGGGCAGAAGACCGTAATGGTGTGGGACGACAGTATGTTGTCTCCCAACCTGACGTCTAAAGGGACGCCCTTCCACGAGCTCAGTCTCGGCGCAACTGTCATAAGCCAGTCCGCTGAGTCTTCGTCCGCGCAGTCGATCACTATGTGACCGACCCTGAAATGGATGCCCGTGAAGGCAACCGCTGTGCCCCATCCTGTTATAGATATCTCGTCTGTGATGGATTCCTCGAGCGCAGATAAATCCCAATGGCTGAGGATTACCTGGGGATATTCCGCAGGTAGCACGACCACCCTAACCTTCTTCAAGATCGTGGCATACGTTGCACGAAGCTCGGTGGGCGCTATGGAGGAGGGCTCCGTTTGTAAAGCACCCGCAGTAGCTGCTTTGGAGGTGCTTGGGCGCAAGTCCAGTGTCTCTCCTTGTGCCGCCGCCTGTGGTGTCAATGCGACCAATGCAGTCGCGCACTCTCGCTTCGAAGTGCCCGTTGAAGGGGTCAGCGTGCTGCTGGGCCTCTTTGGGGTTTTTGTTTTTGATGGTGTTGTTGTTGCCCGCGGCTTCCTCTAAGGCTTCCATAGGGGGCAGGCCTTGGCTCAGGTATCTCAAGAACCACTTGACCCTGGAGCCGCACAAGTTGCGTCTATTCGGGTCATCCAGCCCTCCTGGCTATCTCTTAGGTGGCAATAGCGCAGCTTTCCTTTTCTACTGTCCCTGTCGCCTGTCAGCGGTGAGCATAGGTCGCATCGGTCGGGATGGTCCGGCCGTGCTCCCATGCGTGCTCGCTGGGGCGATACTTTGACGCGGGTAAGCCCGCGTCTGTTGTCGACTATTGGAATGGCCTTGCTGTGCTCTCGGAGCACTTCTGCCTGCTGGCTGACACTGTGGAGGAAGGTCTACCACATTCGGCCGATCCCTGACAAGGGAACGCTCTTCAAATTGCTTTCGACACTCGCCGCTGGGAGATCCTGCGGAACTTTGTATTTGTTGTTGTGCTTCATAGTTTTGGACCCACGAGAAGCGAAACAAAGGACAGGTCCACCCTAGCAGAGGCTCGCATGCCCGGGTAAGGCTGGTAAGAACAGGCGGTCGACACTTGCCTGAGCCCACCGTTCACGATTGTGCTATTTTTGAACCCGGGTCCCCAGCCAAGCTGACTCTCGGCACGGTTCGAATGACGCATTTAGTCCGGCCCAGGGTGAGATGTGGGGGATGGGCTGGAGGTAGGTTTATGTGAGTGAGTCTAGAGGATGTGTGAGACAGTTGTTTGAAGGCGGCAACATGAACACCATGTCGGTGTGATGATCGGTATCATACCCGCTGTTTGTCCGGAGCTGTCTATTCACGAGAAATCGCGCTGTTTAACAGCTAACCTTCTTTAAAGCAAGGAGGCCGTTCGCTTTCCGCAACCTGCGACCCGCCTGGTGGCCTCAGCTTAGCCCCCTCTAAACCATCTCACAAGTTCTTTAGACCAGGGTCATTTCTAATAAGAAAGCGGAAAATGTATATCCCATTTTTGCCTGCAATTGGACTTAAAGTTATAGTACTTTTTAGGCCCAGCTCTCGCTGAAATCTCGTGTAGAAATTCGGAGCGAAATAGGGAACACTTCACAAAGCTATAGCCAGACCTTATGTCATTTGTAATAAGAAAGCGGGAAATGTAAATTCAATTATTATTATTATTATATATAGCAAGGTTACAGTTGAAACTTATAACCTAACTTTGGTTTAGCATGGCGTCCGAGGCCTTCGCTGCAATTTAACTTAAAATAATAGTATCAGTACTTTATATATAATAATAATTTTCGCTGCTCGCTGTTTAAAAGTGATCGCTGCAATTGGATTATAGCAACAAGAGCGAGTAACAGTGTCATATACTGCGGATTTATTTTGAAATTCGCAACACCAATGAATCCTACCTCCTCCTTTTTGCTTTTGGTTGTTTATTATTACCAACAAAAGCCACTGTTCCTATGGAAGCTATATGATAAAGTCATATTGACAAAATTTCACAGAATGTCTGTGAGTTTGGTTGGGATGGCCCAAAAAACAACACACCTTATTTGCATCTGATTGTTCCTATTGCAGCTATATGATATAGTCATCCGATCTTAACCAAATTTTCTCAGGATGTTGCAGTGAGTAAGAAATACATTATATGTGAGTTTGGTTGGGCTGGCCCAATAAACAACAAAGCTCTTCGTACAAAATATTAATATGCATCTGATTGTTCCAATGGCAGCTATATGATATAGTCATCTTATCTTTCCCAAATTTGTGTGTCAGTCAGTCAGTGAGTGAATCAGAGTTTTATATATATAGATTATATTCTTCGTCCACTTCTAATAATTTTAGCATATTTCCTTATGAGCACTCAGTTGATCAACTTTAGAGGTACTCTGCGATAAGGATAAAAATTATAGGGGGAGGTATCCCATAAAATAGTTAACCATCATGGGGAGACATAAGGATCAAACAGGGGCTGGAATGTCAGCCCAAACGTCGGTGGAAGTCGTGACTGCTACCATCGGCGTGCACGGTGAGGGCGCTAGCTCGGGTGCCGTTTGAAGATGATACACAGAGCACGGATGCCGTTGATGTGACCTTGGTACCGGGTACCATGTCAACCGAGCAGAAGGGCGTAGTGGATCTTAAACGCAAACAGCGCTTTGGGTATAAGGTGTAATGTGTTCAGAAGAATATTATTTAAAACAAGGGCCGTTTAGAGTTGGAGCGTCTGCTCCGTTGTGTTACTTTATTGAGAATAATTCTAATATGTTGATGTTGGGTTTTGCTAACCCGAAACATGCAATGCTTATATCTATGTGTTTATATATATGTATAAGTATGTACTGGTGTATACATATGTATGCAGAAGGCATGCATATGCTGTGTATAGTTTGACCACTTGAGCTGCAAAGTGCATGCTCAGCATTCCCACGCGCCGCGATCGGCTTATGTATAAGCGATAGATCGTATTTCTTGTGCGCTGGAATGTGTATGTGTCTAAGGCTGTGGTCTTTTGGGTATTTGTATATTTATTATCATTATGACAGAGTGTCACATTGTATGTAATTATTGTTATACCCTTTGATTTAGATTGCTGGCAGGGTAGGTATACTACACCTCCCTTTTTAAAGAAATGACGTAATACATGTAGTCATTTGGAGATTGTTAGTTTAGTGTAAAAATATAATTAATAGTAAAAATAATAATTATTTTAATAAATTTTTTTTATGTTTTGTTTTTTTTTTCTTATTTTATAAGTGTATTGAAATGTGTTATCTCTTGTTTTAAAATATTTGTGTTTGTTGATAAAAATATTTTTTTTTTATTTACTTTAACTCCATTCAAATTTAAATTTTCATTCGATTTTCATAAAAGAATTTAAATTTACTTTATTTTATTCCCATTTGTTTTTCATTATATCATTATACTATATTATTTTTTTTTTTTGTTAGGTTGATCAGACCTGTTTTTTTTTTTTATTGAAACGTTTCATTGAATATATATTTTTAACCTATCCTTATGTACTTTTTGTTATCTTATTCTTACTATCTTTAATGTAAATGTTATTATTATCTTCTATTTTTTCTACTATATATGGTCCTAAATATACTGGCTCTAATTTGTGGCCTGCTTCATTTCTTAAAAGTACCTTATCTCCTACTTTTAATTCAAAATTTTTTGTTTTCATATCGTATGCTAATTTTCTATAAGCCTTGGCTTTTTCTAACATAATTCTAGCTCGTTTGTATGCTATTTCTAATCTAAACTTTATTTCCTTAGAGTAGTCATCTAGATTATAAATAGGATCTATGTAATTAGTTTTATTTAAATCTATGAACTGTTTTGGTAATCTGCCAAATACTAGTTCGTATGGACAATACTCATGCGTTGCTGATGGTGTCGTGTTGAAACAATAAGTGAAATATTGAATCCAGACATCCCAATCAGTTTTGTCTGCAGAGATGTATGAACGAATGTATTCATTGAATGTTCGATGACTTCGTTCTATTGTCCCTAATGTTTGGTGATGATATGCAGTAGAGGTGAGATTCTCGATCTTCAAATACTTGCATAAATCGGTTAAAATCTGGTTTTTATACTCTGTTCCCATGTCCGAAATGAACGTCTTCATTGGACCGAACTTGAGTATGAAATTTTCAAATATAGCCTTTGCGACATTATTTGCGCTTTTGCTTTTAATTGGAATGGCTACTAAGTATTTTGTAAGGTCACAGATTAATGTGACTATATATTCATTGCCATTTTCTGATTTAGGTAGTGGACCCACTGTATCCACTATCACTATATCGAATGCATTCACAGGTGTTTCTGTGAGAGTCAAAGGAGTTTTAGTGTGTGTCTTTGTTTTAGACATTTGGCATTTTTGACATCTACGTACGTACTCTTTTATATGACGTGTCATATTTTTCCAGTAGTAGTGTCTTTTTATTTTTGCTAGCGTTCTTGTTATGCCACTGTGGCCTCCTTGAATTGGGTCGTCATGGTAAGTAGACAATATTTGTTGTATCTCTTTTTCATCTGTTATTTGGGTCACCGGCTGGAGTAGCGCTACTCTTAATGATTTTAATATTTCATTGCCCATTTTTTTAAAAGAATCTATCGAAACTGATTCAAAGATCTTTTCGCTCGGTGCCACTTTGAGTTTGCTGATTTTCAATAGACCGGCCTCTTTTTCGAGCCTTTGGAAAAACTGACCTAAGTCGAGAATTCCATTGGTATATAAATCGCTAACTTCAATTCTTGCGATAATTTTATTTCCATGTTTAAATAAACATTTAGATTCTGTTATGCGCAAGGTCACTACTTTTCGTACTTCATCATTTGTAATGACTTCATGTACGTTGGGCTTGGATACATTTTTATGACTTTGCCTTGGCAGAAGTTCATAATTTTCTACTGTACAGTTTTTAGTTTGTCTACTTTGTCGCCTGGTAGTGACTTTCAGGACTTTATGTTGTATGTCTTTTAGTTCTTTTATAGTTATACGCGAAAGTGCGTCCGCTACAAAATTGTCTTTCCCCTTTAGGTATTCTACTGTGAAGTCATATTCTTCAAGCTCTAGCCGCATGCGAGTTAATTTCGAACTGGGATTGGTCATAGAAAAAAGGTATGTTAATGGTCTGTGATCCGTTTTAACAGTAAAGTGTTTGCCATAAATATATGGTCTGAAATGGGTAATTGCCCAATGAATTGCTGCTAACTCTTGTTCTGTTGTGCTTTTATTGCTTTCCCCTTTTGTAAATGCACGAGATGCATAAGCTATTGGGAGTTGAATTCCTTCACGGTTCTGAGTTAGAACTGCTCCGCAAGCTTGTTTACTAGCATCTGTTATAATGCAAAATTCTTTGCGAAAATCTGGATATTGTAATAATGTGGGATGCATAAGCTTTTCTTTTAGGTATTGGAATGCATTTTGGCATTCACTTGACCATTCAAAAGGAACATTCTTTTTACATAATCTAGTTATGTGCCGTGAATAATCGGCGAAGTTTTCAATAAATCGACGATAATAATTGCAGAATGCTACAAATCGTCTCGCGCTGTCCGCATCGTGAGGGACAGGATAATTTTTGATGACGTCAAATTTCTTGTCATCTGGCAATACTCCTTTGTCAGTGCATTTGTGACCTAAGAATGTCACTTCATGCATAAAAAATGAACATTTTTCTGGATGCAACTTAAGGTTATATTTCCTACATACATTAAAAACATCAGTTAAGTTTTTAAGCATGTGTTTTTCGGAACATCCTATCACCATTAAGTCATCCATATAAAGGAATGCCTGAGAGGGTTCTAAACCCGAGAATGCTATTGTCATCATTCTTTGAAATGAATTTGGTGCTATTTTAAGACCAAATGGTAATCGCGTGAAACGATATGAGCCATTGCTCGTTGAAAAAGATGTTATGTTTCTTGAATTTTCTTCAAGTTCAATTTGATGAAAGCCTGACATTAAGTCAAGGCATGAAAAATATTTAGCTCTACCCAGTTGGTCTAGAATATCATCAATTCTGGGGAGCGGGAATTTATCAGAAAGTAATTTTTTGTTGATTTGACGATAGTCAATTACTAATCGCCATTTCTTTTCTTCCGAATTTGGTAAAGATTTTTTCGGAACTAACAAGAGTGGGCTGTTATATTCGGACACAGACGGTTCTACGATTTTATCATTTATTAATTTTCCTACTTGTTTTTGGATTTCCTC
The DNA here is from genome assembly GCA_035043265.1 of Drosophila testacea. Lineage (NCBI taxonomy): Eukaryota > Metazoa > Arthropoda > Insecta > Diptera > Drosophilidae > Drosophila > Drosophila testacea. Next base: position 227,274 of record JAWNND010000205.1, read on the forward strand.
AACATGGCTATGCGGGCTTCTGTAGTTTTTGATATAAATGGGTTCATCATCTTTCAGTCTTAATGTTTGTTTATAGAAATTATTTGTCGCTATTGGTTCGGTTTCCAGTCCGAACACATCACTATACTTGGTGCATAATTTTGTTAATTGATTTCTGAATTGTTCTGGAAAATTTTTCTTTAACTTTGAAAGTACTTGTTCGGACCTGTTTATTGGATTAGTTATATGAATATCGTAATCTGTTAGATTTTCATATTCAATTTTGTTTACTTTGACCAATTGGTCGAAATTAGTTGTGTTTAGAAGGCGAATGTATACATGTTTGGATGCTGCTATTGTATTTGCAACATAAATTCCATTATGTATTTCTTGATTTGGAACAAATATATAATCGTTTACTGAATTAATCTCTATTTTTCGAATTACTTGGGATCTGGCTGGCAGAAGAACTGTATTGTTGCCAGCACTATATGTTATTGGAACATAAATAGGATAATTTAAGTTTTGAGGTCTAATTATAAACCAGTCTTCGTTTGGTTTGAAGTCTAATTGGCAATTGAATTTTTTAATAAAATCAATGCCTATTATTCCATCACATGGTATTGAAAAATCTGAGTCTACTAAATGAAAGTCGTGTGGAATAATATATTTTGTGGATTGAAGTTCTATCGAAGTTGTTCCTTGAGATTTTATTACACCCTGGCCTATGCCTTGGATGTTTATAATTTTATCTTTTTGAATTTGGAAATTATCTGAATTTATTTTTAGTAGTGAGATATCTGCACCAGTATCTATTAGGAATGTGAGTTTATTATGAGTTAAGTGATTACAAAAGGTGACAAATATATTAAGACTATAATTGATTGAATGAACTTTTACATTTATTGATTGTTTCCTAAAGGGTTCTGAGGGTTTTCCGACGCATTTTGCGCCACTCTCACGTTGTTATTATTATAACCTTGGTTGGAGTTACCTCGGCCTCTTCCCCGATTTTGGCCTCGTCTTCCTCCACGGTTATTGTAACTATTGTTGTTGTTACCGCCTCGGTTGTAACTGTTGTGGTTGTAATTTCTGCCACGATTATAACCTCGGCCTCCTCTATTATTGTTGTTTGCACCTCGTTGATAATACAGGACAGTGTTACTTTGACCTGTTATCTCCGTGCAACTATTGACGAATTTGGAGACGGCATCATTCATATTTGTGAATGTGCCTGCCTGCATGATAAGTTTTACCTTATCAATCGAACAATTTTGTGTCATAGCTTTTACAGCTGTTGTAGTGCTGTATTTGTTAGCAAGTGATTGGCTTAGACCTTCACTGACATAGGCTCCTTCAAGGGCCTTTGCCAGTTTTTCCACCTCTTGGGTGTATTGGTTAGCCGTTTTGTTTTTCTGTTGCAGATTAAGTAGCTTGGCAGATACAACTTCTACCGATTCTCCTTTTACTGCAGTTGACAGTTGCGTAATGATAGCAGCAATTGTCTGCTCATTACTTATTAGATTTCTTGCATGGCCTTTTAGTTTTGTTTTAATAAGGCTTATGGCTGTTGGCTCATGTGTGCCTTTTAAAGTATCCAATAGATTCAGAGAATCTAGAAAACTTTGCAGATTTTCCGGCTTACCATCAAACTCTGGTAGTAGAGATGTGGCTAGCTTGATAAATTCTGTAACTGTTTGTGCCATTTCTGAAATTGTTGTCGTTTCCGGTTTTGTTTTGATTGGATCGCTTTCTTTTAGTGTTTCGATGTCACTAACAGATTCAGAGCTAACTTGATCTGATGATTCGGGTATTTTTGATACCTCTGAGGTCATCGGATCTTTGAAATCAATACTTTCTAGTTCGGTATCTGGTTCTAGTAGAACCGATTCATCGAACTCGGCTGGAAAATTTAGAGTATTGGGCACTAAAATGTGTAAGTTGTGCCGTTCTGCGACATAAAGGAGATTTTCCTTAAGCCTTTTTATTACGTCCTTTAATTGTATGGACTGTAACGAATCACATTTCCCCAAATTGTCAATTACAATTTGGCGTACTGTATTGAATGAATTCACCAGTACTCGAAAATGTTTGAGTTTCGTATTATTGGAGACAGGTGCAGTTTTATTTAGGCATTTAAATGACCTTTGAAATTCTTCTCGTTGCTCGGTAATGGTGGCACTTACTTTTCGCCAATCCATTAATATTTATACGCAACGTAATCTACTGCCTTTCCCAATATTGGATGATCTGTGTAGATCTCTTCCACTTTGATATTTGGCATATATGAGATTACCAATGCTTTCTCTTTTGCCTCACTAGAATCACTAAACCATCCCGTTATGTAATTTTACTGTTTTTATATATATTCGATGAACAAAAAATTTTTTGTAACGTTCATAAAAGAAAATGTAAGGTTTTTTACCAAAATTGTATTTTACATAATTTTTTTAATTGTGGGATTACGTAAAGAAAGAAAATATTTTCTTCTTGTAAATCAAAATTTTTAGGTGATAACTTTTAGCAAGAATATTTTTTTTAAAAAAATGTATCATTTGACAAATGTTTTATTACAGCTGAGTATACGATAGATACCCAGCGCCAGAGACATGAAAATATTAGTTGTTATAGAATGTGGTTGGCTCACATTTCGGTTTACAATTCATTTGTTATGTTTTTTTTTTTAAATAAAATTCTCCAACCACATTTGTTAGTGTAAAGCCTATCAGTGTTTAGTATTTTTTCAAGTAGCGGTTTCCCACATAGGCTTGAGATTAGAACTTAATGTTAAAGCAAATTGGGGCATTCGCAATTATGCAGCCCGTTTGCGTTGTTTCGCACCAATGCGAAGCTGCTCATCTAGGTGTTGAAGACGCTCTGTGTATCGTTGCCGGTCTGATTCATCCTTGGCTAACTGAATCATTTCCTTGACCAGTCGCCGTTGCTGCAAGAGCTTCACTCTCGTCCGTCCACTCCTTTTGTGCTTTGGTATCGCTTTTTTTTCTTGTCGAGCCCGGTACTTAGCTATTGTGAGTGGGCGTGGTCCATCGGCTGGATTTGCCTGCAAGGCCTCTTGCAACGTCGGCAAATCCCTTTGCTCAATAGGAACAGCTGTCTCGAACTTAGGCTCCTCAGCCATCAATAATTTGCCACTTTTGTTGTTTAATTTAATTTACCATGTAGTAATTTTATTTTCTTTCCTCGTTGTTGCTGCTGCTGTTGTTGTTTTTTTTTTTTTAATTCTTCAGCCGCCTTTGGACACTTTCAATCTCTTGCTATTTCAATGCATTTTTTTGAATGCAGCAATGTTTTAATGTTTTTACTTGGCATTATGTCATTATGCACTTTGCACTTTGTCCAACGAGATTGCAGCCTGTGACTTTTGTCACGGTCGCCATGTAATGTGTTCAGAAGAATGATATTAGTTCAAACAAGGACCGTTTAGAGTTGGAGCGTCTGCTCCGTTGTGTTACTTTATTGAGAATAATTCTAATATGTTAATGTTGGGTTTTGTTAACCCGAAACATGCAATGCTTATATTTATGTGTTTATATATATGTATAAGTATGTTGGTATATACATATGTATGCAGAAGGCATGCATATGCTGTGTTGACCACTTGAGCTGCAAAAGTGCATGCTCAGCATTCCCACGCGCCGCGATCGGCTTGTATATAAGCGATGGATCGTATTGCTTGTGCGCTGGAATGTTTACATAATTCTAAGCGGTCTTTTAATGTACTTTGGGCATTTGTATATTTCTATATATTATGATAAAGTGTCACAATGTATTAACGGATTGTTATACCCTTTGATTTATGATAATGGTAGGGTAGATATGCTACAAAGGCCTCCCTCAAGTTCCTCAAGGGACTTGATGGCCGCGACCCAGCGTCACTGACCGCGAGAGAGAAGAAGATGCAGAAGTAGCGTGAGTACAATGTGAGACGGTTTGGGAGGCTTACTGATAGCACCCAGTCTGTCTCACAAAGTACAAGAGTCCGGTTGAGGGTCCGGTTGAGCAGGGACCCCAGACATTAGCCGACCCCACTTCGGACAGGAAGGCCACACCTTCTTCACCGAAGATGATGAAAATGCTGTGGCCCAACTCTCGGACGGTTGAAGAAGCAGCGGCATAGGCAAAAGCAGCCGCACCGACCACACTCTTCCAAAAGGAGGGAATGGTTGGAAGGAGGAGGAGAAAGAGCCCCGCCTCAGTCAACAAAAGGTAGAGGTCCGATGATTTGGCGAAGGCTTCTGAGAGCAAGAGGATGTGTCCAGAAGGGATTCTAGCAAGATTAAGCTCAAAGCCTGAGGTCCAGGTGGTCGTTATCGACAGAGCCGACCCGGAAGGGCAGATCACTGTAGATAACTGTCTCATCTTGGAGAAGTCGATAAACTAGGCGCTATACGATGCCATGATCCGACCAGAGAAACCGTTCCTGGCCAGGTTCGTAGGTATCAAGTGGTATAAGGGAGCCAAATCTGTGGCCTGTGCCAACGAGGAATCCTTGCGGCTCCTCACTGACACAGTTCAGGGTTTTGGTGAACTTTGGCCAGGTGCAAGAATAGATGTCGTTCCCACGAAGCAGGTCCCAGAGCGCACATTCATTAAAGTTTGGATCCCACCTCCAATCATGGAGGATCGAATGATCCTTAATATGATTAAGTGCCAAAATGAGTACTGTAAAACCGGGGACTAGCAGATTAAGAGAGGGTTGGCCCGCGACGAGGGAAACGGCAAGGATCTCTAGATCAGCATCGGTCAAGAATCCAAGAGCTAACTCCAGCGGAACCAAGGCCAACTAAAGTTGGGAATGGGCTGTCATCGGGCATTAATTCCCAATGGCTCTAAAGGAAGGGATGTTAGGTCAACCGGAGAGACTCAAGGTGGTGCAGATTAATTTTCATCGATCGACCTACTGCGGTTTCTGGACAAGGAGGGGGTGAATGTGGCTCTCATGCAGGAAGCCTGGATCGTAGGTGAAAGGGTTTGTGGATTGTGTTCTCGCGGATATCACCTCCTTGTCCCACATACTATGGGCAAGTCCAGAGCCTGTATCGTGGTAAGAGCTGGACTTAATGTTCTCCTCTCTTTACAGCAACAGATACCTGACGGTAGCGCTATGCGAGCGTTGAACCGGGCCCAACCTATACTTGGCATTGGCATATCTACCGTATGAGGGAAAAGATCCACCTTCGGAAAACGTCAGAGCCCTCATTATGCATGCGCAGAATGATGGTATCGATGTTATCCTTCGTTGCGATGCCAATGCACACCACACCTTGTGGGGAAGCAATGACATCAATCAAAGAGGGGAGTCGCTGCTCGATTTCGTACTGTTAACGAGCCTTAGTGTGTGTAATCGGGGCAATCACCCCACCGAACGAATGATCAACGCCCAACTCTGCACCTCTACAATTCGAAGAAAGGCCACTAGGGGCACTCCGCAGGGGGAGTCATATCTCCCCTGCTGTGGAACATTGTCCTAAATGACCTTCTACAAAAAGTAAAGGATCAAGGATGCAGAGTAACAGCCTATGCGGATGACTTGGTCTTACTGATAACTGGCAAGTTCTTGCCTACAATAAGTGATCTCATGGACAACGCACTGAACCTAACTCTGCGATGGGCAGAACAAAACGGCCTTGGAGCAAACCCACAAAATACCGAACTAGTTCTGTTCACTAGGAAATACAAGATACCGAGCTTTAGACTCCCAACTCTGGGTGGAACACAGCTCAAACTTTTGAAAGAAGCAAAGTACCTTGGAGTAATTTTTGACTCCAAACATTATTGGAAGAGAAACTCGGAGGAGAGGATGAAAAAGGCACTACAAGCTTTCTTCATATGCAAAAAGACATTTGGGAAAAGATGGGGACTGCAGCCATACATCATTCATTGGTTCTACACTGCAGTCGTCAGACCCATTCTCACCTACGGGCGCGGTATGGTGGGAGGTGACTCGCACCAACTCCCATCTGCTAAACCTCCGAAAGGTGCAAAGAATTACCTGCTTGGGTGTAACAGGATGTGTTCGTTCTAACTCCCAAGCAGCACTGGGTGTTATGCTTGATCTGGACCCGATAGAAAATTTCCTCAAGTACACGGCCGCAAGGAGTGCTGTAAGGCTACACGCGCTGAGCCTCCTTTAGCCAAGTGCAACAGGCCACAGTGCCATCCTATTCTCGGTAGGAACTATAGCTAGGGCCGAGAAAAATGACTACTGCGTCCCATAATTCAATTGGGAAGACAGATTCACAATTGTCATCCTAGATACGAAAGAGTGGCAGCAAGAAACCCCACCGAGGCGGAACGAGCTGACACTCTATACAGATGGTTCGAAGACGAAAGAAGGCACAGGATCTGGGGTCTACTCTGGTGACCTTCATGCAAAGCTCTCTTTTCGACTTCCGGACTGGAGCACCGTGTTCCAGGCGGAGATATATGCTGTTTGGCGAGTGATCAAATTGACGTACTCTTTGGGGGAAACATCAAGGAACATATCAATCTACAGTCAGGCAGTAATAAAGGCTCTAGCCTCAAATAGCGTCAAAAGCAAGCTCATTCGGAACACTGCTGCGCCGCTGAGCCACAGCCAGCAGCACCCAATCAGACTTGTCTGGGTGCCAGGACACACGGGACTGTCGGGCAACGAGATAGCTGATGAATGTACATTACTACCGGCAAGTTGCGCGGTGACTGATATAGGAAGCCTAACCAGCATACCCTCTCTGAACTTACAGAGGCGGGGAGAACCATGGCTGATAGGCACTGGGCGGATATCATGGGGTGCGAGATTTCGTCGGCACTATGGCCAAGATAAAACCCAAAGCGAACATCTCAGCTCCTACACTTCAACAAGAACAGGATAAGGATGTTGACAGGGGTCTTAACAGAGCACTTAAAAAATTATATTGACCAATTCTGTGCATAAATATTTAATTGGACCCTGAACATTAAAAAGGTACAAATGGGTCTATTAAGTGTGTGCAAAAATAATTATGAGTAACAGGCAGCAGAAGGCGTGGCAGACCCCATAAAGTATAAATATTCTTGATCAGCATCAACAGCTGAATCAAGAAAGCCATGTCCATCTCTCTGTCCCTTTTGTGAACACCAAATTTGGCATGTAGGTTCATCTATATCTTGCGTTGATCAAGTTTGCTTTAGAATTTTGCCACGCCCCTCTCCACCACCGTGAATTTGAAACTAACTTTAAATTAATTCCATTATGACCGGTTTTGATCTTCTTGTGCTCTGTGTAACTTGTGCGATTTTTGATTTAATTTAATATAATTAATTAATAAATATTTAATAACAGTATATTTTTTTTTTTTATAATACGTGGCTTTTATTTGTTGGATCTTCTCTTAATTTGAGACTAACAATATACAATAGTTAACAGTCTTCTTGGACTGTAAATTGACACGCGGCCCTAAAGTCTATCGTTGGGTTGGTAGGTCAATACGACGAAGACGGGATCGGCTGCACAACCTTGTTAGGCCTCTCGCGAGGTGGTTGGGGTTCGTGGAAAGCTTGGCAAAGTACTTTGTCTTCTGTTCTGTTATTACATCTTTGACCGGCTGAATATTCAGGTCGCTTTGTATGTTTTCGTTTCGAACGTACCACGGTGCCCCGGTGATGGTTCTCAATATCTTTGACTGGGCTCGCTGAACAATATCAATATTGCTATTGCTGAATATTCAGGTAGCCATAATTGGTAGCCATAGGTCCAGATAGGTTTTAGCACAGAGTTGTAGAGCAGAACCTTGTGATCAAGATAAAGGAGCGAGCGAGCGATAATAAGCCAGTGAAGACTGTTGGCTTTTAGTTTTAAGTGTGTTCTCCTTGCTGCGATGTGTCTGAGCCATGTAAGTCTTCTATCGAGGTGAACTTCTAGGTACGTCACTACGTTGCTTGAGGGAGTTCGGTGTTGTTTAATCTAAGTGGTGGTCAATTTTGCCTGTTCGAAGTAAACGTAACGTGCTTACATTTCTGTTCGTTTATTTTTATCCGCCAGTCAGATAGCTATTTTTCTACGTCGACCAGGTGAACAGCCAATTGCGCAGTTGCTTGTATTGGGCATCTTGAGCGGCTGAGAATAGCTGTATCATCAGCGAAGGTAGAAATTGTTAGTTTCCTGCTTGTTGGAATGTCTGCTGTGTAGAGGACGTATTGTGTCGGCCCAAGTACGCTGCCTTGTGGAACTCCGGCTCAAATGGTGTGGTCGTCGGATAAAGCTGTGTTACATCTGACTGCAAATTTTCTATCGTAGAGATATGACCTTAGAAGCTTGTGTGTGTTATTTGGAAGCGTTGATTTAATTTTATGCATTAGGCCGTCTAACCAGACTCTGTCAAATGCTTGAGAGACATCTAGAAATATTGCTGTGCAATATTCTCGATTTTCGAAGGCGTTTCGTATTTCTGATGTTATGCGGTTGACCTGCTCAATAGTTCCATGCTTTTCTCGAAAGCCGAATTGATGCGATGGGATTTTGTTGTGGAGTCTCATAAATAGATTTATCTGATTCAGCAGACATTTTTCGAAGAGCTTTGATAGACACGATAATAGGCTTATAGGTCTGTATGACGACGGGAAAGTGTGATCCTTTCCTGGTTTCGGTATCAGTATAATGACCGACTTTTTCCATCTCTGTGGGAAGTGACCTAGTTTTGTGATAGCATTGAAGAGTTGTGCGACAGTGCATACCGCACAATATGGGAGCTCAATAATCATTTTGGGGTTTATAAGATCGCATCCCGAAGAATTTTTGGGGTCCAGTTGCATTTTGACGGTGTTGGCGATCACATTTGGACGAAACTCGATTGGTGCATGTTGAGGCTGAGAGTCACTTCTTCTTAATGTTGGTAGTGTAAACGCATTTGTTGCGGGATTTGGTTGGAACACATTTTGAAGGTGAGTCGCAAATGTGCTGGCTCTATCTTCATCGCTGCGGGTCCAACCGCCTACGGAGTTTCTGATGGGCATCACGGTTTCTGTCGGTGAACAAAGGGTGGGGTGAGCTCTCCATTGTGAGTGTTTTTTACAAGATGTTGATAATTTCTCTATATAACGGCGTTGAGCATATGCTTCTTCCTGCTTTCAGGCTTTGGTGAGTTTACGTGTGGCGTCTTTTAATCTTTGCCGTGCGGAAGGCGATCTGTAAAATTGCCATTCTCGACGTAATCGTCGTTTTTCGTGGACGAGCTGTTCGATTTCTAGATTTGACTTCTTTTGGATGTGTAGTACTTGTGTAGTTTCTGGTGTTGCAATACGAGCTGCGGTGACGAGGACGGACTCCAGTGTATTTACACAGTGTTCGATGTCAGCTTCAACATTAAGGAGAGGTTTTAGTTCAATACGTGATCTTATATATTTTTTTTTATCGAAGCCAACTAGTTTTTTGTGAAGTCAGTCTAATCGGTTGATCTACGGACTCTGTTTATCAAAGTAGTTTTATTAGAACAGGTGAGTGATCAGATGAGAGATCTGAAAGACATTCGGCGCTTATCAGACTTCGAGGAATATATTTAGTAATTGCAAAGTCAATTAAATCGGGTAGTTTCTTGAAATCTGTTGGTCAGTATGTTGGTCTACCGGGAGAAACGTGGTCTAGCTTATTGTTAGCTTTAATAACGGCATTGTAAAGCTGCTTTCCTTTTGGGTTAACGAGTCGAGATCCCCAGTGCGTGTGCTTGGCATTGTAGTCTCCTCCTGCTATAAAGTGTTCTCCAAGTGAGTTAAAAAATTGCGTAAACTCACCTCTAGTTATGGTAAAGCGAGGCAGTATACGGCGGCTACAGTAAGTTGGTTACCATTGTCCAGTTTTATGCTTATAGATGTGGCCTATAGGTAGTTTTCAGCAAATTCTTTATGGCAGTGGTGCTTGATGCGGTTTCTAATCAGAATACCAGTACCACCATGTGCTTTACCATCGGGATGATTTGTTCCGTAGAACAAGTAGCCTCGTAGATTAAAATTATACTTGTTTGTAAGGTGTGTTTCTGAGAGTAGCATAGGTTAGGTTAGGTTGTAATGGCTGTCGATGTGTTCGACACACTTAGGCCACATTTGGGCCCGTTGTGACACCATGGATCACTCCCTAAAGGATTGCCAACACGTTGGGACGTTTCAAATCTAATAAGGGGTCCAGTGCGTCGACTGGATAAATTTGCTTATTTTTCGCGGGCTAAGCAGTGCCAGTTCCCGAAGTTGTTTAGGAAATACTTTCCAAGAAATTTGTGTCTTCTTTTACTTAAGGCCGGACAGAAACAGAAGAAGTGCTCTGGAGATTCCTCCTCTTCCTCATCTCTACAACTTCTGCAGAAGGGGCATTGTAAGGGGCGTTATGCCTTCGTGCGTGAAAACCTATCATCCAGTGCCCAGTGATGGCCCGGATAACTGCCGAGCAATCCGTTCTACTCAGCTTACAAAGTTTAATAGAGCGAGATTTGCTTATACTAGGCCAGGTCTGCTTTGCTATTCTACTGGTCATAGAAATATCCCAGAGCCTGCTTGCAACGTGGATTGAGTGGGTTTGGAGGATGAGCTTGCAGGTAGCTAGGGGCATACAGATTCCCTCCTTGTCTGGAAGTCGTGCGTCGCCTAGCGAGTTCATCCGCTATACAATTACTTTGGATATCTCGGTGGCCCGGTACCCATATAAGGTTTACGTCGAATTGTTCCGCGATCTCGTTTAGAGATCTGCGACAATTTGTGACTGAACTAGACTTAGTAGTCAGGGCTAGTAGGAATTTGGTATGAGTACTGTAAAGGGTGTCTCTATGTGCTCGTTTGGCATACAGTAGTCAGTCTTAGTGGGGACATGTCTGCTGTTATTTAAATCGCAGAGTGTCCATAGGGCTTGGCAACCCAGTAACCTGAGTCTCTTAAGCGAATTGCTGTCATTGTGGCGCGTTCCACGCTTCTTGTTTTAGTGTCCTAATATTGAGGATGGCATCGAGTGCATCACTTGGGGCTGAGCGGAGAGCTCCTGTAATGCAGAGCTCTGCCATCCTCTGAATTTTATTTATTTTATTGTTTGTGGTTTGTCTCGATAGGGCTGGCCACCAAACTACGATCCCATATAGAAGGATCGGTCTGACTACCGCTGTGTATAGCCAGTGTACGATGTGAGGGGACATGCCCCACTTGAGCCCTATAGCTTTCCTATAAGTGTAGAGAGCTACTATTGCTTTCCTGCTTCGCTCTTGGATATTTAGGTTCCAGTCCAGTTTTTTGTCCGGGTTAGACCTATATATCTCGCGCTTTCGCTGAAGGAGAGGTTAGTCTCCTTTAGTTTTGGGGGTATTAGTTGTGGGATTTTATATTTCCTAGAGAAGAGAACCAATTCAGTTTTAGCGGGGTTGATCCCCAAGCCACTTTTTTCGGCCCAGGTGACCATTTTTTTAAGTTTGGTCGTCATCAGATCGCAAAGCGTTTGGGGGTATTTACCCGCAAATATTATGGCGACGTCATCTGCGTAGGCAACCACCTGGCATCCTCCCCCCTCTATGTCACAGAGTTGCTCATTTACTACTATGTTCCATATGAGAGGAGAATTGGTGCATGTTGAGGCTGAGAGTCACTTCTTCTTAATGTTGGTAGTGTAAACGCATTTGTTGCGGGATTTGGTTGGAACACATTTTGAAGGTGAGTCGCAAATGTGCTGGCTCTATCTTCATCGCTGCGGGTCCAACCGCCTACGGAGTTTCTGATGGGCATCACGGTTTCTGTCGGTGAACAAAGGGTGGGGTGAGCTCTCCATTGTGAGTGTTTTTTACAAGATGTTGATAATTTCTCTATATAACGGCGTTGAGCATATGCTTCTTCCTGCTTTCAGGCTTTGGTGAGTTTACGTGTGGCGTCTTTTAATCTTTGCCGTGCGGAAGGCGATCTGTAAAATTGCCATTCTCGACCTAATCGTCGTTTTTCGCGAACGAGCTGTTCGATTTCTAGATTTGACTTCTTTTGGATGTGTAGTACTTGTGTAGTTTCTGGTATTGCAATACGAGCTGCGGTGACGAGGACGGACTCCAGTGTATTTACACAGTGTTCGATGTCAGCTTCAACATTAAGGAGAGGTTTTAGTTCAATACGTGATATTATATATTTTTTTTTATCGAAGCCAACTAGTTTTATGTGAAGTCAGTCTAATCGGTTGATCTACGGACTCTGTTTATCAAAGTAGTTTTATTAGAACAGGTTAGTGATCAGATGAGAGATCTGAAAGACATTCGGCGCTTATCAGACTTCGAGGAATATATTTAGTAATTGCAAAGTCAATTAAATCGGGTAGTTTCTTGGAATCTGTTGGTCAGTATGTTGGTCTACCGGGAGAAACGTGGTCTAGCTTATTGTTAGCTTTAATAACGGCATTGTAAAGCTGCTTTCCTTTTGGGTTAACGAGTCGAGATCCCCAGTGCGTGTGCTTGGCATTGTAGTCTCCTCCTGCTATAAAGTGTTCTCCAAGTGAGTTAAAAAATTGCGTAAACTCACCTCTAGTTATGGTAAAGCGAGGCAGTATACGGCGGCTACAGTAAGTTGGTTACCATTGTCCAGTTTTATGCTTATAGATGTGGCCTATAGGTAGTTTTCAGCAAATTCTTTATGGCAGTGGTGCTTGATGCGGTTTCTAATCAGAATACCAGTACCACCATGTGCTTTACCATCGGGATGATTTGTTCCGTAGAACAAGTAGCCTCGTAGATTAAAATTATACTTGTTTGTAAGGTGTGTTTCTGAGAGTAGCATAGGTTAGGTTAGGTTGTAATGGCTGTCGATGTGTTCGACACACTTAGGCCACATTTGGGCCCGTTGTGACACCATGGATCACTCCCTAAAGGATTGCCAACACGTTGGGACGTTTCAAATCTAATAAGGGGTCCAGTCCGTCGACTGGATAAATTTGCTTATTTTTCGCGGGCTAAGCAGTGCCAGTTCCCGAAGTTGTTTAGGAAATACTTTCCCAGAAATTTGTGTCTTCTTTTACTTAAGGCCGGACAGAAACAGAAGAAGTGCTCTGGAGATTCCTCCTCTTCCTCATCTCTACAACTTCTGCAGAAGTCATTGTAAGGGGCGTTATGCCTTCGTGCGTGAAAACCTATCATCCAGTGCCCAGTGATGGCCCGGATAACTGCCGAGCAATCCGTTCTACTCAGCTTACAAGGTTTGGTAGAGCGAGATTTGCTTATACTAGGCCAGGTCTGCTTTGCTATTCTACTGGTCATAGAAATATCCCAGAGCCTGCTGGCAACGTGGATTGAGTGGGTTTGGAGGATGAGCTTGCAGGTAGCTAGGGGCATACAGATTCCCTCCTTGTCTGGAAGGAGGGTATCAGTCGTGCGTCGCCTAGCGAGTTCATCCGCTATATAATTACTTTGGATATCTCGGTGGCCCGGTACCCATATAAGGTTTACGTCGAATTGTTCCGCGATCTCGTTTAGAGATCTGCGACAATTTGTGACTGAACTAGACTTAGTAGTCAGGGCTAGTAGGAATTTGAGGGCTGCTTGACTATCACTGTATATATTTATGGCTGTTGCCTCAGTATGATAGTCTCGCAGTTTGTTTATTGCTTCATTGACAGCTAGAACTTCAGCCTGGAAGACACTGCAGTGATCAGGAAGCCTGAACGATAAATTTAGGTGCAGTTCGTGGGAGTATACTCCCCCACCTACTCTCCTGTTCAGCTTGGATCCGTCCGTGTAGAAATTTAAGGCTCCGGCGTGGCCTGGAGTGTCGTTTTCCCATTCTTCCCTTTTTGGTATAAGTACTGTAAAGGGTGTCTCTATGTGCTCGTTTGGCATACAGTAGTCAGTCTTAGTGGGGACATGTCTGCTGTTATTTAAATCGCAGAGTGTCCATAGGGCTTGGCAACCCAGTAACCTGAGTCTCTTAAGCGAATTGCTGTCATTGTGGCGCGTTCCACGCTTCTTGTTTTAGTGTCCTAATATTGAGGATGGCATCGAGTGCATCACTTGGGGCTGAGCGGAGAGCTCCTGTAATGCAGAGCTCTGCCATCCTCTGAATTTTATTTATTTTATTGTTTGTGGTTTGTCTCGATAGGGCTGGCCACCAAACTACGATCCCATATAGAAGGATCGGTCTGACTACCGCTGTGTATAGCCAGTGTACGATGTGAGGGGACATGCCCCACTTGAGCCCTATAGCTTTCCTATAAGTGTAGAGAGCTACTATTGCTTTCCTGCTTCGCTCTTGGATATTTAGGTTCCAGTCCAGTTTTTTGTCCGGGTTAGACCTATATATCTCGCGCTTTCGCTGAAGGAGAGGTTAGTCTCCTTTAGTTTTGGGGGTATTAGTTGTGGGATTTTATATTTCCTAGAGAAGAGAACCAATTCAGTTTTATCGGGGTTGATCCCCAAGCCACTTTTTTCAGCCCAGGTGACCATTTTTTTAAGTTTGGTCGTCATCAGATCGCAAAGCGTTTGGGGGTATTTACCCGCAAATATTATGGCGACGTCATCTGCGTAGGCAACCACCTGGCATCCTCCCCCCTCTATGTCACAGAGTTGCTCATTTACTACTATGTTCCATAGGAGAGGAGACAGAACCCCCCCTTGGGGAGTTCCTCTGTTGATGTGTCTGGTGAGAGTGGATGAACCAAGTGAGGATGATATAACCCTGCTTATGAGCAACTGATTTATCAATCCCACTAGACGGTTATCGACCCCCAGACCCATCAGCGCGCCGGTAATGGCCTCCGGAGTAACATTATTAAAAGCCCCCTCTATATCTAAAAAGGCTATGAGAGTGTATTCTTTAAGCCACAGTGATTTTTCTACGGCAGAAATAACAGAATGCAGGGCTGTCTCCGTGGATCTGCCCTTTCTGTAAGCGTGCTGACTGTTGGAGAGGAACGTTGACGGGATGCTGGTCTTTAAGTGCAGGGCCAGGAGCCGTTCAAATGTTTTTAACATGAAAGAGGATAGACTTATTGGTCTAAAGTCCTCCGGAGCAGTGTGAGATGCCTTACCGGCTTTTGGAATGAAGACCACCTTTGAGGCATTCCATGTATCAGGGATATAACCTATTTTGAAAACTTCAGTGAAGATTCTTTGACGCCAGTTTATGGCTATTGGTCCAGCGTGTATTAGTTTAGCGGGAGTGATATCATCTGGACTGGGCGATTTGTACGGCTGAAAGCTATTTATCGCCCAGTGGATATTACTTCTGCTGAGAAGGGAATGGTTTATGGGTATCTCACCTATAGGTGGATTTGGTAGCTTATCCTGCTTACTGCATCCTGGAAAGTGCATGGAGAGAAGAGCGTCAAGCGACTCCTCGCTCGACGTAGTCCAAGACTGATCTGCCCTTTTAATGTACCCTAGGGTAGGGTTAGTTTTCGAGAGTATCTTTCTCAACCCGGCCGCTTCAGACGATGATTCGATATCCGAGCAAAAAGTGTGCCATGATACTCTTTTGGCTCTCCTTATGGCCTTTTTATAGTTCGCGAGGCTAGTTTTATAGTCAGACCAAGATTGCTCAGAGTCGAGTAACTTATTTCTATTGAATAGGGCTCTGCTATTTGTGCGAAGAGCGTTTAGGTCGGATGACCACCAAGGTGGTTTTTTCTTTAGTTTTGGTCTACTTACTGGACATGCCGCTTTGCTTGCAGAGTTACATGCCTCAGTGAAGGTATTGACCAGGGACATAAGATTTTTTATTGTGTGATGTGTGTGATGTACCTATGGTCAGAGAATGAATGTTCCGTAGATACCTTCCACTTCTGAATAGAGTCGAAGATATTGTGGGAGGCAAGGGTCAAGTCTATGACTTCCTTCCTATTCTTAATTATGAAAGTGGGGTCATTACCTTTATTGCAGATCAGCTGATTCGTGCTGAGAATGTAATCTAGAAGTAACTCACCCCTTCCATTCGTGTTGGTACTACCCCACTGGGTGTGGTGGGCGTTGGCGTCGCACCCGACAATGAGGCCGATTTGCTTGATCTCACAGTCCTTTATGAGGCTTTTCACCTTTTCATCTGGTGGGTCTGCATGTTCGTAGGCCATGTAGCTTGATAGCAGCCTTACCGGAGTTTGCTGGAGCTCCAGGCTTGCCGCGGTGTTATCTTCATTACTGAAATTATGGAGCAAGAAAATACAAAGGTGCTTTCTTGCTAGAATGCAGGTTTTAATTTTACCTTGTGATTCAGGCACTATTAGCTTGAAGTCTTGGGTCCCAAATCCAGAAACCTTGCCACTCACCAGCCAAGGTTCCTGTATCAGGACGATGTCTACTCCGCCTCCAGCCAGGCGGAGCATAAGGGCAGAAGATGCTACCTTACAGTGGTGGAGGTTGATCTGCAGAAGTCTTATCGACATCTGAAGAATTGGCCTCCACTACTGTCTTCTTTTGCGTCCTCATCGTCGGATGAAGGAGCTGCTTCCATATCTGCAAACGTGCAGAGCGCCTTGAGGTCGCGCGTGATAGTGGACGCGTCTGAGGCGTACCCCTCTAACTCCGGGTGCTCAGGAGCTTCCATCTCAGAGGAGATGTCCTCAACAGCTGGCTTGCTGTCGAGACACTCCTCCGTGGCTGCATCCGACTTATACACCTTAATGTATACAGAGCTGAATCCAAAATTCAGCTCTCCTCCGGCTGCCTCGATTGGGGCAAGTGATTCCTTATTGAGGATAATCACTGCCTGGTTTACGGCCCCTTGCATCTCCTCCACCTTGACCACCTTCCAGTCTTGTGTCGGAAGGCTGGGGTTTCATCTTTGGAGCATTTTTAGGATACGCTCCGGTTCCTTTATTGAGGCCGGTATCCAGATCCGTGCCCTTGGTGAGAGTAGCATAACGTCGATATGATTGTCGAGAAAAAATTGAAACGCCATTAGCGTTCCACATAGATATACGTAGGGGAGCCATCGATTATTTTGTGATAGCAGCATTTGTATCAAAGGATTTTGGTTTCGCATTAAATCTTGCATGGTTGTCCGCATAAATGCCATGAACTACATAAGGCTTTGCTGCAGGTTAAATAATATTGCTTCAGAATTGCTCTGTTGCTGCTCCGTTGGTTGATACTGCTTTGCCGTTTTGGATTCCAAATGAGCTGCTTGTGATTTTACGCATTTGCGAATGTCACGTTTTTTTGTAAAGTTTTCGGGGCCAAAAGAGGATCAGCCTGCAGTCGAAAAGAAGACATCTGGGTTTAATTTGGATGTAGGATTGGGGACGTGCAGTGGTCACTCGCCGGTGGAGTCAACTTTTCATCTCCTTATATATTGGGCATCCTTTGTAATTAGCTGTGTGATTACCACCGCAGTTGCTGCACTTTTTTGTAGTGGGGTCGTCTTTATCCACTGGGCAGTGTGCAGGGTCGTGAAGCTCTCCGCAAACCACACACACCGAACGCAGTGCACAGTATTTTCTTGTATGGCCATATTCTTGACAATTCATGCATTGTACCGGTCCCTTGCGTTTATGTGGTTCTTCTACTGTGATTCTACGGTGCAACAAGAACTGAAGTTTATATATTGGGTGCACTTCGTTGTTCTTTAACGACTTGTTTTCAGGTTCAACCTTGAATAGCGGCTGCGGTTTCTTGTCTCTGTTTAGGATGTTGAAAACTGTCTTAGCGCTAAATCCTTTATCTTGTAGCGCCTTAGTTATTTCTTCAGGTGTAACGTCAGGCTCAATGCCCTTCAGTACGACTTGCAGTCCCTTGCTGCTTTTTAGTTGGTACGTGTAGAAGTTCTTTTTACTGTCGTTTAGAAACTTCGACAACACTCTATAATTATCTTCGGACTTCAATTGGACTTTTGTTTCATGAATGTTGCACTTTACAAGGGGGATTATATGAAAACTGTCCGCCCCAATAAGCTCTATAAATTTAATTACGAGAGCATTGGAGCTTTTCTCTCGGATATATATATGGGGTGGCTTTGGCTTTCTTTTATCACCTTCGCCAGCTTCAGAGGGCAGATCGTCAGAGTTGTCTGCCAGAATTTTAAACTTGTTATTTTAAATTGGATTTTCGTTTGTATCTAGGCTTGAGTCGCCACGGATAATTTTTGGCTTCGAGTTTAGGGGGCTCGACTTTCTTTTAATTTGAATGTAGCGGTCCATACCAGTCTGAACAGCTGGACCCGTTTTTGGTTTTTGTTTTGATTCTTGTTTTTTAACGTTGTTGTTCTTGGCGGCGATGGGGCTTGAGCTTGAAGTTGTAGTCATAATTGAATGATCCGCTTGCGTTGCAGAAATCGCTTTGGGTATTGTAGCCGTTAACGCGTTGTTGATGACGGATACAGTTGCAGTTGTTGTTGTTTCTGCGATTGTAGTAGCTACTGAGTTCATTGTACTAGTTGTTGGAGGTGTGTGTGTCGAAATTAATGCGACCACTGGTGCTGGAGAGCTGCACTGCGAGTTCCATGAGCTAGAGGTTACAGGGGGAGAGCCGGAGAGCAAGATCGTGGTCTCTGGCCGTCAGCTGACAAGAGAGCTGAATTACGCTGCAATTCGGTATCACGGGTTGAAAAGTACGAGTAGAACCCATTTCTCTGGTCGATAGAGCTTCTTCGCTCTTTTTCTTGAACATTGCTCATTTTGCACGATTTGTGCGTGGCACTTTTTATATTATTATTAGTTTTTCACTTGTGTTAAGAATAACAACTGATGTTAGCGCTATTGCTCTATTACTCGGATACACTTTAATGTTATAATAATTTATCTTTTTCTTTTGACTGTCACTATGTCCACAGTTGTGGCGCTTTCCGGAGCGCGTAAAATAACACGACCGTTCACCACGAAGGTTGATTGCGATGAACAACAACTGAACAACAGTATATATTTAACTTATATTATGTATAAAAACTGTTAAGTGCTTCTGCTGTGTTTTGTGTTTGTTTTAACAATTATAATTGTTGTTCTTTGCAATTTTACACTCTTCAACTCTCTCGCTTTTGGCTCCCTATCGTAAAACTGTTCTTGAAATTGTGCACTCGTTGTTGTACTTGTTCGCAATTAGGCGAACATTTTTAAGTTCAGCTCTAACGCTTCAACTTCTCTCTTAACTAACGTTCTCCTCTTTTTTTTTGTGTTCTTACTCTATCTCTCTCTTTGAGTAGTGTTGTTGTGATTCAAATACCCTTCCGCAGGTTCTGCTTAATTCTTCATAATGCTGTTTGCTGCATTAGGAACTGCAAATACCAGCAAGATTAAAATGCGGCATGCATTGTTTGCTGGTTGTGTGACAAGTATGTACATGTGAAATGTGCCGGCTTCACGGTGAAAATTAGAGGTTCTATTGTAAATAACAGCGGACTAAAATGGTCTTGCGAATTTTGTCATCAAGCTGAGGCGAATATGTCCAGATTTGTTAGTCAAACAAGAGAGAATTTCTGTAGATTGCGAATGGGTTTAAGTATGTTGCATAAAGAATTTCAGACAATAGAGAAGCAGTTCAATGCCCTTCAGGTCCAAAGGTCTCCAAAGTCGCCAATTAATACACCTATGGATGACGTCCAGGGAATACTTTTATTTAAACACCTATCAAAAATCTTGTAGCTGTTCCCTTAAGGAAATAGATATTTATCTCTAGGTTGCATCCGGATACTTCGATTGATGACGTAAAAGCGTATGTTCTCTTACAGCTGTAAATAAATTTTAATTTTCTTTTGCTAGAGACAATTATTCACAACAATTTTTTGTACAAAATTTTGGTCAAATGATTTGCTTATCAAAGAGTTTACTCCTCATAAAAGAATAAGACCTACTGTCTCGTTACCAATAAATTTATCTACAGTTGAACCAGTTGATCCATCGAATCTTTCAAAAAACTAACTTTTCCTTTCCTGTTAGCGTGATTATTTGTGATTATTCACTAACAAGTTCACCACTTACAGTTTGTTGCAATAAAGTTAACTGTTTATCAAAATTCTGTTTATATAACCTGCTCCTATATCCCGCCGCAATCGGATCTTTCTGTTTATCTTGAATACTTTTCTAATATACGCTTAATATCCTCCAAACTTTCGGATACCGATTTTTTGTGTGTATTGTTTATAATCTGGTTGTTCCTACTAGTTCTTATGAGTTTGTAAATATCATCCTAGATCATTCACTTTATCAAGTAAACAATATTCGTAATTGTAACAACCGTCTGGACCTAATAAACACTATGCTAAAAATGAATCTTGTTTTACCTTTTCTTGAGCAAACAGTGCTCCCTTAAGCAGCGTCTAAGCCTCGCTGTTTTATAAAAGGCGATATTAACAAATTAAATTACCTCATTATTAATCATGACTGGTCCCAGTTTTTTGCGAGCAATAACTTAGAATTTGCTCTGTGTCTTTTTTATGACACTTTGATCATCTTTTTTGATCAATGCGTTCCTCGAAGGTACTCAGTAAGGTCAAATAAAACCCCATGGTTTACCCGAGAGGTATCAAGTCTAAAAAATTTAAAATCACGATATTTTAAAAAATATAAACGTAGCGGGAACGATGTCGACTTTTTACGTTATTCTATTGCTAAATGTAACTCACTAATTTTAACTCACTTAACTAGCAACTTTACAACGATTATTTGTGTCATTGCAAATAAATATTAGTATCAGTCAAATAATGATCAGGATCAGGCTACTTTGTTAATAGTTTCTGTCGTAGTACATCCTATCCCTATAATTTGCAAAAATCTAACTTTATTCCTGAACCCGTAAGCTCAATTTAATTAAACGAGTATTCTCCGCAGGCCCCGATGGGTTGCCAGGATGCGTACTTAGGCTGTCAGGCAGCATTCTGCAGCCCACAAATGCTGACAACGAGGACAACACACCAAGACATCAACAGCAGCGGCGACTACCGGCAGCGCATCGTTTCCATCTTGGCATTTTGCGTACCCTGCAGTGCACGCACAGCGGAAAAATACCTCGTGGTAAGCTGGCCCACGGCCATTATCTTATAAGTTTCCGACACTAACGACAAAGACATGGAGTGAATTAAGACAAGAAAAATAAAGATATCAAAGCGCTTTGCGAATACCCTGTATGCTTAAATGAAATGTGTAATAAATTGCATTAAAAGTGAAAGTGAAAAGTTTCGGCGGGTGTGAAACGTGGTCGCGATCGGCTTGGCACGTGCAAGGGATGTCAAGAGAGGTGCTGCACTCCCACACCTCTGTCACTTGCATATTCGTCAAGTTTGAGCCATGTTGGTAAACCCTGGGAACATTCCACTAACGAGACATCAGGTCAAACCTAATATCGTTTGTGAGTTTGTCACCCAGGGCTACCGTCACATGGTTCTGATGCCGGTAATTGCTGGAAATATTCCCCCAGACGAGAGCTCGGGTTGTACCTCCACTCGTGTGCGAGTATTACCGTCAGGATTACCGTTTACTGGGTACGGTAGCGCTGGAACGCTTCTACAAGCGAGATATTGGGTTGTACCTTCTCTCGCTACCCAAAATTGCCTCGATCCGCGATTGCACCAGGTAGGGTTTCTTTTAGACCCAGTACTTTAAAAAAGTACAAATGGGTCTATTACGTTTGTGCAAAAAAATGTGCGTAACAGGCAGAAGGAGGCGTGGCAGATCCCATAAAGTATATATATTCTTGATCAGCATCAACAGCCGAGTCGATATAGCCATGTCCGTCTGTCTGTCTGTCCCTTTTTGTGTCGCCTTGATCTCGGAGACTATATGAGCTAGAGAGACCAAATTTGGCATGTAGGTTCATCTATATCATGCATTGATCAAGTTTGCTTTAGATTTTTGCCACGCCCACCTTCGCCCCCGGAAATTGAAATACAAAATTTCGAAGTCGAATTTCAAGAGCCCCTTTAATACTAGCCCTTTGATTTTTGGTACATCTAATATACACTATAGTCCAAATCTGTCCAGAAAATTCATTCTAATCGGAAGTTATTCAACAAACAATGTTACGGGCGAAAGGAAGAAGAAGAGACGCTAGCGACCTCTGTGTTTATTAACTTTTAACTTATCTTCGTAGTGGCGCCAACTATTGAATGGTACGCAACATTGAAGAACAATCTATAGTGCACGGTTTGTACTCAAAAAGTACTGGGTCACCTACTGTCGAGCATGCTCTACTGTAGCTTACTGAATTTTTTTAGCTAGTTTTGCGAGGAGCGTCTATATTTCCCTTTGACACCCTATAATTCATTTCCAGCCATCCCAGATATTAAAAATTTTCTGTAATTGGCCTTGGCCGTTCTGAGACGCCGACCCTGGCTGGAAAAACTTCCTTACAAGGTACTGCGCTGGCTCTTTATATCTACTCTTACATAGACTATTTACTTTATCTGTTGCATCTTGCTCATTCCCTTCTATTTGGAAGGAATCATATCATTCCGTTACACAAAAGTGGCCCTAAGAGATTCGTTAACAACTATAGGCCAATTACAAAAATGTCTGCTACACCTAAACTTTTTAAAATTATTACTTCACAACTTGCTCATTTGTGTAGGTCTATAATTTCACCTTACCAACATGGTTTTGTGAAACATAGATCTACAACCACAAACCAGCTCGAATTTTCTTCTTAAGTCATCAAGGGCTTTAAAAATAAAATGAAGGCTGATGTTGTTTATACCGACTTCAGTAAAGCATTTGACTCTGTTAACCACTTAATAAATTGAATTTAATTGGATTTCCATATAATCTTCTTGTATGGTTATCCGATTACCTTTCTAACAGAACACAAAAAACCTTGTCTTCAAGTCGGCTATTTCGAGGCCCGTCTTGATAACGTCCGGTGTTCCTCAGGGTAGTCATCTTGGACCTCTTCTATTTAACCTCTTTATTGACGTGATGTGAAGTTGTGTCTGTCATTTACGAACAGTTTCTACTCTGATTTACTGCAAGCAGATCTTGCACGCTTTATAAATTTAATTTACTAAATCTTAACTGTCCTAAATGCAAGGCTATGACTTTCTATAGACACTTGATTTGGCAGCCCTTACTAGAATAGATGAAGTAAATGATCTTGGTATTCTCCTCGACCATAGACTGAAGTTTGATACAGATGTTGCTTTAATGGTCAGTAGGGCGACTCAAGTTCTTGGGTTCATAATACGATAGGCAAAGAAATTTGATGACCCTTATACGATAAAATTACTTTATGTATCTCTTGTTGGTCCGATTCTGGAATATGGTTCGTGTGTTTGGTCTCCACAATACTCTAACCACCAGGATCGTATTGAGTCTGCCCAAAAAAATGTCTATCATTTGCTTTACGAGGTTGTAATTGGGTTTTGGGCTTTAATTTACCCCCGTGTTCAAATAGACTTCTTTTAATTAATCTATTCACTTTAACTAACCGTCGTATTATGCATGGCGTTATGTTTATGGCCAGGTAAACCTGTAATTTTGTTAATCTTTGTTCTAATAACTATTCCCAGCATGAACCCTTTCGAATGCTCTGTACGGATTATAATAGACTTTACAATGTCTTAAATGAAAATGCCTCAGCTTTACCTATTTAAACATCTATGTTATTCTCTCTAACTTATAATAACTAGCACTAACATTATATCAGACCTCAGTCTCCGACTAACACTCAACAAGCACAGACGTCTTTCGCGATCATTGAATTTCTACACCGTTATTTTGCTTTCTTCCATTACACCGCCTCTTAATAATTTTTTCTTTTGCTAACGGGCGTGCGAAAAAAAATTTTAACACAGCGCCCTTAACTACAATATAAGTTAACCATGGCCCCGGCCAACTGGAGGGAGCGACAACCGCTTCTCCATTCTCGGAGACAGCCCTAAAACAAAGAAGAAAAAAAAACATTTTCAGAAAGTGCCATTTGACTTCTCTAACCTCCCAGAAGTGTCACCACAAAACCCAAAATACATCACGCTATCAGCGTCAAACGACGAGAAACCTATTACTGAATTCTCATGCTTTGCTGTGCACCGCGGACGCAGCAGAAAAATTCCTGAAAACAACCGATCTTACTGGAGTATGTGAAATCACCTGCAAATTACACGAATCTCTGAATTCAGTTAAAAGCACCATCTATGCGCCGTACCTAAATAACATCTCCGAAGAGGAAATCGTAAAAGAGCTCCAATCAAAACACGTCACATCCATCTACAAGTTCAATAAGCTTATAGATGGGGTCTCCAAACCCTCTGGTGTCATCCTCGTAACCTTCAACTTATTTACACTTCCCACAAAGCTTAATATCTCCTGGAACACTGTTAAGGTACGGGAGTATATCCCCAACCCCATGCGCTGCAAGACGTGCCAACGACTAGGACACACTGCAAAGCACTGCGAAAACCAGGCCATGTGCTCCAACTGCAACCTCTCCCCACACTCCCCAGAGAAATGCTCCAGAACACAATGCGCAAACTGCGGCGGAGATCACGCTGCTTCGTCCCCTTTATGCCCTAAATTCCAAGAGCAGAAAGGATTGGTTTTTTAATCAAACGCCACATACCCCACGAATTAATTCAAATCAACTCCCAAATTTTATGCGACGCAATTCTCTTAAAACTAAACACAAAAATCACAATAACCAATTCATACATACCCCCTAACCAAAAATTGACGGCCTCCGAGTTACTTACGGTAATAGGACAAGTTAATTCTCCTGTAGTTTTGTTAGGGGATTTTAACTCTTGGCACCCCTATGGGGATCCCCCTTACCAAATTCACGCGGAAAAAAAATGGAAAACTTTATCAACTCTTCACAGCTTACCCTCCTAAATGACGGCTCAGCCACTCATCTTTCCACACATAACTCAATGACACATGTAGATATAACACTGATCTCGCCCCAATTACTCCACAGGTGCAATTGGACCATTTCCGACTCTTTGTATTGACCACCTGCCAATTATAATAACGCTAACGAACCAATTTAAAGCCGATAAATCTACACCCACAATCAAGTATAAAACTGACCAAGCCGCTTGGGACAACTTTCGGGCCAATTTAACTTTTCCCCCTGCTCAGACCAATAACATTCACAAAGCTGTCGCATTTCTTACTAGAGCAGTGAGGAGAGCGGCTAACACTTCCATTTCCCAAACACACCGTGTCCCTTACACACGTAAAATACCCTTTTCTAAATAATCTACGTGCAGATAAGCAAGCCCTCTGGAAAAACTACAAAAATTCCATGTCCCAAAAAAATCTTATAGCATATAAAAAAGCCAATGCGACATTTAAATACCAGGTGAAAATAGCAAAAAGAAGGGCACTCTTTGCCTTTACAACCAACATTAACCCCCCATCCAGCTCCAAAAAAATTTGGTCCGACATTAAAAGCCTCACAGGCACCCCCCGTACGCCAATAAAATTTCTGCACATAAACTCGTCAACCCTTACAGCATCGAAGGACATAGCAGAAGACTTTGGTAATCACTGGCAGAACTACTCGAAAGATGATAACTTCTCCGAGCAATATATTCAATTTAAAAACACTTCCCTCTCCACCATCTACTGCCCCCACCGATTGTCTGCATCAGCACAACACCTCGACTCTCACATCACTCTGTTTGAACTGGATTCCGCCTTAGCCCATAAAAGGAAAGACTCCTGGTATCGACAGAATCTCTTACCCAATATTAAAACAATTTCACCAAGAAGCCAAGCTTAAACTACTTCACATTTATAATCTTATATTAGACAACGGTCAGTACCCACACACTTGGACATCCGCTACCATTGTTCCAATGCTGAAGCCACAAAAGTCATCTCTTGACTTAGGCAGTTTCAGACCCATATCTTTACTTCCATGCATGAGTAAATTATTCGAAAATATAGCGCAAGCTAACTTTGGCGCGCCAAAGTTTGGATACCCTTGCAGTGCCCTGTGTAAGCCGTCAGATTTTTTACAAAATTTGTTAAATGTTGATTTCGAACCGATCGTTCCTATGGCATCTATATGATATAGTAGTCCGATTTACACCAAATTTGGTCAGCCTATTTAAAACTTAATCAAACACACAACGTTTATATTTGGTTGAGGTTTTTGAGAAACAAAAAAGTTTTTGATACTAAATGTTGTGTTCGAACCGATCGTTCCTATGGCAGCTATATGATATAGTAGTCCGATTTACACCAAATTTGGTCAGCCTGTTTAAAACTTAATCAAACACACAATGTGTATATATTTGGTTGAGATACCTTGAGAAACAAAAAAGTTTCTCATACTAAATGTTGTTTTCGAACCGATCGTTCCTATGGCAGCTATATGATATAGTAGTCCGATTTACACCAAATTTGGTCAGCCTGTTTAAAACTTAATCAAACACACAATGTGTATATATTTGGTTGAGATATCTTGAAAGACAAAAAAGTTTTTCATACTAAATGTTTATTTCCAACCGATCGTTCCTATGGCAGCTATATGATATAGTTATCCGATCCGGCCGGTTCCGACATATGTGCTGCGTGCAGCAAGAAGATGGACCTGTACCAAGTTTCATCAAGATAGCTTCAAAACTGAGAGACTAGTTTGCATAGAAACAGACGGACAGACGGACAGACGGACAGACGGACATGGCTATATCGACTTAGCTCGTCGCCCTCATCAAGAATATATATACTTTATGGGGTCTGTGAGGCTTCCTTTAATGCGTTACACATTTCGTGACAAAATTATAATACCCTCTGCAAGGGTATAAAAATAATAGCCCGACGCCTCACTTGGTTCATCGACAGACGCAAGCTAACTTCTAACAACCAAGTCGCATTTAAAATCCATCACAGCACAATGGACGCACTACTACAAATCGAACATTTCGTGTCGGACGCCCTTTCAACCAAAAATCATGTCTCCATACTGGAAAGGCGTTCGATCGCGTGGGAGTACACGTTCTGAAAAAACTTGAGCTTTGGAGAGTGCGTTCGAAGATCTTTCATGCTGTAGAGGCCTTCATGACTCGACACTCCTTCAGAGTCCGAGTTAACAATACTATCTCTAAAACATATACACTACACAATGGCATCCCTCAAGGGTCCCCCCTATCATTGGTTTTATTTACTATAGCATTTGATGAGCTTAGTAAAATAATTTTAAAACACAAAATATTCAACTTTCCCTCTACGCAGATGACGCCATTATATACACAAAAATCAAAAATCTAAATACTATCGAACAAGTGTTCAAAATAATTCTTAAAGACATTAAAGACTGGGGAAACATGTCTGGTGCATACCTTAAAATTAGCAAGTGCAAAACCCTGCATATCTGCAGAAAAAGAAATTGCGTTCCACCTAGTATTACGTTTAAAAATATAGCGCAAGCTAACTTTGGCGCGCCAAAGTTTGGATACCCTTGCAGTGCCCTGTGTAAGCCGTCAGCTTTTTACAAAATTTGTTAAAGGTTGATTTTTAACCGATCGTTCCTATGGCAGCTATATGATATAGTAGTCCGACTTAAACCAAATTTGGTCAGCCTGTTTAATACTTATTCAAACACACAATGTGTATATTTGGTTGAGATATCTTGAGAAACAAAAAAGTTTTTCATACTAAATGTTGTTTTCGAACCGATCGTTCCTAAGGCAGCTATATGATATAGTAGTCCGATTTACACCAAATTTAGTCAGCCCGTTTAAAACTTAATCAATCACACAATGTGTATATTTGGTTGAGATATTTCGAGAAACAAAAAAGTTTTTCATACTAAATGTTGTTTTCGAACCGATCGTTCCTATGGCAGCTATATGATATAGTTATCCGATCCGGCTGGTTCCGACATATGTACTGCGTGCAGCAAAAAGACGGACCTGTACCAAGTTTCATCAAGATAGCTTCAAAACTGAGAGACTAGTTTGCATAGAAACAGACGGACAGACAGACGGACATGGCTATTTCGACTCAGCTCGTCGCCCTGATCAAGAATATATATACTTTATGGGGTCTGTCCTTCAATGCGTTACACATTTCGTGACGAAAATATAATACCCTCTGCAAGGGTATAATAATAACCCTATAAATGACGTAGAATCACTTAAAATATTAGGTATAATTTTTGATAAAAAACATAACTTTAAACAACACTGTAAATATCTTAGGAAACGCCTAGAATCTTCAACACGAATTATAAATTTCCTTAGCTCTAAATTTTCAATGATTCACCCCAACTCCCTTATAAATATTACCAAAGCCATAATCCTCGCCAAACTTGACTATGGACTACCTATCTAAGCAAACATTAGAGTGCTGCAACCGCCATATAACTTTGCAGTCCGTCGAAGTCTAAAAGCGTTTTCCACCTCACCCACAAAATGCATTATGGCTGAGGCTGGTCTTCCAACCATCAACCAAAGGCTCCTCACAGAAACCAGAAAATTGGCACTCAATTTCTGCAACATATCGAACGTAAATATCCACCACATTTTCAACAAAGCATTGGCCGCCAAAAAAAACTACAAAATTTCCATCAGCCACTCGGCGATGCGCTGTGGAAATCGCTAAATACGCCCACACACTATGGAACCTCTCGAAGACTTCCGTGCCCTCCTTGGGAACTACAGACCTCTTCTTTTAATCTTAGTCTCCATGAACGGAAAAAAGATATAACCAACCCGGTTATGTTCAGAAAACTCTTTGCAGAGGAATCAGCTAAACTAGCTGATGCGACCTGGCTCTTCACCGATGCGTCGAAGAACAACAACTGCGTCGCATTCGCAGTGGTAAACAAAGACAACATCATCCTTTCTGCGGGAGTCCTCCCAGAGTGCAGCTCTGTTTTTAGAGCTTTTAAAAACTTCGAATTCATTTCGTCAAGACCAGTTGCAGTGAACTTAACTCTACGGATCGACAAAAGAACATCATTCAAACTAACACACGGAGGAGGAGTTCTGGTACGTATTGACACTTACTTCAGGTACTGATGTTTGCACATATTTTCTATATAGCTCGTTAATACAAGTATCAATATTGTGTGTTGTTTCCTGTTTCGTAATACCAAGACTACGAATTTGAATTCATGTTTGTCTAGTAGTGAATGTACTTTGGAAGGTAGACAAGTAGTAAGATTTTTTTGCGGACTTAATGTGCTGTACTACACTTCTCATAAGACGTTTGTAATGCACATTAACATTTGTTTTTTTGTAGCGTTCGCAATTATCACATGCCTTACCGCGTAAAATAATAGCACACTTTTTTTTATGGTTAAGCCAGGGTTTTTGCTGTGCTTGTGGTACATACTTATCAAAAAGTTTTGAAATAGAGGTATTCATTAAACGTAGCTGTAAGTCAGCTGAGGTAAAAGAATATATTTTACTTCAGTCAAATTATAATCAATACGTCTAAAGTCCAGTTCCAAATAGACTCTCGCATCGACAAGACGTGTCCACGCATAGTCATTTTTCGCGCGCTTATCTCGTTGATCTCAGTTTTTGTAAACAGTCTCAGAGAAGAAACAAAAAAGTGCCGTTACCCGATAACCGTTTGTTACTCGCTACGATGCGGAGAGATGACCCTCCAGACAAAAACAAATCGGACCAGAGATTTGTTGTTGTTAAACGACTAGATGACAACTCAATGTCAAATGTTTCACCGTTTGTTATTAAGAAAATTATTGACCATACCTGCGGCGGTGAAGTTCTTTTTGCAAAGAAGACCCGCGACGGAAATTTATTAATCAAAACTAAGAATGGAACACAAGCCCAAAAATTGGTAAAGATGACAACATTTAGTGATTTCCCTGTGGAAGTTAAAGAACATCTCTCGCTGAACTCTTCCAAAGGAAGAAGTTATCAAAAACGAGCTTACTCCTCAAAATGTTACCCAAGTGAAAAAAATCAAGAAGAAGATCAACGATCAACTAATTGAAACAGGCCTATTAATTTTAACTTTCGGAAGCGCCTCTTTTCCGGAAAGTATTAAAATTGGTTATGAATCAGTTAAAGTGAGGGCATTTATTCCACCACCACTACGTTGCTACAATTGCTTTAGATTTGGACATATTTCAAAATTATGCCGCAACAAAAAAATCTGCATTAATTGCTGTAATCACTCCTCGGTAATCAGAAAGTGCCCACTCTTTGTTAAACACCAGGAAATACAAGCGATCAAAACGCTTGATAAAGTTGACATGAAGACAGCTATAAACACCTAAAAAACCAGACACGCCCACGATGGATCTCTATATTCTAGCGTTGTGAAAAGCAACCTAGATAAAATTAATGATAGTATAAACACTTCTCAACTAACCCTTTCCCACTTAGTTCCGAGCTGAACCCTTATCTCACCTTTTTATACCCTTGCAGAGGGTATTATAATTTTGTAACGCATTAAAGGAAGCCTCACAGACCCCATAAAGTATATATATTCTTGATGAGGGCGACGAGCTAAGTCGATATAGCCATGTCCGTCTGTCCGTCTGTCCGTCTGTTTCTATGCAAACTAGTCTCTCAGTTTTGAAGCTATCTTGATGAAACTTGGTACAGGTCCATCTTCTTGCTGCACGCAGCACATATGTCGGAACCGGCCGGATCGGATAACTATATCATATAGCTGCCATAGGAACGATCGGTTGGAAATAAACATTTAGTATGAAAAAAATTTTTTGTCTTTCAAGATATCTCAACCAAATATATACACATTGTGTGTTTGATTAAGTTTTAAACAGGCTGACCAAATTTGGTGTAAATCGGACTACTATATCATATAGCTGCCATAGGAACGATCGGTTCGAAAACAACATTTAGTATGAGAAACTTTTTGTTTCTCAAGGTATCTCAAACAAATATATACACATTGTGTGTTTGATTAAGTTTTAAGCAGGCTGACCAAATTTGATGTAAATCGGACTACTATATCATATAGCTGCCATAGGAACGATCGGTTCGAACACAACATTTAGTATGAAAAACTTTTTTGTTTCTCAAAAATCTCAACCAAATATAAACGTGTGTGTTAGATTAAGTTTTAAATAGGCTGACCAAATTTGGTGTAAATCGGACTACTATATCATATAGATGCCATAGGAACGATCGGTTCGAAATCAACATTTAACAAATTTTGTAAAAAATCTGACGGCTTACACAGGGCACTGCAAGGGTATCCAAACTTTGGCGCGCCAAAGTTAGCTTGCGCTATATTTCTAAAAATATAATTGACTACAATGACATAACAATTGAGCCTAAGACAACATCTAACACTGAACTCCCTTGTACCTCTAAGCCTTTAACCCCCAACCCTTTAGTAAAAATTCTCCCTAGAGCCACCTCTAACCGAATGAAAAGACAACTTAAAGCTAAAGCTAACGTTCAATCTAAATCTTTAAAACAAAATATGAAACGATCTCCAGATTCTATTCTTTCCAACAACTCAGACATATCCGATATAGATTTGCCTCCTGATGATGGTAATATAACTTAAATAAACTATTCTCTTAACTGCTGGATCACTACAGAATGATCTCGCTCAACTCTCTGCCATGTCGCCATACTTATACTCTCTCTCTACAGAATTCGATGCCATCTGCGTCGAAATCTGTTCAAAAAAACAATTAAATATTATTTCTACCTACGTCCAACCTAAAGCTGTCTTTACCCTTTCCAACTTAATTTCTGTTCTTTCCCCTCCTAATAACAAACCTTCGTTTATAACTGGAGATTTTGATAGCTGGCACAAACGTTGGGGTTCCCCAGTCAACAATAAGAAGGGCCTAATTCTTGATAAGTTTTTAACCCAATCTAATTTAATCCTTCTTTATGATAAAAGCCCTACCCACCTCAGTACACATAACACTCTTACTCACATAGATCTCAGCTTCTGTACTCCGGATCTACCAATTGACTCGGGGTGGAAAATCGAAGATTACTTCTTTGGTAGTGATCACTTACACATTATTTCTCGCCTTTTCCAGGACACTTAGTCCCATGCAAAAATTGTTAGACCGTCTTTTAAACTTAGTAAAGCTGATTGGAAACTTTTCCAATCCTTGTCCAATTCTAAAAACCAATCTACCACTATCAGTTCCAACATTAACAAAGAATCAGCCAACTTGAATAAAATTATTTTATATAGTGCACATCAAAGTATCCCCAAAGTTGCTCAATTAATTTCAAAATCAGTTCCGTGGTGGAATAAAGAACTAGAAGCACTACACAGCTTAAAAAACTCTGCGTGGCGTACACTTAAAAGATATATTTCTACGGAAAATATCATCGATTTTAGAAGGAAAAATGCAATATTCCGAAGGGCTCTAAAAGCAGCCAAAAGACAATCCATTTCTAAATTTACAGAAGAGATTAACCCTACTACTCCGGCCGTCAAAATCTGGAACAATATTAGACGCTTTTGCGGTATGCATCCTACTAAGGTTATCCACTGTATTATTCCACCCTGTAATCAAAAAATCTCAAGTCAACAGGATATTGCTGATTTCTTTTGCAATAACTGGTCCGTTCAGTCTCAAGACTCCTCATTTTCTAGTCTCTTTAGGTTAGGTTAGGTTGTAATGGCTGTCGATGTATTCGACACACATAGGCCACATTTGGGTCCGTTGTGATACCATGGATTCTAGTCTCTTTACTGTCAATAAAATTAGAACTCTTTCCGATTCACTAATTTACCCTCATAGTAAACGAGCATATCCAATAGAAGTTGACATTAATTATACAGAATTCTCGGCTGCCTTAAATTCTCTAAAAGGCAAAACTCCGGGTTTTGATAGGATTAACTATCAAATGATAAAAGAACTACCTATCAATGTCCATAAGAGACTAATTGATCCCTTTAACTGCATTCTTCATAAATGTATTCCTCAACAATATAAATTGAGTATTATAGTACCTATCCTGAAACCTGACAAAAACAAGACTATCGTCCTATCGTCCAATATCACTGAACTCTTGTGTAGCTAAAATACTAGACAAAATAGTAGCAAAGAGACTTTGGTGGTTTGTAACTAACTACAAACTGCTACACAAAAGTCAGATTGGTTTTAGGAAGGGCAAATCGGTTATGGATTGTCTGTTATTTGCAGACCATCTTATCAAACGAGCCCTTAGCTCAATAAATCATTTATCTTTAATTTCGCTTGATTTTTGTAAGGCATTTGAAAAAATTGGCTTTCATGTAGTTATTGACCAACTTATTAATTGGAAAGTAGGCCCCAAAATAATTAATTACGTAAGAAACTTTATGACACGCCGACAAATCAAAGTTAGAGTTGGTAATTACCTCTCAAAAACTCATTCACTTAATAATAGTATCCCGCAAGGCTCGCCACTATCGGTCATTTTATTTGTTATAGCATACCAAAAACTTGTTGAAATAATTGACATAAATAAAGAAATTCAAATCAGCGCTTATGCTGACGATTTCAATCTCCTTGTCAAATTAGATAAGGAAAAAAACATAACCATTAACCTTGATTCTTTAGCTCTTAATATTTCAAACTGGTGTTCCTACTCAGGAGCCAGTATTTCGCTTGACAAATGCAAACACATGCACATTTGCAATAAACATAACTGTCATTGCACCATCTCTTTTGGTAACTTCCATCTTCAAAATGTCCGTTCGCTGAAAATGTTAGGCGTTTTCTTTAACGCCAAACATAACTGGAACTCACACATTGATTATCTTACAGATCCCCTTCATCAACGCCTCAATATTATCAAATGCCTTTCGAGTGTTAAATATAATTGCAGCACCCTTACACTTATCTCTGTAGTTAAAGCCCTTCTTTTATCTAAAATCGACTTTGCACTTCACCTTTATGGCAATGCTCCTAAAACCTCTATTAAAAAAATAAATACAATTATACATTCAGCAATTAGATTCGCATTAGGGGCTTTCCGCTCCACTCCTATCAAAAATTTGTTTTTTGAAGCTAATATTCCGCCACTTAACAACAGAAAAGATAAACTTACAGGAAATTTGTTTACTACCATAATCAACAGTTCTGATTCCCCGTTATACATTATAATGAAAAATTACCGCCCGCCCAAGAGTGGCAAAAATTTTCGACTATAGATAGAATCATCTCATTTCTAAACTTAAACATAAATCCCCGCCTTGGAATCTACACCCAAAATCTATTAATTTATCTCTAAGCTATATAAATAAAAATTCAAATCCTCCTGAAATTTTCAGGAAAGAGTTTGCTAGAATGCAGTCGGAACAATATCAAAACACTACTTTCATATACACAGATGGGTCTCAAATTAATGGCTCTACTGGTTATGGAATAACCTCAAGTCACACCATCCTCTTTTACGGTGTTCTTCCTTCGTACACAACATTGTTATACCCTTGCAGAGGGTATTATATTTTTGTCACGAAATGTGTAACGCATTGAAGGAAGCCTCACAGCCCCATAAAGTATATATATTCTTGATCAGGGCGACGAGCTAAGTCGATATAGCCATGTCCGTCTGTCCGTCTGTCTGTCCGTCTGTCCGTCTGTTTCTATGCAAACTAGTCTCTCAGTTTAGAAGCTATCTTGATGAAACTTGGTACAGGTCTGTCTTTTTGCTGCACGCAGTACATATGTCGGAACCGGCCGGATCGGATAACTATATCATATAGCTGCCATAGGAACGATCGGTTCGAAAACAACATTTAGTATGAAAAACTTTTTGTTTCTCAAGATATCTCAATTATTAAGTTTTAAACAGGCTGACCAAATTAGGTGTAAATCGGACTACTATATCATATAGCTGCCATAGGAACGATCGGTTCGAAAACAACATTTAGTATGAAAAACTTTTTTGTTTCTCAAAATATCTCAACCAAATATACACATTGTGTGTTTGATTAAGTTTTAAACAGGCTGACCAAATTTGGTTTAAATCGGACTACTATATCATATAGCTGCCATAGGAACGATCGGTTAAAAATCAACATTTAACGAATTTTGTAAAAAATCTGTCGGCTACACAGGACACTGCAAGGTATCCAAACTTTGGCGCGCCAAAGTTAGCTTGCGCTATATTTTTCCTCTGAAATTATTGCCATTTACTTAGCTATTCGCCTATTACAAAACAAGAGGGCAGATACATTATCTGCTCAGACTCACTTTCCTCTCAAATCAATAAAAAACATATTCAACTCCTCCTTTACCCAGACTTAATTCGAAACCTTCTAATGCGACTCTACCCTAAATTCACTTTGCTATGGATTCCCAGTCACCTAAACATAACAGGCAATGAGTTGGCAGATCAAACAGCTAAAAATCTTTTCAGTTTCCGCTTGTTTATACTACCAACAACAACAGCAATGACATTAAAAAACACATTCAAAATAGTTTCATTTTATCCAATGGCAATTCCTTTGCTGAAACTTCGAATTGGTATCAAAGCACCAACTCCCAAAAATTAAGCATCTGTAATTTTCTCAACAATAATCATATATCTATTTCACGGCTAGAGGAAACGAAACTAATTCGCATTCGTCTAGGCCACACTAAAATTACCCATTCTCACTATTTTACCAATGACACACCCGGCAATTGCCCTCTATGTGATTCTATATTCTTTAATCTGAACCACCTCTCGAACTCCTGCTCCTTTACTCTACAAATCAGATCCCGTTTCTTACCTAACAACTCACCTTTGTCCGCTTTTAGTAACATCTTTCATTCTATATAAAGTTAACTTTAATGGTTACTTAGGTTACATATACTCACATGTATACACATATATCTGTTGCTATTCTAATCTTTTCTAAAATTATATAAACAAAATTAAAATAAGAAAATTATTCACCCTCATGTAAACATGTATCTTTTCAAAACTATTATAATTACTTTATATACCCTGGGGGTATATTAAGTTTGTTCAAAAAATAAATGTATGTAACAGGCAGAAGAAGGCGTGGCAGACCTCATAAAGTATATATATTCTTGATCAGGGCGACGAACTTAGTCGATATAGCCATGTCCGTCTGTCCGTCTGTCCGTCTGTCTGTCCGTGTGAACAACGAGATCTCAAAGACGGTAAGACCTAAAAGCACCAAATTTGGTATGAAGACTTCTTATTTTTGACGCAGATCAAGTTTATTTCAAATTTTTGATACCACCCCCCCCCCCCCTTCGCCAACAATTAAGAAAAATGCATAACACTGATAATTATGAAGCTAGATACTTGAGCTTCAGCACGAACAATACTTGGTCGAATATGGATGCATCGTGAAAAATTGATCAAGATCGGATAATAAATACGGAAGTTATTAAGATATTATTTATTACGCCAATAACGCCTGTTTTTTGTTGGTTTGCCAACAGACAACAACAAAATACGTTACGCCTACACGCACCTTACATATATACGAACAATTCTACATGTATTGGTATCTATTTCATAAATGTATTGGTTCATCTCTCTATTGCTACCCAGTAAAACCTGAGGTAAGTATATTCCAAATTCAGACCTGCTCGACGTATGAAAATTCAGGCTTTTTTCAGTATATGCCTTTAACTAAGTGATAAATGTACACGCAGAGGCCTGAAAAATAATGCCTGAAATTTCAGGTCTTTGGTCGGCTAAATGCCAGGTCTTTTAAAACGTCGCGAGCGTCGACGCTCTGTTAAAGAGACGAAAAGTCTGTTAACCACCACGATCGAACGTGCAAAGTACGATACAGACAAATGGTACTTCTCATTTTGTTTTGTCTCTGTTATTATTTGTGCTGATGGTTTGCATTTTCTAGCAATTAGTAAACAGCAAGAATCAGAGCTGCAAGCAAGTGGACGGAAAACTTTAAAATTAAAGTGTGTAAATTGTGAAATTGTTTTGTATTCATCATGTAAGTATTGCATTTATATGTTGTGATCATTAGCGGTGCAAATGATATAACATACATAATAAAATAATAAATTTGCATTTATATTTTTAAATTTCTTTTTTATGTCCTGGATAATGTGATCGCTTGGATTTGATGAGTTGGCCATTTTATCAAATTGTTGCAATAATTGAAAGAGGTAATTTATACAGACATTGTTGTAAAATAATATTTGTAATAATAACTAATTTTATTTTTTCTCAAGGCTCGGGACGTTCGTCACCAAATATCTGTACACAGATTATGTGAAAACCAAGCAGCCGCCATTATAACAGATACAAGCAAGAAGAGTAAAACAATCAAAACAACAAGAACAACGACAACAACGCTCTCAACAATAATTAATTTTTTTATCTTATCTGTGAACAAATATGGTTTATTAAATAAATAAATTGTGTAATGTAAAATCTATCTGCAATTTATTCATGAAAGGGATCACTTTTCAGACGTTGCAAAGTAAGCATACAAAAACCTTACAATGTATGCTTTCTGGATGTAGGATAACTGTAGCGAACGCTTCATGACATGACTTCTCGCCTTCTACTTTCATACATCTGGACAACTGAAACTGGAAATGGGCATTGGTATGAGGAATGGGCTCTGTTAAGCCATTACAGAGCATTAACAGCGCCCATTGCCATTTCTCTTTACAAAGTATGCTTACTTCTGTGTTTCACCCCTGTATAAAAGCGAATTAAAGAGTTCAGGTTTGGTAAGTACTTCTTTCCTGAATTTTCAGGCGTCGTTCAGGCCTTCTGGCAAGCTCCCAAGTTTTACTGGGGTTGCTATTGCACTTGCAATCTTCTTCGCTCTCTGGCTCTCGCGCTCTCATTGCGATTTGCCTGACACGTGTCAAACACAAAGGCGTAGCCACCAATTTTAATTAGGAGATTTTAATATTCATAGAGGAATGAACCCTTCTGATCTTTATTGGCTACGCCTATGCAGGTTTGTCAATGTTCCCACGCATCTTTGTGACTCTTTAGTTCGTAGCGAGAGTTTCGAATGTGCTGGCGTGTAATTCTAATTTTAACGATTTGCTACAATATAAATCAATATAAAACGTAATTTTCATTACGATCTTATAAATTTTTAAAGACCCCATTTCATAGCAATGGCCTCCTCGTGGTGTTCCCTGGATACCGATTTGATTGAATATAATCGGAAGCAAATTCGAGCGGCGCCCTGAACTCCCACAGGGTATTCTGCAGTCGGGCCCTCCCGACTGAATGATATATTTTTTTCTTTTTATCTTATTTATCATTGTTAATTCATACCTAGAATTTTAAGCGTTAACTATATCTTTATAATTAACTTGTAAAATTAAGAATGTTATTAGTAGTCGAAGACCTAAGTTGTCATGACTTTTCTCCTAGTAGGCTAAGATTTTTTATAAATTTTTGTCTACTTTTATAAAAAAAAAAAAAAAAAAAACGGCTAAAGTCATTACAAGAAACGGGGTTTATAGAACAGTCAGGCATAAAAACGTAAGTCATCAATATGAGGTCATGTTTAGAAAAAACTGGGACGTAGACTTGATCGTACAGTAGAACATTTATCTTATCGCTAACAAAGAATACGTCAAGAAAGGTGTCAGTATTATGTATCAGTAGAATGTGTAGGAACGACTGAATTTACTAGATTTAGGCCATAAGCTGTTTAAGACGTGACGTTCACACAACGTTGTTATTTAGGTCTCCAGCAATGATAACGTCAATTTAGTTAAGGTTAGTGATGATAGAAGGTGGGATAAATCGGTAAAACCTGATAGTCAGTTAGGTCGATAAACACAGCCGAGAAGTAATTTCCTACGAGCCTTTGAAAGTATTTCAATAAATAAATATTTCAATTTAGAATCGACTTGCTGTTTATAAATAACCTGCAGCTTGATTCTTTTATTTAGGAATATTGCAACTCCTCCACCCTGACTTTGTCTATCAGAACGAAAAACAGAATAACAATCACTTACAACTAACGCATCACACAGCCTGATGGTAGATTAACTACTTAGAAGACTCGCAAGCAAAGGTATTCAATGTCAGGGCTATGCCGATGACATTGTTATCATTGCGCGAGGAAAATTCGAAGAAACCCTCTGTGACATTATTCAGTTAGGGCTTAGGATGACGAGTGACTGGTGCAGCGAGGTAGGCCTTAACCTCAATCCCGCCAAAACAGTCATCGTTCCCTTTACTAGGAGATACAAGTTGCAGAGACTAAGGCAAATAAGGCTCTCAGGGAGCATAGTAGCAACAAGCAAGGAGGTTAAATACCTAGGAGTCACCTTCGACAGTAGATTAAACTTCGGCCCCCATGTTAAGAATGCGATAGCAAAGTGCTCAAGGGCACTTTACACATGTCGCAACATAGCCGGAAAATCATGGGGCACAGCGCCGAGGATAATAAGATGGCTATACATAATGGTTGTAAGGCCCATGCTCACTTACGGAGCAATTGCCTGGGGTGATAGGGTGCAACTCATCACTGTCCAGAAACAGCTACAGAAGCTGCAAAGAATGGCCTGCGTCTGCATAACAGGAGCAATGCGCACCTGTCCGACAGCAGCCATTGAAGTCTTAATGGAGCTCACTCCACTCCATACGTTCATAGAACTTCAAAGGAAAGCAACCCTGTTAAGAATGGCAATGGAAGGAGTTGGAAACAACTGCATCCTTGGCCTAAGGGATGCTGACACTCTATCAGGCGAACTCCCTCTGTTGGCACAACCGAGGGACGAAATGCCCGCTGAATATAAATTCGAGCGGAATTTCCATGTAAACCTGTGCAGTAAAAAGGAATGGACTTCACTCGAAGAGGTCCATCCCATGAATCCACACACCATTAAGTGGTATACCGATGGATCTCTAACATGTCAAGGCACAGGCCTCGGAGTTATAGGTCCTCGGATATCCCACCATGAATCCCTAGGAACGTACACCAGCATCTTCCAAGCTGAAGTATGTGCAATAGGTCGGTGTGCGGACCTCAATTTGACACGTAACTATCAGAATAGAGATATCGCCATCCTATCTGATAGTCAAGCGGCTCTGAAGGCAATTAGCAACATGAAACTGACATCGAAAGTAGTCCGAGAAGTCCGTACAAAGCTAGACCAACTGGGATCAAATAACAGGCTTACTCTGAGATGGATCCCAGGGCATAAGGATATAGCGGGAAATGAAGCAGCAGACAAGCTAGCACGTAAAGGGGCAGAGGAGCCCTTTACAGGACCTGAACCGTTTTGTGGCATAGGTAACCACACAATAAGGAAATCTCTCAGAGATGAAGAACGGCATTTGCGCCAGTCAGGCTGGGTCAGTACTCCAGGCTTGCGACAGGCCAAGGGTCTCTTAGGTAGCTATAATCTAAAACGATTCAAGCAAATCATACCTATGGGAAAGAACAGACTCAGAATACTGACCGGTCTTCTGACAGGACATTGTAGACTGAGGGGTCACCTATATAAACTAGGAATAGTAAGTAGCGGAGCCTGCCGCTACTGCGATACCGCGGAGGAATCCGCGGAACACATAGTAGCGACCTGTACCGCCTTATCCAGGAGAAGATGTAGGATACTAGGTAACCATATTATTCAGCCAGGAAATATAGAAGTCCTCAACCCGGCAAAAATTCTTGAATTCATTCAAGAAATAGGGCTGATGGAAGAGCTATAAACTCTGTAGGGGTACAATAGATCTAATAGGTCGCAGTAAATTTCCCCAAAACATAATAATAAATAAAAAATAAAAATGTAAAGAATTGTGTTTTTCTTATTATTGCTTACTGTCATTATTGTAAACAGTGAATACAATAATGAAGTTTCATATAAAACTGTAATTCAATACTTAAGATTTAATGTTATTCTAAACAAAACGTTGACCATCAAAGTAAAATTAATTTTCGAATCGTATCCCGAGTATATAAAAACCACTTATAAGCAACAACAACAACAACAAAGTCATAATAGATTTAAACGAACCGTTTATGAAAGAATGCCAGATTATTTTCCCACGGTCGATGACGCTGTTGAAAATTTCCGACGAAATTTAATTGCAAAAGAAAATAAAATTGGTGGTATAATTGAATCGTCTAATGTGTATTATCGACACTTTAAACTAAAATACTTGAGAAGTGTTGTTGATATTCAATGTAGTTACCACAGCGACTATATAAAAAGAAAATTAAAAATTTATTGTTCTCCTTATAATTTGAATAAGAACAATAATAATAATAACAATAATAATAAACACAATAATGGTAACCTAGAAAATTATATGTTTGAACGAGACTTTAATAATGCAAATGATGAACAACAATTCGATAAGTCAAAGAGAAACATTGGAACCTCCAACATCAACGATTATATACAAGTTTTGCATATGGATATTCGATAATAGAAAATAAAGAAGATAAAAATATGTTTGCAGGAAAGATTTTAAAGTTTATCAAACAATATCTAAACATTCTGTCACCTGATGATAAAGAAATACTTTTAAATATACATATGCGTTTAAAACATATTGAAAATTTAAATTAAACTTATAATCAAAATAATACATATATAACACTAAAAGACAATGCTTCTAATGATGAAGCAGATCAGGGATGCCCAATGCTTGCTTTCGGCAGTGTACTAACTAATACATGTGAATGAAAGCACAAACACATATAAAGGATTTGGTTTCCTGTTAATTTATACACTTAAAAAAAATGATTGTCAAATCGTTTCCAAATTGGTGTATGTTAATCAAACAAATTTGTTAATTAAATTAAATACTTAAGTACGCGTTAAAAAAAAAATATTTATTTTTATCTAAATTGCATTAAGCATTTTTGTTTTGTTCAATACTTTTAATTCAATTTTCAATTTTGCAGCTCTAATGCATAGTCATGAACCGAAGTGTGCTTTGCGTTGTTGTTCATTTTACGTTTGTGTGCGTTGCTTATGGGAAGTGTAATATCTGTGTGAGCCTATACACCTAGCATTGTCAGGTTTAAAACAAAAACAAAAGTTTACTATGTGTATAGGGCCTGGGCACCCCTGAAGTAGATGATCTGGAAAGTTCTGTACGCATTACAAATTATGACTTCTTATCACATTTTGTAAGTACATACATATATATGTATATATGTTGAAGGGCAAAAATAATACTTATTATTCATTTGTAATTCCAGAACAATGCCATCTTTATGATTAATACAACTATATACACACATTTGTATATGTGGTTTAAATTAAGATTATAGTATAGACCTTCGGAACTTTTAGAATTATAAAAACATGATACATTCTGAATCTAAGTCAGTCTGTTATTACAACTTGAACACTATTTTACATTCGTACAGATGAACGTGCTTACATTTATTTTCGGCTTGTTTCTATGTGCTATTGCTATAAATACATCAGACACATCAACAACAACAACAATCAATGCTGATGCAATAACAACAACAATTAATGCTGATAGTTCAGAAACAACATCAGCAACAATAACATCAACAACAAGTCCTGATAATGCAGAAGCATCAACAACAACGGCGCCACCGGCGCTACGCATCAACAATGTGCTCGTACGCAACTACAATGATGAAGACGACGCAGATAACATTCTCAAGACTCCAATCCAAAATCATTTAATTCCGCTATAAAATAATATGTTCTATTATTTTTAGCTATGCTTTTTCTCATTAACGCGCTATTCATATTTTTGTTAATTAAAAATTCTTTCGACTGTCTATACACTTATATTTATCCAAATAACCGCAACAGAAATTATTATCAAAATAACCGCAACGGAAATAATGTTCCTCTGTACGAAAATGTAATATAATATATAT
>JAWNND010000206.1:0-13743 GCA_035043265.1 Drosophila testacea
TATGTCGGATCACATGAAACAGGGCCTACTTTATTCCTATGGTCAGAATATGTGAAGCGGAGCCTTTCGAAATATGGAGCAGGGCCTTTTGAAATATGGAGCAGGGCCTTTTGAAATATGGAGCAGGGCCTTTTGAAATATGGAGCAGGGCCTTTCTGAATCGGTAAGAATTGAGTGAAAGCATGGCAGAGCAGGATAGATATAGACTGCTGCCAAGTGAGGTCTGTTCGTTAAGCGCTGACATACAGGTTAGAAAGAGACGACAACAATGATTATAAAATGAGTGAACTGAGTGAAAGTAGAAAATTTTTTTTTTTTTTTTTTTTTTTTTTTTTTAGAAAACTTTTTTTTTTTTTTTTTTTTTTTTTGCTGGGAACTTAGTCCTTTTTTTTTTTTTTTTCACTTTTTTTTTTTTTTTTTTTTTTTTTTTTTGCTTCGCCTACAGACAATACTCCTGGACAATATGGTGGCAGCGCTGGGAGCCCAGGAAGCAGGACCTCTGATG
The DNA here is from genome assembly GCA_035043265.1 of Drosophila testacea. Classification (NCBI taxonomy): domain Eukaryota; kingdom Metazoa; phylum Arthropoda; class Insecta; order Diptera; family Drosophilidae; genus Drosophila; species Drosophila testacea. Next base: position 506 of record JAWNND010000206.1, read on the forward strand.
GTGCTAATTAAGTCTATGCAGAGCACCAAAGGACTCCCGGCAGAGGGCGACAGGCGCTACGCAGGGCGTCACCGTGCCCAAATTTAATCCCGCTACGGTGCCGGAGGAGACGCCTCATGCGCTGGTGTACTACAGTCGATCTTCATATTTGCAGACCACGTTCTGTAGAGGGTAGCGGTCTGGTGATGACGTTATGCAAGGCGCTTGAAGGCAGCGCATCTACAATGGTTATCGCAAGTATGTTTCGCTGGCATAACCTGGACACAGTTTAAAGAACTGTTCATTCAACGCTTCGTGGGAATGGAGACAACTACAGCGATTCTACTGAACGTTTTGGATGGTCGTCCTAAATCTGGAGAGGGATTCGCAGAGTATGGCAGTCGGATTGTTACGTCACTCATGTCCAAGTGGAAATCCAAAGACGTGGAGGAAATCGCAGTGTCGGTAGCGTTGGCACATATGGCGCAAATCGACAACAGCTTGTTGCGCTGGGTATATACAACCAATGTTACAAGCCGCAATGAGCTACAACAACAACTACAGGCTCATGCTTTTAAGAAGCGCAATGCAGAGATGTGACGCAAGTTCCGACGGGTCCCGAAGCGAAAGAAGATGAAGTTCCCAGTGAGATGTCATCATTGTGGAAAGATTGGACATAAACTCGCCGAGTGCCGGATTCGATTCTGGAAAGGGGACAGAACGCGAGGGGAAACAATCAGAACGAGAGCAATAACTTTGGAGTAAAAAACCGGATCGACATACGATGTTTCAAATGTAGCGAAAAGGGACACTACTCTAGTTCTTGTCCAAAAATCCAAACCAGCGAGAACGAGAAGAAGAAGATGTACGAGAAGTGTGGACTTTTGCACCGTGGCCCCGCTTAAGGAAAAATAAATGTATCCGGTGAGCTCATTCCATTTTGCTTCGACTCCGGAGCCGAGTGCTCTTTAGTTAAAGTAAGTGTTGCAGATAAATTCAAAGGAAAACGACTTAATATTGTAAAATTAAATGGCATAGGTAACGACTCCATCTGTAGTACAATGCAGATTCTTTCCAATATAAATGTTGAACAGTATTCCCTAGAGATTTTATTGCACGTCGTAATGGACAAATATTTGAAATATGATGTTTTAATTGGCCGCGAAATATTAAGCCAAGGCTTTTGCGTAACAATTGACGCAGAAAAATTCAGTATTGACAAAACCAAAAGAGTTAACATCGTAAATTTTGCTAATTATGATAATATTGTAGATTCCGATGGCGACCTGAGTAACTCTGACAAGATGGCATTAAAAAACATTTTAAAACGATATTCTGATTGGTTTATAGACGGAATACCACAGACTCGTGTAACGACAGGGAGTTTAGAAATCAGGTTAATAGACCCACAAAAAACAGTTCAGCGCAGGCCATATAGACTTAGTGAAGATGAAGAACATGTTCGTTATAAAATTGACGAGCTTCTAAAATCTAATATTATTCGTCCCAGCTGTTCACCTTTCGCTAGTCCGATGATGCTTGTTAAAAAGAAAAACGGTAGTGACCGTCTTTGTGTTGATTTCCGTGCTTTGAATGAGAACACGGTAGCAGATAAGTACCCGTTACCTCTAATTGCAGATCAAATTGCTAGGTTACGGGGAGCCGGCTATTTCTCAAGTCTCGATATGGCAAGCGGCTTCTACCAAATACCGGTACATCCCGATTCAATTGAGCGTACTGCATTTGTCACGCCTGAGGGTCAATATGAATTTTTAACTATGCCTTTTGGCTTAAAAAACGCTCCGTCTGTGTTTCAGCGTGCTATTAATAAAGCATTGGGTAATCTAGCACACACTTACGCAATTGTGTACATCGATGATGTTTTAATTGTGGCGGAAACTAAAGAAGAAGCTTTAGACCGATTGCAGATTGTCCTAGAAACCTTGAGCAAAGCTGGATTTTCATTTAACGTAACAAAGTGTTCCTTTCTTAAAACTAGGGTTGAATATCTGGGATTTGTAGTGAGCAATGGACAGGTTCGTCCTAATCCACGCAAAATTCAGGTTTTGACAGAATTGTCACCCCCAAAAACGGTAACTCAACTGAGGCAATTCATAGGGCTAGCGTCTTACTTTCGGCAGTTTGTGCCAAAATTTTCAGAGACCTTAAAACCCTTGTATTCCCTAACCTCAAAAAAAAACTCGGATTTCGTTTGGCAATTAGAGCATGAAAGAATTCGCATGAAAATAATATCTGTTCTAACCCAGGAGCCGGTGATAACAATATTCGGACCTCTACACTCCAAGGAACTGCACACAGATGCAAGCTTCAATTGGCTATGGAGCAACACTAGTCACATCAAGAATAGATAAAAAGCCCCATGTCGTTGAATATTTTAGTAAATGCACATCACCTGCTGAATCGAAATATCACTCTTACGAACTTGAGACTTTGGCAGTCGTCAATGCCATTAAACATTTTCGTCATTATTTACAGGGGCGAAAATTTGTAGTGTTTACTGATTGCAACTCGCTAAAAGCTAGTCGTACAAAATTGGACCTATTGCCGAGGGTGCATCGATGGTGGGCATTTTTACAGTCGTTTGTTTTTGACATCCAATATACGAAAGGAGAACGAATGGCACACGTAGATTTTTTGTCAAGGAATCCCCTGGTTAAAAAGAGTAGAAGTGTGAAAAAAATTGTGGAAAAACGGGTTGAATTGACTGAGATAACTGATAATTGGCTAGTTTCTGAACAGATACGTGATCCTGAGGTGGCAGAGATATTAGCTAAGCTTAAAAATAACGAATTGCCGGAAAACTTAGTAAAAACTTATGAACTGCGAAAAGGAGTTTTATATAGGAAAATACAAAGAAACGGTAGAACCAAATGTTTGCCTGTAATCCCTAGGGCATTTAGATGGGCAGTGATTAATCACGTCCACGAATCTATTATGCATCTAGGTTGGGAGAAAACGTTGGATAAAGTCTATGGCTTTTATTGGTTCGAAAACATGTCGAAATACGTTCGTAGGTTTGTCGAAAATTGCATCACCTGTAAATTAGCTAAGCCACCAGTAGGAAAATTGCAGGCTGAATTACATCCGATTTCTAAGGTAGAAATTCCGTGGCACACCCTGCATATTGATATAACGGGAAAGATGAGTGGAAAAAATGACTTAAAGGAGTACGTTATTGTTTTGGTAGATGCGTTTACAAAATTCGTTTATTTTCATCACACTTTAAAAATCGACACTGAAAGTTCTATAAAGGCTGTTAAAGCCGTCGTGTGTTTGTTTGGAGTTCCAAATCGAATTTAGCGGATCAGGGCCGTAACTTTGCAAGTTCAGGATTCCGTGAATTTTGTGCTTCCCAAAAAAATTGAGCTACACTTAATTGCTACAGGTATGAGCAGAGCAAATGGCCAGGTAGAACGAGTAATGAGCACGCTTAAGAGCATGTTGACCGTTGTCGAAACCAGTCAGAGGTCGTGGCAAGACGCCTTACCAGAAGTACAGCTAGCAATGAATTGTACGGCCAATCGAGTCACCAAGGTCAGCCCATTAGAAGTGCTAATCGGTAGGGAAGCTAGACCTTTTGGCCTTTTGCCGATAGGTGATGAAGAGGATAATTTAATTGAAAGGGAAAATTTAAGAAAACAAGCTAAAGAAAACATGGAAACCAATGCTCGTTACGACAAACGCAGGTTTGATAAGAACAAGGCAAAAATAGTAAAATATAACGTAGGAGATCATGTATTGCTAAAAAATGAAGAACGTCATCAAACAAAGCTTGATCCAAAGTTTAAAGGTCCTTTTGAAATAATTGAACTATTAGATGGAGATCGGTACATGTTAAAATCCTTAACAAGCAAAAGAACTTATAAGTATGCGCATGAGTTTTTGAGGGCATTGCCAAATAGACAAATAAGCAATGACGTTGATAAAGATTTAGACGACTCAAGTGGAGATGCGTCTGATGATATGGATGGCACGGTTGATGCCTTGGAATCCCAAGAGGGGATATAATGACCGCACCACAACAGAAGGAATTGTTATGGCGGGGGTCAGTGGAGACCGCACCATAACAGAAGGAATTGTTATGGCGGGGGTCAGTATGTGGGTGTAAAATGAAATACACCAGTTGATAAAGTTATGTAATTAGAGAAGTCTGAATTGTAAATTATGATTAAAATGAAGATGTAATTTGTGAAATGTTATCATGAAACCAAGATGCTTATTTTGTCTAAATGCCTCAATACTTATGTTTAGAAAATTAATGAAATGTTTGTTAACAATAAAATGTAACGAGTACTGAAATTTGAGAATACTGTGATTTAAAGTAAACACACGAGGACGTGTGATTTGTCAGGAAGGCCGTGTCGGATCACATGAAACAGGGCCTACTTTATTCCTATGGTCAGAATATGTGAAGCGGAGCCTTTCGAAATATGGAGCAGGGCCTTTTGAAATATGGAGCAGGGCCTTTTGAAATATGGAGCAGGGCCTTTTGAAATATGGAGCAGGGCCTTTCTGAATCGGTAAGAATTGAGTGAAAGCATGGCAGAGCAGGATAGATATAGACTGCTGCCAAGTGAGGTCTGTTCGTTAAGCGCTGACATACAGGTTAGAAAGAGACGACAACAATGATTATGAAATGAGTGAATTGAGTGAAAGTAGAAAAGTCGAAAGTAGACTTTTTGGAAGTCAGTTCAGAAAACGCTTCGAGGACGAACAGAACTTACTGCTGGGAACTTATTCCGATAAAATGGATCAGTCAAACGACCCTCCGACATATATATATATATTATAATTTTTTTTTTCTATTTATTTTTACTTTAAAGCATTTAACTTTTAATATTTTTTATCTATAATGTAACTAAAAACTTACCTGTCGATTGCACATAGTCGACATTAAATAAATAAATAAAAATGTAAAAGTTTATAAGATTCTTTATTGCTATATTTAAAGATAGATGTGCTTTTGTTTTGCGATTTTTTTTTAAATTTTAGAAAAGTGTGTAAAAGAATCTATAATTTAGATCCATGTCAATATTATACAACACCTGGTCTTTCATGGGATGCTGCGATAAAAACAACCAAAATAGAATTAGAACTGCTCACCGACATTGATATGTATAATTTTGTAATGAATGGGATAAGAGGTGGTCTTGTTCAATGCAGTAAACGACATTCAATTGCAAATAATAAATATTTAAAAGACTTTGATTGCAACAAAGAATCAAATTATATAGTATGTTTAGATGTTAATAATTTATATGGATATGCCATGTTACAATCTATTTCATATAGAATTTTCAAATGGTTAGCAGAAAATTTAAAAAATTTTGATTTAAATACATGCGATAACGATTCATTAATTGGATATATCTTAGAGGTGGACTTGGAATATAACGAAAATTTACAAAACAACCATAATGATTTGCCATTTTGTGCGGAAAACAAAAAAATGAAAATATGCAGCAAACCAAATTGATTGCTGATTTAACGCATAAATATAACTATGTAATTCACTATAGGAATTTGCAGCAATGTATTAAACATGGGATGATTTTAAAGAAAATTTATACAATACTAGAGGGTTTTCCCCCTGCTCGCTTCACTCGCCAACCCCCAGCACGCTACCACTAACCAATGAATACATAGATGTGTCAAACAGCGATTTTCGTGTTACGCTTTTTTTTGCTGCTCATGGGTCCCACATCTTCGGCAAATTTTACCAAGCTTGTAGGTCCCAGCCGAGCGAGAAACGAACATTGCAGAGATTGCCGAGCATAGAGAAACGATTTACAACTTGATTGCATCAGTATCGTATCGACCTTATAGCAGAAGAGTAGTCTCTGTGTCGCTTGCTCTCACATGTTTTTTTTTGCGGACAGACAAAATTCACATGTATTTGGGGCTGGGTTTTTATGAAATCTGGGTACAGCGCGTTGTGTCAATTAGTAGTGAGGTTCATTTAAGAAATCTATGAAGCACATAGATTTTGATGGCGCACAGTGGTTCGCTGTGACTTTTTTTGTATAAAAATAAGGTCGATGTAGCAGTGAGTAAGAAATACATAATCTGTGAGTTTGGTTTAGATGGCTCAAAAACAAAACAAAATTTTATACTAATTGACCTTTGACCCCCATTTTATCTCCTTCCAGTGGGAATATCAAAAAATCCCGTCTTATTGCACGATAATTATATCTCAGCTAAGTTGTGTAAAAATTTCAGCTCGATATCTTCAGCCGTTTGGCCTACAGCGTGATGACTCAGTCAGTCAGTCAGTCAGTCAGTAGACAAAGAGTTTTATATATACAGATTGCAATTTGATCAATCCGATTGGCTTAAGAATTATATCGATTGTAATGACCATCATAGGAAATTGTTTGTTAATGCATTTGAAAACAACTTTTATAAACTTCTTAACAACGCCATATACGGTAAGACCATGGAGAACGTGGCTAAGAGAAAACAAATTAAATTGGTATGTAGTTGGGAAAGTAAAGGTAGAAGATTAGGAGCTAGAGCAGTTATCGCAAAATTTTATTTTAGTAGTGCACTGCAATTTAGTGATGAAATGATTGCAATACAAATGAAAAAGGCACGTCTTGTTTACGATAAGCCAGTTTACATTGGTTTCACCGTCTTGGAATTATCAAAATATAAAATGTACAGTTTTCACTATAACTATATGAAGCCGAAATATCATGAAAACATAAACTTAATGTATATGGATACTGATTCTTTTATTTATGATATTAAGACTATAGATTTTTATGATGATATTCGTTGTAAAATTGAACAACTTTTTGTTACGTCGGAATATGCTAAAGATAATGTTTTTATTTTACCATGGTTAAACAAAAAAAATTAGGGTATGATGAGAGATGAATGCAAGGGAATATAATTAAAGAATTTATTGGACTCAGAGCATAAATGTATTCACTTAAAATCAATGATATAAATGACATTGTTAATACAACAATAGAGATAAAAAAAATAAAAGGTGTAAAGCAGAGTGTAACTTCAAAAATAACTATTGATGATTTTAGTGAATGTTTGTATAAAAAACAAAAGCAAATTGGTACAATGTACTTGTTTAAATCAAAATTACACCAAATTTATACACAAGAGTATACAAAATTCACATTGAACTTTTTAGATGATAAGCGCTTTATAAAAAATAAAAGATAAAGATAATACAGACACCCTTGCATGGGGGCATTAAGTTTTATTTTAAGCTATGCACGATTATAAATAGACAAAAAAACACAATAAATGGTATATTGCACATATAAAGTATATTTACATTTTATTTTTGAAAAATAAAAATTTTAAACATAAATGACCACAATAATAAGTGTTGAATTTTTGTTCATTTCTATAATTATATTCAATTGGTGGTGGCTTTAAATAGTTTACCAAATTTATCAAAGTATTCTTTATAATTTCCATTTTTATAATATGCCACCCAATGCGTACTACTGCTGCTTTCAGTATCTAAATTTATTATACCACATACCACATAACGATACCGCATAAAGACACCACGAAAGTGCTTAAAATGTTGTTTACCAAAACCAATTAAATCAATAGCGGTGAGTGGACGTTTGGGTAGCATATCTAAAAGTTTTTTGGATGTGGCTTATAAAATAGTCCATAGCCTTCCTTATATGGTTTCAAGAAAAGTCCCTTCCCCATAGCAATTGATTCCATGTGTCGATTATGCCGTGCTTCAGATAATTGTTCTTTTCCATTTTTAACATCATTTATGGCTTTGGCAATAGCTGATCCACCACCTGCAAGGCCGCCAAGTGCTGAAAGTGCCGCCATAATGGGTACCAAAGGTAAGAATCCTCCAATTTTTGGTATTGGTATCACTCTCGGAATGATTGATGTAGCGTTCTTCTTCATCTTCTGTCTTCGAAAACTTGGTGGGATTGATTTTTGTGATATCTGGATTGCCTCTCCCATATTTACAGGATTTTGTCGTTTCAAAATTCGTGCTGTTTGTTTCACAATGTTTGTAAATGATTTTTTATTGCAGACGCCTGCTGGTTGACGTCGTCTTCTACTAATTCTAATCTTACGTCGTTTTCGAGATTTTTTGTTGTGTTTGTTGCCTCTCATGTTTCTTCTCATACCTAGTCCGAATTTTGTTTTTGTTTTCATAGCGTTTGTCCCAAACCAAGCAGCAGAATGTTCCTTGAAACCACTATTTATATATATTATCTATATATATTTGCTTTAACACGTTCGCAGGCTTTTTCAGCTAATATATTGTCGGCACGATGTCGACTTTCCAAGTCTTTGAATTGTGAATATGCTATATCGTGCTCTCTACACGGCACATCTAATGGATTAATACATTTGTCACCGCGTTTGAAACACTCAGCAAGTTTTGTGCCTGGCCCACAAAATTTGTTAATTAAGTTGTTAACGAATCCGCTACCAGTTTTACACTGACTTGAATTTAATTGTTGTTTATAACTTATAGTCATTATTATACCCTTGCAGAGGGTATTATAATTTTGTCACGAAATGTGTAACGCATTGAAGGAAGCCTCACAGACCCCATAAAGTATATTATTCTTGATCAGGGCGACGAGCTGAGTCGATATAGCCATGTCCGTCTGTCCGTCTGTCTGTCTGTCTGTTTCTATGCAAACTAGTCTCTCAGTTTTGAGGCTATCTTGATGAAACTTGGTACAGATCTGTCTTTTTGTCGGAGCCGGCCGGATCGGATAACTATATCATATAGCTGCCATAGGAACGATCGGTTGGCAATAAACATTTAGTATGAAAAACTTTTTGTTTCTCAAGATATCTCAACCAAATATACACATTGTATGTTTGATTAATTTTTAAACAGGCTGACCAAATTTGGTGTAAATCGGACTACTATATCATATAGCTGCCATAGGAACGATCGGATCGAAAACAACATTTAGTATGAAAAACTTTTTGTTTCTCCAAATATCTCAACCAAATATACACATTGTGTGTTTGATTAAGTTTTAAACAGGCTGACCAAATTTGGTGTAAATCGGACTACTATATCATATAGCTGCCATAGGAACGATCGGATCGAAAACAACATTTAGTATGAAAAACTTTTTTGTTTCTCAAAATATCTTAACCAAATATACACATTCTGTATTTGACTAAGTTTTAAACAGGCTGTCCAAATTTGGTGTAAATCGAACTACTATATCATATAGTTGCCATAGGATCGATCGGTTCAAAATCAACATGTTTTGTAAAATGTCTGACGGCTTACACAGGGCACTGCAAGGGTATCCAAACTTTGGCGCGCCAAAGTTAGCTTGCGCTATATTTTATATTTATTACTATTATGTGCGAGTGTGTGCATGTCCAATCTGTTGCGTTGTCAAACACTTATTGAATAAAAACAAAATATATTCATAAATATTTATAGTTTTTTGATTTTCCATTAGTAGTTGACAAAATGCGATTGATAAAACAACATAAGCAAATCAAAATACGAAAATACGGAAAAATTGTACATAGCCCGTTGTTACCTAATTCGATACGTGCTCTAATTGTGGGGCCATCTAATTGTGGAAAGACAAATGTTATGATAAGTTTAATCGAAAGTCCCAATGGGCTTAAATTTCAAAATTTTTACATCTATTCAAAATCGTTGTATCAACCCAAGTATCAATATCTGATGAAATTGATTGAACCAATTAACGGAATACATTTGCTTACGTTTTCAGACAATGAAAAACTTTTAAGTCCAGATAGAGCAAGACCGCATTCAATAATGATATTCGATGATGTAATCTGTGATAAGCAATCTGCAATAAGAGATTATTTTTGTATGGGTCGTCATAAAAACATTGATTCTTTCTATCTATGTCAAACTTATAAGAAAATACCAAAACGTTTGATACGCGACAATGCAAATTTAATTATAATATTTAAACAAGACGAAATGAATATTAGGCATATTTATAATGAATTTTAAAAAATTTCTAGAAATTTGTAGTAAATGGTGGAAGGTTAGGTTAGGTTGTAAAGGCTGTCGATGTGTTCGCAACACATAGGCCACATTTGGGCCCGTTGTGATACCATAGATCACTCCCTAAGGATTGCCAACACGTGGGGACATTTTAATCTAATAAGGGGTCCAGTCCGTCGACTGGATAAATTTGCTTATTTTTCGCGGACTAAACAGTGCTAGTTCCCCTAAGTTGTTGAGGAAGTACTTTCCCAGAAATTTCTTTTACTTGAGGCCGGACAGAAGCAGAAGAAGTGCTCTGGAGATTCCTCCTCTTCCTCATCTCTACAACTTCTGCAGAAGTCATTGTAAGGGGCGTTAAGCCTTCGTGCGTGAATACCTATCATCCAGTGCCCAGTGATGGCCCGGATAACTGCCGAGCAATCCGTTCTACTCAGCTTACAAAGTTTGGTAGAGCGGGATTTGTTTACACTAGGCCAGGTCTGCTTTGCTATTCTACTGGTCATGGAATTTTTCCAGAGCCTGCTGGCTACGTGGATTGAGTGGGTTTGGAGGATGAGCTTGCAAGTAGCTAGGGGCATACAGATTCCCTCCTTGTCTGGAAGGAGGGTATCAGTCGTGCCTCGCCTAGCGAATTCATCCGCTATACAGTTACCTTGGATATCTCGGTGGCCCGGTACCCATATAAGGTTTACGTCGAATTGTTCCGCGATCTCGTTTAGAGATCTGCGACAATTGGTGACTAAACTAGACTTAGTAGTCAGGGCTAGTAGGGATTTGAGGGCTGCTTGACTATCGCTGTATATATTTATGGCTGTTGCCTCAGTGCGATAGTCTCGCAGTTTGTTTATTGCTTCATTGATAGCTAGTACTTCCGCCTGGAAGACACTGCAGTGATCAGGAAGCCTGAACGATAAATTAAAGTGCAGTTCGTAAAAGTATACTCCCCCACCTCCTCTGCTGTCCAGCTGAGATCCGTCCGTGTAGAAATTTAAGGCTCCGGCGTAGCCTGGAGTATCGTTTTCCCATTCTTCCCTTTTTGGTATGAGTACTGTAAAGGGTGAATCTATGTGCTCGTTTGGCATACAGTAGTCAGTCTTAGTGGGGACATGTCTGCTGTTATTTAGAATCGCAGAGTGCCCATAGGGCTTGGCAACCTAGTATCCTCAGTCTCTTAAGCGAATTGCTGTCAATGTGGCGCGCTCCACGATTACTTGTTTTAGTGTCCTAATATTGAGGATGGCATCGAGGGCATCGCTTGGGGTTGAGCGGAGAGCTTCTGTAATGCAGAGTTCAGCCATCTTGTGAATTTTATTTAATTAATTATTTGTGGTCTGTCTCGAGAGGGCTGGCCACCAAACTAGGATCCCATATAGAAGGATCGGTCTGACTACCGCTGTGTATAGCCAATGTACGATGTGAGGGGACATGCCCCTCTTGAGCCCTATAGCTTTCCTACAAGTGTAGAGAGCAACTATTGCTTTCCTGCTTCGCTCTTGAATATTTAGCTTCCAGTCCAGTTTTTTGTCCAGTACTAGACCTGAGTATCTCGCGCTTTCGCTGAAGGAGATGTTAGTCTCCTTTAGTTTTGGGGGTATTAGTTGTGGGATTTTGTATTTCCAAGAGAAGAGAACCAATTCAGTTTTATCGGGGTTGATCCCCAAGCCACTTTTTTAAGCCCAGGTGACCAACTTTTTAAGTTTGGTCGTCATCAGATCGCCAAGCGTTTGGGGGTATTTACCCGCGAATATTATGGCGACGTCATCTGCGTAGGCAACCACCTGGCATCCTCCCCCTCTATGTCACAGAGTAGCTCATTTACTACTATGTTCCATAGAAGAGGAGACAGAACTCCCCCTCGGGGAGTTCCTCTGTTGATGTGTCTTGTAAGAGTGGATGAACCAAGTGAGGATGATATAACCCTGCTTGTGAGCAACTGATTTATCAATCCCACTAGACGGTTATCGACCCCCAGACCCATCAGCGCGCCGGTGATGGCCTCCGGAGTAACATTGTTAAAAGCCCCCTTATATCTAAAAAGGCTATGAGGGCGTATTCTTTAAGCCACAGTGATTTTTCTACGGCAGAGATAACAGAGTGAAGGGCTGTCTCCGTGGATCTACCCTTTCTGTAAGCGTGCTGACTGTTGGAGAGGAGTGTTGACGGGATGCTGGTACTTAAGTGCAGGGCCAGGAGCCGTTCAAAGGTTTTTAACATGAAAGAGGAAGACTTATTGGTCTAAAGTCCTTCGGTGCAGTGTGGGATGCCTTACCGGCTTTTGGAATGAAGACCACTTTTGAGGCACTCCATGTATCAGGAATGTAACCTATTTTGAAAACTTCAGTGAAGATTCTTTGTAGCCAGTTTGTGGGTATTGGTCCAGCGTGGATTAGTTTAGCGGAAGTGATATCATCTGGACCAGGCGATTTGTACGGCTGAAAGCTATTTATCGTCCTGTTGATATTACTTTTGCTGAGAAGGGAATGGTTTATGGGTATCTCACCTATAGGTGGATTTGGTAACTTATCTTGTTTACTGCATCCTGGAAAGTGCATGGAGAGAAAAGCGTCAAGCGACTCCTTGTTCGATGTAGTCCAAGACTGATCTGCCTTTTTAATGTACCCTAAAGTAGGGTTAGTTTTCGAGAGTATTTTTCTCAACCTGGCCGCTTCGGAGATGATTCGATATCCGAGCAAAAAGTGTGCCATGATACTCTTTTGGCTCTCCCTGTGGCCTTTTTATAGGTTGCGAGGCTAGTTTTATAGTCGACGCAGATTGCCGAGTCGAGAAATTAGGTTTATTGAAAAGGGCTCTGCTATTCGTGCAAAGAGCGCTTTAGATCGGATGACCACCAAGGTGGTTTTTTCTTTTAGTTTTGGTCTACTTACTGGACATGCCGCTTTGCTTGCAGAGTTACATGCCTTAGTGAAGGTATTGATCAAGGACATAAGATTTCTTATTGTGTGAGGACTCTCTAGAGGGTATTCAGGATGGCCACTGAAAGTAACCCATGATATTTCGGCCAGTTTGTTTTTCTGGCGTTAGCAAATATTTTTGGTTCGGGGCGTTGCATATTTAAAACGCATTCAATATACCTATGGACAGAGAATGAATGTTCCGCTGATACCTTCCACTCCTGAATAGAATCGAAGATATTATGGGAGGCAAGGGTCAAGTCTATGACTTCCTTCCTATTCTTAATTATGAAAGTGGGGTCGTTACCTTTATTGCAGATCAGCTGATTCGTGCCAAGAATGGTCGTAGG
>JAWNND010000207.1:0-67529 GCA_035043265.1 Drosophila testacea
AAATGGACACAACCAAGCTGAATGAGTACAAAATCTGAACTCATCTTTATTCTTAAAATCCTAGTCTTACGTAACTAACATGAAAATCTTAATTTCTAAGTCGCTTCCAGTCATTGGAAGGACGTTTAACATCTGCTGCACACATGTCTATTTACCCTTCCAGCCGTTCTTATAATTTACATTAGTGACCCTTTTTTAGGTAAAAGTGCATGTTTGGGTTACAAGTGCATTTTAGGGTTACAAGTGCATTTTTGTGTTACATTTTTATTTATACATTTGCTTAGATCAAATTTCATAGTCCCTTCACTCTTTCGGTGTGTTTTCGGGACATAGTCAATGACTGCCAGATGTTCGTGCCTGAACATTCTGCCGGGGGCCTAAACGGGTTATGGCCGTTGATGTGTTCTTTGACGTGCTTATATCATAACATTGAATATCTTAACATTTTATATGGGGCTTGGAAAGGCTATAGCTTTTAATCTTCTTCTTACTACTATTCTTCTTATTGTATACATAACTAGTATCAATATAATAATTAAACCAATACCTAGGGCCAAGTGCCAAGACATGTGATGGAACTTAAGTTCTTTTAATTGAAAATTATGGTCTTTAATTTCTTTTAACTTAATTTTTAATTGATCTATTTCGGCTGTATGATTTATTGTGTGAGATGTTAGAGGGTCCCATATTATTTTTGGGATTTCGCTTAATTCGCTTATATATGTTGAGGAAACAGTTTCATACGCTTTTGAGTGCATGTTGTGGCTTGCCATTAAAATTTTATCTAGAGTTCTCACTGTGCAATCTGCGTTGATAGTCAATATGCCCTGATCAGGTAAACTTACTAGATCTTGTTGGGCATATCTACACTGAATATTTGCCTTAGGAACCTTCTTTGGAACCTTAAAAAGCCAATTGCCTGTTCTATCAAATTCAATCCAGTACGATTTAGTTGTCGACATTGTTCTTTAAATACAATTTGATGGTATATTGGTTTTAAAAGGTGAAGCTTCGCAGGTGTTATCATTTGAATTGTTCCACGGCCAACTGCCGTAGCATACTCGTTTATTTAATTGCCATTTTTGACATCTGTTTAATGTCGCTTCTGTCATTAGGTGATATGAATCTATTGCAAAGTTGTACACTATATATTCTGAGCTTACGTCTGCAATTATAATTTGCTCCTGATTCTTTATTGGAATCGGAATAATCTTATATAATTCAAATGGATGCCTGCCGAACAAGGGAATTTTAGCATTTATGATAAACCTTTTATCAATATTAAACCCTCTTGCGGTTTATAACGTGTAAATTTCTTTAAGTTCTGTGGCTGTTCCTTTTCCAGGTTGCTTTAAGGTTTCTGGTATCTTGTCTTTTATGATGGAAATTTCTTTTTTAAATTGAGTTGGTTTTATGATGTTTGTGTTTAATCTGCCATGATTGATATCAATCAGCAGGCTAATTATTCCTGCTTGAATCTTTTCACATTCATCAATTAATGAATTCAACTGCTTTGTAATCATAAAGAAATTGATTGATTCCTTATACACAAAGTAACTTTCTGTAAGAAGCTCTGTCATGTTCTCGATACGGGTATTCATAACTTTGAAGTTTTCGTTTACTTCGGTAATAGTCTTTTTTAGAATATTTTCAGTCGAGTCTATCACTGAAGTTTTTTTTAATTAAATCGTCTAAATTATTTTGATTTTCTAATAGACTGATCATATTTTCTTCAATTAGTTTTCTGTCGTCTGCATCCGTTATACCAAGCAACATATGATATAATGAACCCATAAATTCAAAAGGTGCACGTTTTGTTCTTGGGGATGTGTGTGCCATAAATAACTTATTGTTTTCTTCTAAGTCATCTATTTGTCTTTGTATGTTATCAGGATCCAAATTACATTGATCCTCAAAATCATGAAGTTTTAAACATACATTTCTCATTTTGTGTATTAAGTGTGTCATAAAACACAACTAAATCCCAAGAAGACGTTATTATTTCTATCTCACCCATCGGATCTAAATATATCGAAGCTGTGCTGTTTATGCTTTCGATTAAATATTTCTTCTTTTCGTTGCCATATTTTATTAATTGGTGGTGTAACTAAACCTTCTTAAACTATAATTTTTGCTACTCTTACTTTTTCATCTTTCCCTTTATGAACCCCTTCAATTTTTCCCAGAGGCCATCTTGCTGGGTGGCAGTTCTCAGATTTTATTAACACTATCTGCCCTTCCTCGATATTTTGAGATTGCAGTGTGCAGGTAATCTTCTTTCCATTTAACCCAAAACTCTCTTTTTAGCTTTTGAATTAATTTCCACCTGTCCAAGTTCCCGATTCTTTTATCTGTTATGGACTCAACAACATCTAAGTTTGGTCTACCAATTAAAAAATGACCAGGAGTTAATACTTCCTTATCATCAATATCGCTACCAGTCGTGTAAAGAGGTCGTAAATTTAATACTCCCTCAATTTGGCATAAAAGGGTTGACAATTCTTCAAATGTCAGACTGCTGTCCCCAATTATCCTTTTTAGATGATATTTCATCGATTTAACCCCAGCTTCCCAGATACCTCCGAAGTGAGGTCCTGACGGGGGAATAAAACGCCACTCAATCCCATCTTTCTCTAAAATCGGCGCGATTTTAACGTTGTCTCTGAGGGCCTTTTGGTATTCTACGTCTAGTTTTCTTGAGGCACCCACGAAATTAGTCCTGTTATCCGAGTAAATGTTTGCACTTTTTCCTCTTCTTGCAATAAATCTTCGTAGTGCGGCTAAAAAGGCATCTGTTGTTAGATCGCTTACAACTTCAAGATGGATAGCTTTTGTTGCCATACATACGAAGACTGCAATGTACCCTTTATATGTTTTTATTCCACGATTTTTGAAACATTTTATATGGTAAGGCCCTGCATAGTCTACACCTGTATTTAAGAATGGGTATGACATTGTTATTCTGTTCTTCGGGAGATCTCCCATTATTTGCTCTTCTGTAACTTGTCGATACCTTGAACAGGTTACACATTCTTTTAAAAGTTGTTTTAAACTATTTCTTAGCCCAAATATCCAAAATTTTCTTTGGATGTAATTTCTCATAAGGCTAATTCCACCATGAAGGGTTTCCTTATGTGCTTTTTTAGTTATTAGATATGATATGTGGCATTTGTTTAAAATATTGGGTGTTTTACTTCAAAACTCGCACTAGAGTTTCGTAGTCTACCGCCAACTCTCAAAAGCCCTTCGTTATCTAAGAATGGATGTAAGCCTAATATTTTACTTTTAATATGTATTTCTTTTTTGTTTTTTAAGCAGTTAATCTCTGAAATAAATTGAGCTGCTTGTTGTTGTTTAAAGATACGATTTCTTGCGGATTTCAGTTCAAGGACCGTTAAATAACCTTGGAATACTTTCTTTTTAATTTTTATTTCTATAAAACGAAATATGTATGAAAGTACTCTCTAAAGTTTTTGAATGCATGAAAATTTTTCTAACAATTCTTGTAGAATGTTTTTCTTATCGTTTATCACTGTTGTATTAACAAAAGTATTGTTTTCGAATTGATTTTCTTTTGGCCAATTTTCTTTGGCTTCAGCAAGCCATTGAGGTCCTTTCCACCATATCGCACAATCTTTTAGTTTGTCGGCACAAATTCCCCTTGAGGCTACATCTGCTGGGTTGTCTTCTGACCTAACATGTTTCCAAACGACTCCCTTAATTTTTTGTATCTCGTCTGTTCGACGTCTTATAAACTTGTTTTTATTATCTCCATTTCTTATCCAAGCAAGAGTAATTGTCGAGTCACTCCATGCGTATGTTTCTGCAAAGTCCCCTTCTTCTTCTTCTTTAACTCTTCTTTAACTCTATCAATTAATTTAGCAAGAAGATGAGCTGCACATAATTCTAGCTTAGGAATTGTTTTTCTATTTTTCTTCGGATTGACTTTGCTTTTACTGGCTATGATCATAACTGAACAGCCGATTTTGGCGTATACGACAGCTGCATATGCTTTTTCTGAGGCATCCGCAAACCCGTGTACTTGTGCTAGTGTATTTGTTTGCATTTTAAGCCACCTTGGAATTCTAATATTTTCTAGTGTTTTCTGGTAATTCTTGATCCCATTTTTGTTCATCTAACCATAATTTCAGCATGAGCAGTTTACCTACTATTATTACTGGAGATAACCAGCCCAATGGATCATAAATTTTAGCCAGCACGGACAACACGGATCTTTTATTTATTTTATTAATTTTTTCACAGAACAAGTTAAATTTGAATTCATCTCTATTTGGGTCCCATTTTAACCCTAGTGTTTTTATTGCTTCATTTTCTTCAATACATAACACTTTGTTATCTTCTGAATTCTCTATTGAAACTATTATTTCTGGAATATTGGAAATCCATTTCCTTAAATTAAATCCTACTTTTTCCAATTCGCTAGATACTAATTTAAGTATATTTTTAGCTTCCTCTTTGGTATCAGCGCCTGTCATTAAATCGTCCATGTAAAAATCGTTGTTAATTATGTCTTTAATATTTTTACAATTATTGGCAATTTCTAACAGTGTTCTAGTTGCTAAATAAGGAGCTGATGCAGTTCCATACGTAACGCTTGTTAGTTTATAGTATTCCAATTTTTGTTTTGGAGAATCTCTCCATATTATATGAAGGTATTTTTGATCCTCCTCATCAATATTGATTTGTCGGTAAATTTTTTTAATATCTGCACTACAAACTGCCACTTACGCCATTTTAAGATAATGTCAAAAATATCTTTTTGGACTTGTGGACCAATCCACATTATGTCGTTAAGGCTTTTATTGTTTGTAGTCTTTGCAGATGCGTCAAACACTACTCTCAACTTTGTTGTTAAAGTGGAGTCTCTTATAACACCTTGATGAGGGAGATAGTATTTGCCTTCCTTATTAGATTCAAGCATGTGCCCTAAATCTTTGTATTCTTGCATTAACTTTACATAACTATCTTTTAATAATTTAAATTTTGACAACAAATCTACCATTTTTATCTATTCTTGTAGTTTCTGTAAAGTGTTTTTCGCAGAATTCAGCTTCTTCGTCTTCTTTGTCCTCATCTTCTATTTCCCAAAACCGCTCTAAATTCTTTACTTCAATCGTTGTTGCGGTTATAACCGCGTGTCCTTTGGATTGTGTACATCCGGATACAACCCATCCCAATTCCGTATTTTGTCCCAACAATCCATCAATCTTAACAATCCCATTTTTCATAATTTGAGCATATAAATCCGCTCCAATAATATTGACAATTCGACTGGGTTTCTCAAATTTTGGGTCAGCTAGAATATTGCTTCGCCACTTTGATTTGTTAATATTAATTGTTTGGACTGGTAGAGCTTTCATTAGTTTTGGCAACACAATTGCCTCTACACTAAATGGCTCTTTTTTGTTGTTTATAGGTTTCATACACAACTTGACTTTGTACTTTGATGTACTTGTCTCTAGTGATGAAACTCCGCTTATTTCAGTATGCGTTTTAGTTCTAGTTAAATTTAGAATTTGAGCTGCTTCTTCTGAAATAATTGTGCATTGTGATCCACTATCAATCAATGCCCTTAATGTCTCATAGTCCCCCCTATTTGACTTGACCTTCACCACTGCTGTAGCTAACAGTGCTTGGTCTTTTGTCACGCACTTGTTTACTTTTTCATTTGTGAAATGAAGCATCGTGTTATGAGGCTTCTTGCAAATTGTACATAAATTCTCGCAAGAGCTCGTCTTAAAACTTGTGAACTTTAAACTCTTTGTGCATAGTTGCAATTTCTTGGCTGTTTCGCTTCTTTCTATCGGACTCATGGCTTTAAATTTATAGCATCGTACCACTTGGTGCCCTGGTATTTTGCAAATCGGACAATTTTCTTAATCTTTTGAAATGTTTTTTAACAATTTTTTGTCCTCACTTTTTATTGAGCTTACGGAACTTAGCCGTTGCTCTAAAAATTCTACTACATCAGACACCAACTGAATCTCTTTTGTCTTTTTGACATGCGATTCGTAAAGTTGCAATGTCTCTGTATTAAATTTTTTTAAAATCATATGAGCAAGTATTATATCCACTTCATCAGATAAGTGGGATTTAGTTTTAATTATATAAATAGCTCCATTAATGCTATCGATACAATTTTTAATTTGCTTCCCTGAATCTATGTTTAAATTTGGCAATTCAATTAAACGATTCAACTGTTCGGAAAAAACTTTCCTTTTATTTTCATACCGTTTGGCTAACAGCTCCCAAATGGTATGATAATTTTCTACGGAGCCAATTAGCAAATGAGACACCATGATTTTGGCCTCACCTCTTAATGCCGACTTTAAATAATTAAATTTGGTGGACATACTGACGTCTTCTCTGTTATGAATTATTTCCATAAATAATTCATAAAACATATCCCATTCTTTGGGTTCACCATATAAACTGGGAAAATGTATCTTTGGGAGCTTTGGGAGTTCTTCGGTTTGTCTCATTAGGACTGCCCTTTCCTTATCTTCCTTAATTTTTCCTTCTTATCTTTCTGACAGATTCTCAATGTCAAATTCTAAATCTGTGACGTTATTATTGCAAGAGAATCCCTTACTGGTTATCTCCTGTGTCTTCTCGCATATGCTATTCCAAAGATATTCTATTTTATTCCTCCTGATGATGCACTCATCAGTACCGGCTGTAGTTAACCTTACAACTGTTACACTCAGATACGTCTCAAGCTGTTTTACATCCTCACCAATCAAGTCTGCTTTTTTACGATCATCATCGTATTTGTGAATTATTGCAGTTCCGGGGTCTAATATCTCCTTGGAACATGCAACTTCTTTTTACGATCATCACCGTATTTGTGAATTATTGCAGTTCCAGGGTCTAATATCTCCTTGGAACATGCAACTTCTTCGATTAATTTGTTAATTAGACCTAACGTGATATCATACAGCTTTTTATTGAAGTAGTCATGATCGACTATTCCAATTTTCAACAATAATTGATGTTTTTTCTTAAATTCTTTTTTAATATTTTCTAGTATAGGGATTGAATCTCTGGAAAGCTTCAATCTGCTTAACTTCTTTAATGAAGGCTGATTGAGCCTCTAAAAGCTCAATCGTTGTCTGAGATAACAATTTTTTTTAAAATGCTACTTATATGTAACTAAAATATTTATCACTTATCTCAAACTCCTCCTTGACGCTTTGGTGCTGTTGTTGGTGTTGCTGCTGTTGTTGGTGTTGCTGTTGTTGTTGGTGGTTGCTGTTGTTGTTGGTGGTTGCCGCTGTTGATGGTGGTTGCCGTTGTTGATGGTGTTTGGCGTTGTTGATGGTGCAGCTTCTATCTCCTCTTTGGCTTCTGGTCTTGGCGTCGCCTCAGTTTTCCAGTACTTCTCCTCCGATTGCTGTCGATCTTTTTGTTGCCGCTTTTAAATATTGTAGCACACTCACTTTCTGATGTAAGCCTCAGAAACGCTGTATATATTTTCCGATGTCTGCCTCGGAAACGCAAATAACACTTTCACTAATTTGTGTTTTGGTTAGATTTTAAAATATTATACACTGACTCTTACCACTGATGGGGGAGAACATAGGTTTTTTATTTTTGCAATCCAGCTTCTTTAGCCTGGATGCTACTTTATGACTCTGTGTCTCTTACCACTGATGGGAGAAAACAACAGAGTTTAAAAGAATTTTTAGCAACCTTTAGCTACAACTTCGTAGACTTTAAGGTGCTGGTTTATAATTTCTGTGTCTCTTACCACTGGTGGGGGAGAACAACAGAATGCTCGAAGGACCAAATGAAATGGACACAACCAAGCTGAATGAGTACAAAATCTGAACTCATCTTTATTCTTAAAATCCTAGTCTAACGTAACTAACATGAAAATCTTAATTTCTAAGTCGCTTCCAGTCATTGGAAGGACGTTTAACATCTGCTGCACATATGCCTATTTACCCTTCCAGCCGTTCTTATAATTTACATTAGTGACCCTTTTTTAGGTAATAGTGCATTTTTGGGTTACAAGTGCATTTTAGGGTTACAAGTGCATTTTTGTGTTACATTTTTATTTATACATTTGCTTAGATCAAATTTCATAGTCCCTTCACTCTTTCGGTGTGTTTTCGGGACATAGTCAATGACTGCCAGATGTTCGTGCCTGAACAATTGCTTTTAACTCATCGTGTGGAACTTGAACATGTTTAATTTTGCTATGCATACTATCGTTTGAGACCATCATGGCTGAATTTCTGCTTAAAACATCGGCATGGCGTATGCGTGTTCCAGCTCGTAGCTTGTAGTAGAAGAATCCATCGGGCAACTCTAGCGCAGACGTCTTTCTTATCGATCGTTTTGGTAAATGCGTTGCAGTCACTTACGAGCTTAAAGTGTAAGCCCAAGAGATAGACTCGAAATTTGTGAAGTGCCTCCACTACCGCAAGGATTTCCAATTCGTAGCTAGTAAACTTCTTCTCAGCGTCTGTAGTCTTTTTGCTCATGTATAGTATTAGTCCATCGTCGGGTGATATCTGAAGTAATACTGCGCATTCAATAGAAGCGTCTGTGTGCAGTTCCGTCTCGTGCTGTGGGTGGAAGATCTTCAATATCGGCTTTTCCGTGATCAGTTTCTTCAGCATCTCAAAAGAAGCGAACTACTTTTCTTCGAGTACAAACTTGGCATCATGCTTCATCAGGTCAGTCAAAGGCTTAGCTATAATGGCAAAGTTTAACGTAAGTGGCAATGCCTCTGCGTGTCATCTCTCTAAATATGGCATTCACGTGTCTCTGAAATACTCCAGGCGAGTTGGTTAAACCAAAGGGTACCTTGCAGAATTCATACTGCCCGTTGTGCGTAACAAATGATGTAAACTTTCGGCTTGACTTCTCGACGTCAACGTGGAAAAATCCATTCTTCAAATCGATTGTGCTATATATTTTCGCATCAACAAGTCGGTCCAACTGGTCTTCAAACAATGGCTGAGGAAAATGATCTCTTTCTATTACTTTATTATTTTCCTGTAAACTACGCAGAGTCTTGGTGTACCATCCCTTTTCCTTAAAAGTATCACAGGGCTAGTGTACTCTGATTCGGATTGTTTCACTATTCCGTCTTTCAGCCACTGGTCTACTTGATCGTCAATGATGCAACGTTCGGAATATGCAAGCCGGCGAGGTCGCGAATATATTGAAATTTCATCTTTTAGTACGATCTGCAATTTCACGTTTGTTGATTTGTCATTTCCTGGCTTATAGTTCTTAACGAGTTCGTTTACTTAACTTTTGGCATTGTTGCTTGCCTCTGGGTTTATTTCGATTGGAACATCGTCATATTTATTATTCACGTCTATTTTCATTAATGAGTTAATTTTTATTTCAATGTCATTATCATTTTTAACTGCAACTGTATCCGTCATCAATAACGCGATAACGGCTACAATATCCAAAGCGATTTCTGCAACGCAAGCGGATCATTCAATTATGACAACAACTTCAAGCTCAAGCCCCATCGCCGCCAAGAACAACAACGCTAAAAAAAAAGAATCAAAACAAAAACCAAAAACGGGTCCAGCTGTTCAGACTGGTATGGATCGCTACATTCAAATTAAAAGAAAGTCGAGCCCCTAAACTCGAAGCCAAAAATTATCCGTGGCGACTCAAGCCTAGTTAAAAACGAAAATCCAATTTACAATAACAAGTTTAAAATTCGGGCAGACAACTCTGGCGAAGGTGGTAAAAGAAGGCCAAAGCCACCCCCTATATATATCCGAGAGAAAAGCTCCAATGCTCTCGTAAACAAAATTATAGAGCTTATTGTGGCGGACAATTTTCATTTAATCCCCCTTTTAAGGGGCAACATTCAGCAAACAAAAGACCAATTGAAGTCCGAAGATAATTATAGAGTATTGTCGAAGTTTCTAAACGACAGTAAAAATAACTTCTACACGTACCAACTAAAAAGCAGCAAGGGACTGCAAGTCATACTAAAGGGCATTGAGCCTGACGTTACACCTGAAGAAATAACTAAGGCGCTACAAGATAAAGGATTTAGCGCCAAGACAGTTTTCAACATCCTAAACAGAGACAAGAAACCGCAGCCGCTATTCAAGGTAGAACTTGAACCTGAAAGCAACTCGTTAAAGATCAACGAAGTGCACCCAATATATAAACTTCAGTTCTTATTGCACCGTAGAATCACAGTAGAAGAACCACATAAACGCAACGGACCGGTACAATGCATGAATTGTCAAGAATATGGCCATACAAGAAAATACTGTACACTGCGTTCGGTGTGTGTAGTTTGCGGAGAGCTTCACGACTCTGCACACTGCCCAGTGGATAAAGACGACCCCACCACAAAAAAGTGCAGCAACTGCGGTGGTAAACACACAGCTAATTACAAAGGATGCGCAATATATAAGGAGATAAAAAGTCGACTCCATCAGCGAGTGACCACTGCACGTCCCCCAAAACGTACCGTTTACCCCATCCAAATTAAACCCAGATGTCTTCTTTTCGACTGCAGCCCGATCCTCTTTTGGCCCCGAAAACTTTACAAAAAACGTGACATTCGCAAACGCGTTAAAATCAGGACTGGAGCCTCCTGCCTCAAATACGCCGTTTTCACAAGCAGCACACTTGGAACCCAACACGGCAAAGTAGTATCAACCAACGGAGCAGCAACAAAGCAATTCTGAAGCAATATTATTTAACCTGCAGCAAAGCCTTATGGACTTCATGGCATTTATGCGGACAACCATGTAAGATTTAATGCGAAACCAAAATCTTTTGATACAAATGCTGCTATCACACCAATCAAAATAATCGATGGCTCCCCTACGTATATCTATGTGGAACGCTAATGGCGTTTCACAACGTAAACTTGAGTTAGCTCAATTTCTTCTCGACAATCATATCGACGTTATGCTACTCTCAGAAACACACCTTACAAAAAAGTATAATTTTAATCTACGAGGCTACTTGTTCTACGGAACAAATCATCCCGATGGTGAAGCACATGGTAGTACTGGTATTCTGATTAGAAACCGCAACAAGCAAGTCATAAAGAATTTGCTGAAAAGTACCTACAAGTCACATCTATAAACATAAAACTGGACAATGGTAACCAACTTACTCTAGCCGCCGTATACTGCCCCCTCGCTTTACCATAACTGAAGGTGAGTTTACGCAGTTTTTTAACTCACTTGGAGAACACTTTATAGCAGGAGGAGACTACAATGCCAAGCACACGCACTGGGGATCTCGACTGGTTAACCCAAAAGGAAAGCAGCTTTACAATGCCGTTATTAAAGCTAACAATAAGCTAGACCACGTTTCTCCCGGTAGACCAACATACTGGCCAACAGACTCCCAGAAACTACCCGATTTAATTGACTTTGCAATTACTAAAAATATTCCTCGAAGTCTGATAAGCGCCGAATGTCTTTCAGATCTCTCATCTGATCACTCACCTGTTCTAATAAACTTCTTCTAAACTACTTCGACAAACAGAGTCCATAGATCAACCGATTAGACTGACTTCACATAAAACCAATTGGCTTCGATACAAAAAATATATTATTTCACATATTGAACTAAAACCTCTCCTTAACGTTGAAGCTGACATCGAACACTGTGTAAATACACTGGAGTCCGTCCTCGTCACTGTAGCTCGTATTGCAACACCTGATACTACACAAGTACTTCACATCCAAAAGAAGTCAAATCTAGAAATCGAACAGCTCGTCCAAGAAAAGCGACGATTACGTCGAGAATGGCAATTTTACAGATCGCCTTCCGCACGGCAAAGATTAAAAAACGCCACACGTAAACTCACCAAAGTTTTAAATCAGGAAGAAGCATATGCTCAACGCCGTTATATAGAGAATTTATCAACATCTTGTAAAAAATACTCACTATGGAGAGCTCACCCCACCCTTTGTTGACCGACAGACACCGTGATGCCCATCAGAAACTCCGTAGGCGGTTGGGCCCGCAGCGATGAAGATAGAGCCAGCACATTTGCGGCTCACCTTCAATATGTGTTCCAACCAAATCCTGCAACAAATGCGTTTACACTACCAACATTAAGAAGAAGTGACTCTCAGCCTCAACTTGCACCAATTGAGTTTCGCCCAAATGTGATCGCCAACACCATCAAAATGCAACTGGACCCCAAAAATTCTTCGGGTTGCGATCTAATAACCCCCAAAATGATTATTGAGCTCCCATATTGTGCGGTATGCACTGTCGCACAACTCTTCAATGCTATCACAAAACTAGGCCACTTCCCACAGAGATGGAAAAAGTCAGTCATTATAATGATACCGAAGCCAGGAAAGGATCACTCTCTCCCGTCGTCATACAGACTTATAAGCCTATTATCGTGTCTATCAAAGATCTTCGAAAAATGTCTGCTGAATCAGAATCACAAGGCAGCGTACTTGGGCCGACACTATACGTCCTCTACACAGCAGACATTCCAACAAGCAGGAACTAACAACTACCTCCGCTGATTATACAGCTTTTCTCATCTGCTCAAAATGCCCAATACAAGCAACTTCGCAATTGGCTCTTCACCTGGTTGACGTAGAAAAATGGCTATCCGACTGGCGGATAAAAATAAACGAACAGAAACGTTACGTTTACCCTGAACAGGCAGCATTGTCAACCGCTCAGATTAAACAACACCGTACTCCCTCAAGCAAACGAAGTGACGTACCTAGGAGTTCACCTCGACAGAAGACTCACATGGCGCAGACACATCGAAGCAGAGAGAACACACCTAAAACTAAAAGCCAACTGTCTTCACTGGCTTATTAACGCTCGCTCGCTCCTTAGTCTTGATCACAAGGTTCTGCTCTACAATTCTGTGCTAAAACCTATCTGGACCTATGGCTCCCAATTATGGGGGAGTGCTTGCAATAGCAATATTGAAATTGTCCAGCGAGCCCAGTCAAAGATATTAAGCTCCATCACCGGGGCACCGTGGTACGTTCGAAACGAAAACATACAAAGCGACCTGAATATCCAGCCAGTCAAAGATGTAATAACAGAACAGAAGACAAAGTACTTTGCCAAGCTTTCCACGCAGCCCAACCACCTCGCAAGAGGCCTAATAAGGTTGTGCAGCCGATCCCGTCTTCGTCGTATTGACCTACCAGCCCAACGATAGACTTTAGGGCCGCGTGTCAATTTACAGTCCAAGAAGACTGTTAACTATTAATTATCTATAAGATTTGCAAAGTTATTGTTAGTCTCAAATCAAGAGAAGATCCAATAAATAAAAGCCAAGTAATATTAAAAAAAAAAAAAATTATCGTTTTTAGTTTCTTTAATAGTAATGCCTTCGCGATTTATTTTAATTTCAGCGTGTTTGCGAAAAATCTTCCCTTAAGACAATTTCAACATCTAAAAATTTATAGGAGACAACTAAGAAATTGACTTTAAATTGCTGATTGTCCACATTCAACGATTCGACGAACGAACCGAGAGGCTTAACTTTGTTTTGGGAACCGAAACCGACGAGCAAAACGTTAACTGGGCTTAAACTTAAGTTGTTCAGCTGTTTAAATGACCTGTGACTCATAATGTTATGTTTGCTTCCGGTGTCTAACAAAGCAACGTAATTTTCATTTTGGACGCGAACCGCTTTGCACATCGATATGTGATCAGATGTTATGTTACGCGTGTTACTTTCTTTTCACATAGGAAGAGAGTGTCCACTTAAAAAAGAAGATGATGGTTTATCTTCTTTTTTAAGTGGAAAATCTCTTGCTATATGACCATATTCATTGCAACAAAAACACTTTTTGCCTTTACTTTTGTTTTCGCATTTGTCTGATGTATGCCCATTCATACCACAGTTATAGCATTTAACTTCTGTATTTTGTTTGTTTAAATCATTTTCTTTTTATACCCTGTGGGGTATATTAAGTTTGTTCAAAAAATAAAAGTATGTAACAGGCAGAAGGAGGTGTGGCAGACCCCATAAAGTATATATATTCTTGATCAGGGCGACGAGCTTAGTCGATATAGCCATGTCCGTCTGTCCGTCTGTCTGTCCGTGTGAACAACGAGATCTCAGAGACGGTAAGACCTAAGAGCACCAAATTTGGTATGAAGACTTCTTATATTTGCACGCAGATCAAGTTTATTTTAAATTTTTAATACTACCCCCCCCCCCCCTTCACCACAATTAAGAAAAATGCATAACACTAGTAATTATGAAGCTAGATACATGAGCTTCGGCACGAATACTTGGTCGAATATGGATGCATCGTGAAAAATTGATCAAGATCGGACAATAAATACGGAAGTTAGTAAGATATTTTTTACGCCAATAACGCCTGTTTTTTGTTGGTTTGCCAATAGGCAAAACAGACAACAACAAAATACGTTACGCCTACACGCACCTTACATATATACGAACAATCCTACATGTATTGGTATCTATTTCATAAATGTATTGGTTCATCCCTCTATTGCTATTGCTATTGCACTGTGCAACTTCTTCGCTCTCTGGCTCTCGCGCTCTCATTGCGATTCGCCGGACACGTGTCAAACACAAAGGCGTAGCCACCAATTTTAATTAGGAGATTTTAATATTCATAGAGGAATGAACCCTTCTGATCTTTATTGGCTACGCCTATGCAGGTTTGTCAATGTTCCCACGCATCTTTGTGACTCTTTAGTTCGTTGCGAGAGATTCGAATGTGCTGGCGTGTAATTCTAATTGTAACGAATTGCTACAATATAAATCAAAATAAAACGTTATTTTCATTACGATCTTATAAACTTTTAAAGACCCCATTTCATAGCAATGGCCTCCTCGTGGTGTTCCCTGGATACTGATTTGATTGAATATAATCGGAAGCAAATTCGAGCGGCGCCCTGAACTCCCACAGGGTATTCTGCAGTCGGGCCCTCCCGACTGAATGATATATTTTTATTTATCGTCATTGCCTTTATTAATTTCATTTTTCTCACGCATTTTCTCATAACTTTTTAACTTTTCCTTAAATTCTTTAAGGTATTTTGCATTGTATAAAATGGCTTTATTTATACTTTAATCGTTTATTCCATCTAAAACGTATTGCATTAAAGCAGTGTTTTTAATACAATCGCGTGATACCAACTCTTTCATTTTAAAAAGATATTCTTGAATGCTTTTACCTCTCTTTATTTTTCTGTCTGACATAAGTTTATGTAGTTGCGCACTGTTAACCTGCGTTTCAAATTATTTGATTAGTGATTCTTTAAGCATTTGCCAGTTTTTAATTCCTCGTTCACTCTTTGTATACATTTTACCAATTCCTTTAAGACATCTCTTCGCGAAGATAAATTTTTGAAACTCGTCCCAATTCATTGCAGACGCCATATCTTCAAAATCACTTATCCAAATCTCAACTGTTAATGAACATCTCCTTTAAAAGATCGTATCGAATCCTCAATATCAGGAAAGTTTAAAGCAAACCGCTGTGTCGGTATATTACGACTTTGCGCTGACTCCATAGTAACATTTTGTTCAAGGGTTTTAACGTGCTGTTGCGTCTTGTTGTTGCTCGGTAAATCGATCGTTCCTGCTGTTCTGAATGTATTATTACTTGCGACACTGATGTTGTCTCTGTCTATCTCATGTACGCTTGTATCATCTTCATCTTTTTCGAGTTCATCATCTTCATCGAACATTCATCTACATCATTCGCGTCAGCCAGCAAATTTGATTGCACCAGATTTTGAAATATGTGTCTAGTCAAATCGGCCTTGTCGTGTTGAAGTCCTAGTATGTTGCAAATAACAGCAAGATCGTTGTTTTTCAAATTACTTGCGACATAATCAACCTTTGCCTCGTGTTGAAGTCTTAGTACGTTGCAAATAACAGCCAGATCGTTGTTTGTCAAATTACTTGCGACATAATCAACCTTTGCCTCATACGTTCCCTCGTTGTTGTCGAATTCCTCAAAACTACGTAGACGTTTGCGATTAAGTCTATCCCCTGCCGTTTCAAACACAAATTTGTGTAAAAGAATGATATTATTTTTCTTCTCTTTATTTAACGCATCGCGTATTCCCTCGAAATCAGAGAGTTGCGGCATTTTGGCGTCGTTGTGTGTGTATTGGTATGAATTTCACAACTCTTCGAAATTCTTGTGTACACACTGATACTCATTCACTTCTCGTCGTTAGCTTTTGTGTATGTATAATTGTTATATATTTGCTACGTTGTGTTGCAAATATTATACATAAAATCTTCACTTCTTCTATGCTTTCAAATAGGTTAAACTTATTTGAAACAATTTGATCATTGATTCGTCGCGTCGTTTACTTATTTTCCTTAGGTTGAGCCCCCATATTTGTGGAATACACGTTTATTGTTTTTTTATATAATGATATGTTTATATTATATAGTTTAAAGTTTGGAAATAATAAGTATTTGTTAATTCGTAATTCTTCTTTTATGCGAGCGTCTTTTCGCAACGTCTTTCGAGTACTTCTCAAAGCGGTCCATTCGCAGCGGACTCTCGATCAAAACTCCTCTCTACAACACAATGCTCAGCTGTTCTCGTCGCTCAGCTCAGTGTGGTGGGAGGGCTGAGCGGCGTTGACAGACCCATTCCCACACTAACATAGTGGGCTTCGATGACGACATTGCGCTAATCGTGGTCGCAAAGCACCTTCACGAAGCTGAGCTACTTTGCAGCGCATCAGCAGCAGTAGTAAGGGACTGGCTCGTATCCGTTGAACTGCAGCTAGCTGATCACAAAACGGAAGCTTTTCTGATTAGCAGCCGAAAAGTAGTCGAAGTAGTCTGCATTCACATGGATGGGTCACCATCACCTCAAGCAGGGCAATCCGTTACTTAGGGGTCATGCTGGACACAAGGCTCAGCTACAGAGAGCACCTTGAGTATGTGGAACGGAAAGCAGCAGTTGGGCATGTACTAAACCGCATAATGCTCAATACACGGAGTCCCAAACAGGGGCGCAGGCTGATGCTTCAGGCGTAGTCAAGGCCATAATCCTATACGGAGTACCGGTGTGGTCAGATGCCATGAAGATCAAAAGCTACAGGAGAGGTCTACAGTCGACATACAGACATGGCGCGCTCCGCGTCTGCAGCGGCTTCAGGACTGTGTCTGAGGATGCGGCTTTTGTGATTGCAGGTATGGTTCCGTTTGACCATCTTGGCACAGAAAGAGCCACAACATACATGGAGCAGCGTTCCTCAGCGGGGCAGGTGGAAGTGTCAAACGATGGTTTTGTCAGAGCGAAGCTTAGAGGGTTACCTTCTACAGCTACTACGCTCCGCCGAGCTAGGACCTAATGCGTTTCGAAAAACTGCAGTCGGACATTACGGATGACTCGCGTGGCAGACCTCCACTAGTATTAGCGGGAGACTTCAAGGCATGGGCTGTGCAATGGGGCAGCAAGGAAACTACCGCCAGAAGAATACCGCTGCTGGAGCATTTCTCGTCGCTGGACGTCGGAAAGCTGACCTACTGGAAGGCTGGTCGAGGCTCCATCGTAGACCTCACTTTTCTTAGCAGCTCGCCGTTTAGAAACGTGAGGTGGAGAGTCAGCGACGACTTCACCCATAGCGACCACCAAGCGATCCATTTCGATCTTGGAGGATGAAGGCGAAACCAGCAGCGAACCACTACAACAGGGCCAAAATGGAAGGACAGGTCTTTGGTTGCGGACACCTTCTCATATGTCCTAAGGCTTTCGAACGGGAGCCTGACGGCATGATCGGTGGATGACATGGCGCAGCAGCTCTCAAAGATCTTAAAAGATTCATGCGATTCAACTATGCCTAGGAGGAAGCCTAGTGGACGCGGTTCGCCCTGCTACTGGTGGACCAACCAGATGGCCCAGTTGAGGAAAGCCAGATTTTGCTTCGCAGAATCGTGGAAGCACTGTTCCCACAGCAGCTGGAGCTGAACGAGGCAAGTTTTATGCATCGAATCCCACCATGCCAGCCACTCTATCGCCGAGACCACAGCGGCAACGAAGCATATCGGCGACAGGAAAGCACCAGGACCAGAAGGCATACCGAACAGAGCCCTAAAGTTCGCAGTAGCCATTAGACCGGCGGTATTTGTTGACATATTTAACAACTGCCTCCAGGAAGGAGCGATCCCGAAGCAATGGAAACTGTAGCGGCTCATACTCCTGCCTAAGGGGAACAAGCTTTCTGAGGAGCCGTCCGGATACCGGCCGATATGCCTTCTAGACACGGTTGGCAAGGTACTGGAGCGTATACTCTACAACAGGTTTCTGCACATAGTCGAGGAGAACAACACAATGTCCGCTTCCCAGTACGAATACCGCAAGGCGAAATCAACGGTGGATGCGATCCAGGCGGTGATCAGCATAGCAAAGAAGGCAATTCAGTTAACCCGGTGGAGATGGGGTGACAAAGAGTACTGCGCGGTAGTGACTCTGGATATCTGAAATGCCTTCAACTCGGCGAGCTGGTTGCGAATCAGACATGCTCTGCTTCGGATCGGAATTTCACCAATCCTACTGCGGATCCAATTATCTTTCGAAAAGGGTGCTGGAGTACGAGACGGAAGAAGGTTCAGAGCGCTACAGGGTGACAGCAGGTGTTCCACAAGGCTCGGTCCTTGGCTCCCTCCTGTGGAATATTATGTACGACGATGTGCTCAGACTCCAACTGCCTGATGGATGCAGTCTTATTGGCTTTGCTGACGACCTAGCTTTGGGTGAGGTGGCTAAGGAAGTTGGTGCAGTAGAGACGGCCATCAATGCAGCAATAGGAGTCATCGCTCTGTGGACGGACGCGGCTGGTTTCGACCTGGCGGGCCATAAAACGGAAGCAGTGCTCATATGGAGCAGAAAAAAGGTGGAATATATGAGCGTTCAGGTGGGGAACTTGACAATCAGGTCTTCCGAGTCCACCAAGTACCTGGGTATCTTGTTTGATAACCGTCCAAGTCTCCGTCCTCATGTTGAGTACGTTACCCAAAAGGCGTCAAAGATGCAGGGAGCACTCTCGAGAATGCTGCCAAACATCGGCGGACCGAAGATCGGAAGGCGCCTGCTTCTGGCAAGAGTAGTTGCGTCCATCCTTCTCTACGCTGCGTCGATCTGTGCTAAAGCCTTACATGGTAACATGAGTCTCCGGAGGAAACTTGCAGCACCTTACAGACTCTGTGCTCTTCGGTGATACCGGGGCTCAAAACTGTGTCGTATGACGCAGCCCTGGTACTAGCAGGAATGATACCTGTGGACATCCTGGCAACGGAGATGTTAGATATATACGAAGACTCGCAGAGTTAGGTAGCAGCATACCAGTGGAGGCGATAAGGAGTGCGGAGATACAGGCATATCTAGCGACGTGGCAAGCTAGGTGGGACGCGACCGCCAATGGATGATGGACGCAGCGGCTCATTTCAAATGTGAAGGAGTGGTTGGTTGGAGAGGTGAACTTTCACCTAACTCAGTTTCTAATGGGTCATGGAAGATGCCGGATGTACGTACACAGGTTTAAGCACGAGGATAGACCGTTGTGCCCAAACTGACCATGTGCTATACCATTGCGTAAGGTATAGCGAAATAATGACTTTCGTCCCATCACCGGAGAACCTGATTGCATTCATGCTGCAGACGGAGGAAAACTAGAACGCAAGTCAGGTCATTAAAGCCATCCAAAGCGATCTGAGACGATGCGAAAAATAGCGCCACGTAAGAGAAAAAGACTAAGGTAGGCGGCCCCTCCCAGCGAAGTAATACTTTGCGGTGATCCCGCGGGGAGTGAGGTTTTTTTTTTAATTATTTTATTATTAGTGATAAACATGAGAAGGGATAATAAATAACTAAGAGTGTATGTACTATGTAGGGATAGATGAGAAATCAGAGTGGTGTTAAAAAAGAGAAAGTATGTGGTGCCCACGGATCTCGCGGTACTACCGCGAGGCATTGCTTCACGGGATCCTGGGCTGGCTTTTTACGCCCCTCCTTCGTTACGCTTGCCTCTCTCCATAATACGAAGCTAAGTCGTCACTCTGACAGAAAACCTGCATACTGCAGACCAGTTTTCCTCCCAGGGACCTACTGCCCGCAAGGTGCTTTATCTCGGTTCCACCAGCCGTAGCACAGATAAAGAACTTGGCTTCGTTTGCGCAGTCCGATGCTTTGTGGCCTTCACCACCACATCAGAGAACATCCAGACCGGTCGATAGTACTTAGTACGTGCTTGAAATGTGACAAAGTCCAAGGCACTCATAGCATCGTCTCCTTGTGGTCGCTACCTCACCCTGCACGTTGTCCAGCCAATCTTGACTTTGCCTTCTGCCAGGTAACGCTTTGCGATCGCTATTGGAAGGCTGACCACGGCAGTTTGCATGACCGCAGTCCGCTCTCAGCGTCCTCACCATACTCTCCTCAATCGGCGCTTCCATAAATGGATCAAGGGCAGCGATTATATTCTGCTTGGTGGCCAGACAATCGATTTCCCTGATCTCCAGAGATGCTTCTTGGACAACAGACCTGATCTTAGCCTGCTGGCCCAGCGCATTTCCAAAGACCGCTTTCATCTGGTCCAAACACTCGCTGTCCAATTCAAGCACCAAGCCAACGCCTGCCGTTTTTCTAACACGCCTGACATTTTCGTCAACCTTCTGGAGCTTATTGTCCTTGCTCCTGGTGACCAGACGTAGAATGTCGCTGTAGGTGCTGCCCGCTTCCGGTTGGATAATTATAACATCCGCCCATGTTTTTTTTCTTGTATGCGACTTTTGCCGCTATTTTCTGGAGCTGCGTTTGAGCCGTTTTTGGGATACTGCCGGTTTGGTACCTGATGCTGCCGGTTTGGTACCCGATGGTTTGGTATTGAGCTGAGAGATTCCTTCTCTGGTGTTTTGACGGGATTTTTCTGGAGTGGCTGGTCCCCGTTTTACTAGGGCCGCCTTGGGTTAGCGCATCGTAAGTATTGCTACCGGTGTTGCTCGCAAACTTATTTTAAGGCGAAATTTGCGTTGCCATAATGTTTGAACTCCTACGGCAAGCTTTATAACCGCCTCTGCCTGGGGACGGCTTGCTCTGTCGGATTTGGTAACCTCTCGGCAAGCCTAAAGCTCAACTCTGCTTGGAGCTCTCTATACGAACAAAAGAGTGTCTGTTCGCTTGAGTAATACGGCGAACCGCTTTTGGTCTGAAAGGTGAAAGGTGTGAGCACCGTAAGGGGTTGGAGTTAATCTGCTCCGGGACTTTAGCTCTTAATTACACAGTTTACCAGCATGCAGCATACGTTCGACCGTAACTTATGCAGTACAGTCCAACCGCTCCCTAAGGTATTCAATGTTTTCTTCGGGCAGCCAGAAGCCCAATTGTGACGTCACACCAGCTGACTGCACCTCAGTGCAGCCCTGGGTGATTTACGCGTTTTGCAGTACTGCTAACAGCTGTGAACTTCGCAACAATAATAATGCAGCTTAAAGTATCGGCGGGATATATTTGCAAAGAATACGTGTGCAAAAAAGAGATGGAAGCAAACACCAACAAAAGCCGCTTGCCTGTGACTCCTCTCCTCCCCCGTCTGATGGTGTATCGCGAGACGCATTAACTCCAGCGGTATCTGAATATGAGGGGCCCGGTCCAGCACTTGTGGTGTCTGCCAGGTGCGTACACTTCCTCGCGACACAACTTACTAACACTCGCTATTTCAGGGCACCGAAAACTGCGTATTTACCGGAAGGGAACGAAGATTTTAAAAACACGTCCGCTCTCACTAAGTAAACACAACAACCCCCCGGGGAGTGAGTGACAGTGTGTGTGAGGGTGTGTTTAGTACGCAGGTATCGACGTCGTCGGTAAATCGTGCATGCTGATGGTACGGGCCATCAGTATGTTAGAGATAGATTAAAAAAAATACACACACATACACATTTATGTGCTAATGTTAAAAGTGCGCGGTTGTGTTCTTGAGTCGCTCCTGCTTTCATTCGAAAATCAACAGTTCCTGCCCTGCGAATAACAAATAAATTGGTGCAAGGCTTTTGGGTGGGGGCAACACATACCCTGTGGCAACGACTTGTGGATCGGTTCATCGCCTCCTGCGTTATTGGTCGATTTCGAGGCCCATACTCTGCACAAGTGGAGGGTGAGTGGTTTTAACAGGCCCCCTTCTGGCCTTATAATTGTTGTTGTGCTTAATTGTACTCAAAACAATTGCAATTTGTTCCCGCCGATACTGCATGCTTTGTCTTCTTACTTGAAAGTCACCCTGAACAGCTGGTTTTAGTGTTGTGTAGTGCCACAATGAACAGTTGACCTGTGCGAACTTGGAAGCTGGAGAAGCTTTCCCGGAAGACGTGGATATGAATGGAGAGAAATTAGTGCAGCATATTTTACCTACAGAGAAGCACCAGCAGCAGCAAGTGCAGCAGCAACAGCAGCAGCATAAGCAACATCAGCAGCAGCAACAACAACAGCAACAGCAAATTCAGGATGCTCTTTCCCCTGGATCGTCCGTTAAGGAGATGCCAACTATCTTAATGGGTGCTATTGAGCAAATGGGGGATGGCCTGGATGTCATCTCGACCATTTTCAGGAACAGCTGCACATAAAGGCGTAGCTAACGTAGCTGAGTTGTTTCCAAGTGGCGAAGACACAACTCCAAAGAGGCAGCTAGATTCCACATCAAAGCAGAGGAAAACGACACCAAAGAAGAGTATAAGTTAGGCTCAAAATCAAAGAAAAAATGTCGAAGCTGCCGTTAAAAATCCTTTGGAGAATGCAGCACCCAACAATAGAGGTAACTGGACAAAAATGCATGGCCGTCAGCAGATGCACAAATGAGTCCGTGCAAACGCAATTACTGTGGCTGGAGTGGGAGAATCAGTCTCAGCTCGTTGCATTCGGACGTGCGCGCTTAACAAGTTATTTTCGCGAGTGATCAACACAATCTCTTCATCTCTTTGTGCTTTTCTTGCGCTATTTTTAGCCACTGCTTGCGGTGCCTGCAGTTTACGGTACTTTACCTAAGATAAGCCAGACTTAAACGGTACTAAGTTTGCCCCTCGCCCTGCGCTCTGCGCAAGCGAGAGTTTGGTTCCGTTAATTATTATCTTTTGATCTGGAAAAGTGGACGATAATTGCATTATTTGACTCTAAATAATAACAATTGAAGCTATGGACAATAACTCATCGAATCAGTCGCTACCTAGTAAAGGAAAGCTGTACTGGAGGAAATGAGAAAAGCAGCTGGGGTAAGCCATAAAACTCTACGCTCTCAAATCAGCGGTAGCGCAGCAACCATTTGTGAGAAGCCAAATTCGGTGATCACTGGCCCTACGGTAACAACAAGCACTGATACCAGCGTTACCTACACTATCTCTATGTCGCAAGCAAGTTTGACATCTACTTCTACGTACAGTTTGTCAATTAATTGTTTGCAAAGTGAAAAGAGGCGCAAAAGTTAAACTTTAATTTAATATTTATTTACCATAGTACTTCTTTTCAGTATTTTTTTTACATATATTTATTTTAATATATTACTTATGAATAAGACAAAAAAATAGCAAATATTATAACAATAACAATAATAAAACAAAAATAACAGATTATGTCAAATTTCAGACTGTCAAATAATTGTTTGCAAAATACAAACTCTGTTTGGCCAAAATGGCTTAAACTAAGAAAATTAGAGAATAAAATTAATATTTAGTGTGTTTTCCCCTAGCCTCTCACAGCTTCTAGTCCTATCACAGCTTGAAGCCGCCGCGACATGGACTGCACAAGTGCCTGAAGGTCATAAAGACATGGTAGATTTGCCCATTCCTCCTGTATGGCTTTAATCAACGCACTTTTGGTAGTTGGGCTACGCTTGGCTACCCTCTTTTTCAAAAATGACCACAAATTTTCAATCGGGATTCTGAGCAGGGGTATCTATAACCTTGCTGTAGTTGTATAGCACCCAGGTCCGACACAGCAGGGATTTGTGCTTAGGATCATTGTCCTGATTTGTATTTCAGCTTACTCGGGTTTTGAAGGTCAAAGAATCCAAAATTTTCGGCACTTTTCGTCAATTTGTTTTTGAGGATATCCATATAAAACTCCTTGGTCATTGTCGTTAAAAAATGCGCACCTCTCCAACACCTTTTGACGAGAAACAACCCCACACCATTACATAGAGTTTGCCAAATTTCACTGTTGGCACTATGTTTTTGTCTTGCAGAGCTGTTTTGGGCTTGCGCCAAACTCTGCTTGGTCCATCGTGACTATATAACATTATTTTTGTCTCATCACAAAAAATAACTGTATCCCAGTACTTCGCTGGCATATTTACATGATCAGTAGCAAATCTAAACCGTTTCTCTATATTTGTAACAGATAGCAATGACTTTTTTCTTGCCACACGTGAGGAGTACTTATGCAGGTTAAGCACCTTACGTACAGTCTCGTGGCTCACACACTTTTTGCAATCAGTTTTTATAATATTGGCCAACACTCTCAAGCTTATCTGGGGGTTATTGCTCACTTCTCTCAATATTTTCGTATGATCACGGCGATCAAGCTTCAATGGCCTGCCCTCGGAGTGATTCAAATATGTATACAATTATATGCTTCTAATCCATACGAGGGAAATATTATATAAATGGGATTAGGTGGGTTCTTTTAGGATGGGGTTTAAGCCATTAGCTCACACACACACACACACAGTCACATACAGAAACACACAATAAAAGTTCTAAATGCATCTTAATTATCATATAATATTGTTACAAGGACACTTTGTAAAATGATGAAGTGAAATATTTGATATGCATATGGGAATGTGTGTGTGGCGAAATGGATTGGCAATGGGTCAGACAAATTAAAATGCTATTAACATTATTCAATTCACGTTTTACAATGAAAGTATTTAATTAAATTATTAGAAATGTACATACAGTGAGAGCAGAAATAAATTTAAACAAGTGTAGCAAATTTCCAAAATTTTATATATGAGATTGTTAGTAAATAGCTTGAGATATTATGTATAGCTTAAGGCAAATACTTTCTTATGGAGAAATAACATTAACAAGTTTCAAAATATGAAAAGTAATTACAAACTAAAAGTTGGAATGATTGGATAACAGTTAGGGTTGACGAAAATCCAACTTAATGCTTGTCTTTTTTTTTGTGATGATTGTTGTGAGTTTGTTTCTTGTGTTTTCCTTCTTTATACTTATAAACGAGCTTCTTATAGACGGCAACGAGTTAGATCGCATGCATTTGACCAAACTACAAACTACAAAAGAGTGGATTCCAGCTAAAACCTATAGATGGGATCCTCACTGCGCAGCCTAAACGTGATCGTAGCTGCGGCGAAACGAACGATACAAGCAGCAAGCAAAGAGTATGGTGAGTAGCTGTATACCCGCTACAGCAAGCACGACACCGGCCAAAACCAAAGTCTTGGAATCGAGTATGCCTAATAGTTTGGCAAGGCAGCCCTGATTAATGGCATGCAATGTGGTGCATTCCTGAGCCTCGCTCAGATTGATAAGTTTGCAGCAAGATGGCGAAAGAGTCTTGTTAGGAAAGATACCATCCCAATCGTTGGGGCCATAGGTGCCACAGCAATCCAATTCGTTTTGTAGCAGAGTCCAGGCATCCCGGTAATCTTCGCGATCCTTATAATG
This sequence comes from Drosophila testacea, assembly GCA_035043265.1. Lineage (NCBI taxonomy): Eukaryota > Metazoa > Arthropoda > Insecta > Diptera > Drosophilidae > Drosophila > Drosophila testacea. The sequence goes on from JAWNND010000207.1 coordinate 25,661, forward strand.
CTTCATTGTGCTATTGAATTGGGTTTCCATTAACTGCTGCAATCCCGAATGCTTCACATAACCGGCAATTCCAAGTCCGATCTCCAAAAGGAATATAATAACAGCCAATATGGCAAAGCTGAGAATCATGCAGCTGTTTTCCTTTAAGGCCCCACAGCATCCCAGGAAACAGATGAACGCCACGGCAGCGCCAACAACCATCAGTATAATGGGAGCTGTCCAAATGTGATCACTGACAAAGTTTGAATAATGCGCATAATTCAGTTGCACCATGGCACCCACCATCAAGATGAGTAGACCAGAGAGTGCAAACAGAAGATTGCAGAAAAATGTAATGTATTTGACACATGTCAAGCCTCCGGATGCCATTTTGCGCCCACAAATTGGTTAGAACGTTTCTTCGTGATTTCCGTTTGGTTATTTGGCTTGCAATTAACTAATAACAAGACTGCGGATTTACACTTTCAAACACTTTGCCCGCTCTCTTAGCTATACTTTAGCCGTCTATTTTACCTTGCGATGTTTATGGTCGCAAGGCGCAAAAACACAATGAGTCTGTTTTCCTTCTCTGCACGCTTAATGATATTGTAGACCGTCCGTAGCTTTATATTAAATTCAATAGCCAAATCCTTAGCCGTTTTGCCCTGGTAATAATTGTAATAAGTTAATTGTATTAATTTATTATCTGTTCGCTTACCAGGCATAGTTAAACACGTTCTTTAAAGCCAATTACACACATTGTCGAAGTCAAAATCAAACTAAATGCATGCACAGAGCATTGCAAAAGCGACATGTTCATTCAAGTTTCTGTTAGAAGTTCCATTAGAAGCCCCGTTACTTAGTTTTAAGTTTCTCTTTGATTTATGTTTGCATTTTGCAAACAATTACTTGACAGTCTGAAATTTGACAATTTATTATTGTTATTGACTGTAGTGGAGGCGTCGAAATAAGCAGGCGGCACTTTAGTTTGTAGAATATGTATATGTAGTTTATTGTGTTCACGTCAAAAGAAGAAGGTGTCATCGCACCATAATTTGACGTTAACAGAGCTGGTAACAGAGTCTCCACTTTCCTCTCTTGCTGCGCTCGCTCTGCTTTAAGCGAGGCTTAGTATTAACGCACTTAGTGCAATTCTTTCTATTACATTGCGGCATTCAACCCCTCAAGAACGTTTATATTTCAAGTGCTACAAATACATACATATATCAAACCGAAACCATAACGTGTGTTTTTAATTCACTACATTTCAACGTTGGATTATTTGCTGCCTTGCGATCCTCCACTACAACATTTGGTCCTTCGAGCCGGATATTTACAATCAATCCTGTTCGCCCCAGCAAGCTATAGGATAAGCAAAATAAGTAATTAGTCTAATTTACGAATAAGAAATATTACATACCGCCATTATGTCGTCCGCCATATTTTTTCCAACTAGAGAAAAAATATTTTTCTCTAAGTTTCCAATCCGATTCAATCCTAATTGCTTCAAAGGTATTCCTAATAAAACAAGAAAACTTTTAAGAGTCATTTAACATTCAAGTGCAGCGAATGACAGACAGACACATAGCCGGTAGCATTGGCAGCCACATACATACATATGTATGTATGTATGCAAGCATTTATGTAAGCTGTACTTACCTTTTTTCAAGTTCACTTATGTATATGTAATTACATTCCTCCTTCGTTGACTCCTAGTGGTAATTTATTATATATTATTGCTTAATTCAAAGTGCGACTCCAATGCAAGTCAAAACGTACAAACATACATACATACGTACATAGCCAGCAGCGTTGGCAACCACATATGCTTGTATGTATGTATGTACATACATATGTAAGCTGAACTTACATTGGTCAAGTGCGCACACAAAAAGTTTAATTGCACAATTTATTGACTCCTCCAATTATTATTTTATATTATCTTTACGTTCACTGCATGATTTAAAAACAAGTTCAATCGTCCAAACATATATATACATATCATTAAGTGTTGTCTTTAATTCCAACTAACACTTATGCCCTATTCCCATTGAGTACATTTTCGGGGAACGCATGGGAATGATGTTAGATGTGAAACACTTATTCACATTGCCAACATCTAACATCACAATCTAACAGTTCAAGTGCATTGACGTGTGAAATTGCGGAAAGACAAATTTATAATTAAAATGAATTTGAATGAAAAAGTTTCCATTGCTCTTGCTGCTGTGCAGCATACATCTCGCTGATTATAGCAGATCTGCCGAGGAAGTCAGAAATGCGATTGCAGAATTCGTGATGCAATAAATAAACATACATATAATAAAACAAAAAATTCTGTTTTTTTTTTAAATTTACTTATTTGAGCTACGTTTTGGGCTTTTGCTATGAATAATATTCACTTGTTTTTTAGAATATCTAAAAGCTTATTTTGGAAATCGGCAGTGCTCTGTGCCATTTCCCGCAGCACCTCACTTTGGGCTTTCTGCTGCTCTTGCTGGAACTTCCTTTGTTCCTCGCGAGCTTCAAACTCTCTGTTTTGCAGTCGCAGCCTCTCCCGAGCTATTTGGAGCTTTGGGTGTCCTGTTTGGAGCGCTTTGCGGGATGTTCCTCGGAGTGGGTGCTCTCAGTCACACTGAGCTTGTTGGTGCTTGTGTTGCACGTCAAAAACTCAGGACTGAACTCAATTGGATCAGTTATATAGTCAATGAAATCTGCAATTTGGGCAACATGTCTCCATTAGTGAAGTACTCATAAACTTTATTAAAAAACTTACTTGCTTTGGCCATTTTCTGATTGCTTATTTAAATTCTTCTTCTCGATTTGCCATTCATTTTAGTTGACATTGTTTACATTTTCGCAGTGTTGATAAGTTTCTTTTGTTCCATTTGAGAACTATCGTCTAAATATCGCCTGGGAACGTGTGGGATAGCAACATCAAAAAATTATGTTGGAACGATGTTGAAAATTTCGGCACGGGTAAAAGTATAGGCACATCATGCCAAAATATGTTAGATGTTAGATGTTGCTCAGTGGGAATAGCCTATTATCGTGCGGTTTCAACTATCGTCGACTTCAATATTGAAAAGCCTTCCATTAGCGTGAACTTCAACTATCGCCGATTTCAATATTGAGTAGCTTCAACTATCGTAAGATTCAAGTACCGGTCAACTTCCAATATCGTGCAACTTAAATATCGTTTAAGGCCAGCTTTCACCACAAATTCGCTCGCATTAGATATTTAAGCATTGTGATTCATTTGTCGAAAATATATCGTCCAAATATATCGACTCCATACGATCCGATATATTTTTAGAAAAAAAATATATCTCTTATTATTCAAGTATCCATTTGGTTCGCTTTCTTCGTTTCACTTGCTGAGAGTAATTATCGATACGCTGTATAAAAGCGATTTGGCCGCGAGTGTGTTATGCCCGATGAGAGAGAACTAGGGAAGAAAATTTTATCGGTCCCCACTAGGAGCGGCTTTAAGTCAAGTCCCCACACCACTCCAACTCTTCAAAGAAGACTCTCTTCTTCGTCGTCGAAGTTTCCGGCGCTTAAACCTTCTTCCGGCCGTAAGCCTCAGCCACTCAAGGCACAAACCACAGAAAGTCTCAAGGTTCCTCTTTCAAGGACAACTCGTTCATCCGCTGAAAAGGAACGAATTCGTGTCGAGATGGTTTTCGACGATTTTATTGCCGCCGCAGATTTGCTAATCCGATATGAAAGCAAAATCAATGTGGCTTTCACCTCCACTGCTGTACCTTCCGGTACTGTGCCAACCCTGCACACTCTCCAAATCCGACTTGACCATCTAGAGAGCCTTTGGGTAGATGCAAAAGGGGAGTACAAACTCTGTGCCAGGTCCCTCCGTTCTGACGAAAACAACGCTGGCGTCAAAGCTGTGCTAGCCAAATACGAGCGGTGTTATGAGGTGTATGAGAGGTGTGGGGCTGAGCTTCGGGTGCAAATTGAGCAAGCCTCGTTTGCAACCAGGCCTGCCGAACAAGCCCCAGCGTGGACTTCAGCTTCTGTCGGTGTTCGACTCCCGGCTTGCGACACGGAGATTTTTTGTGGGGACTATTTAAATGGCCTACGTTTCGTGATCTCTTCACAGCCATCTATATTAACAATTCTAGGCTGACCCCAGTTGAAAAATTGTACCACCTTAACGCGAAGACCGCCGGCGAAGCCAAATCCATCGTGGCAAAGTCTCCGCTTACGAACGCCGGATTTGACTCCGCGTGGTCCGCGCTTTCTGCTCGATATGAGAACAAGCGGCTATTAGTGAATAGTCAGTTAAGGCTAGTTTCGAATTTATCCGCTATAAGCTCAGGCTATCAAAGATCTACAGACTACCATCCAAAGTAGTCTAGGGGCTCTCGAGCAATCCCAGATTTCTACAGACAATTGGGACTGTCTGCTAGTTTATTTTGTGTCTTCTAAATTGACCAAGCTCACGAGGTCTTTGTGGGAGCAGTCATTATCCCACAAGAACGACATACCGTCTTGGAACGAATTCAATCAGTTCCTCTGTAAACGTTACCAAACGTTAGAAGTGCTCGAAGACGGCAGTTCGTCTTCAAATACGCAGGTGTCTTCCAAACATTCACGTAATCCTCCCACTTCTCGGCGGGTGAATGCTCATGAAGCGAGAGTAGCGTCCAGAGTCAAAAGCTGTGACCTCTGTGCTAAGGAAGACCACCCAATCCGACTGTGTCCTCGTTTCCTTCAGATGACGGTGGATCAAAGATCCGCTTACATCAAGCAGAAACAATTATGCTTGAATTGCTTTGCTCGAGGACACCGTTTGAAAGATTGTAAAAGTTCCTACAATTGTTTCACCTGCAAGAAACGGCACCATATTCTCCTACATCGAAACGAGTCCCTTTCAATTAATGCCTCTTCTACGAGTGCACATACTACTCAAATCTTACAGTCCACTTCTTCAACTCCACAAGAAAGGGTTCAGAGTTTTCTCGTTTCCAAACCGCATGGTGTCCTTTTAGGCACAGCCATTGTCAATATATGGCACAATGGCCCCACATTTCCAGCCCGCGCTTTAATTGACCCAGGTTCGGAAGGATCTTTTATCTCTGAAAGATTGTGTCGCCTGATCAAATTGCCATTCCAACCAGTTCATGCCAAGATTTCAGGGATCAGTCAAATCCCTTCGACCACTCAGAAGTTGTGTAAGTTTAAGCTGGTATCTCCTCATTGGCCACATATGCGAATCAACACTTCGGCATATGTTCTTCCCAAATTGACAGGCGATTTGCCGTCAGAGACAATTTCCCGTACCTTGCTTAAGGATATGCCAGATCTCCAATTTGCCGACCCGTCCTTCTCCACGAGCTCACAGGTGGATGTGCTGATAGGAGCTGACATCCTTCCTTCAATTAGCCTGAAGGGGGTCAAAACCAACATTTGTGGAAGCCTTCTGGGACAAGAGACAATCTTCGGATGGATTACCTCTGGGCCTGTTCCAAAATTGCAGGCGAGGACTATATCTTCTTTCTCTACTCAAGTAGTTCCGAAAACTAAAGACCCCTTAGACAAGCTTCTCACCAAATTTTGGGAGGTGCGAGATCAACCAGTTAAGCTGGTAGTTTCCCATTCTGATTCCGTGTGCGAAGAGAACTTCGTTCGCACCACGCGAAGGGACAGATCTGGTCGGTACATTGTCACGTTACCGTTCAGATCCCCAGATCGCGTTAGCTTAGGTTATTTAAGATCCATCGCACTGGCTCAGTTCCTCCGCAACGAAGGCCGATTAAAGAGAAATCTTCCACTTAAAGAGCAGTACGATGCGGTGATCCAGGAGTACCTGGATATGGGGCATATGAAAAAAGTTTATCCAGGTAAAGATTCCAGTAGCTTTTATTTGCCGCACCATGCTGTTATCAAGCCAGACAGCACCACGACCAAGGTTCGCGTTGTATTTAACGCCTCCAATCCATCGTCGAACGGCAAAAGTCTAAATGACATTCTTCATACTGGTCCCGTTCTTCAATCCGATTTGACTGTTCAGGTTCTTAAGTGGCGTTTCCACCGCTACGTGTTCAATGCCGATATCACCAAGATGTACCGGCAAATATTAGTAGATCCGACTCACACCCCGTTTCAAAGGATCTTATATAGAGACAAGGATGGTCAGTTGTGCGACTACGAGCTCAACCAGTTACCTTTGGGGTCAATTGCGCTCCTTTCCTTGCAATTCGAGTCCTTCAGCAGCTGGCTCAAGATGTGCAAGCCAAGTTTCCGCGAGCGAGCACCATCCTGTCTGAGCACATGTATGTAGACGATGTTTTATCCGGAGCACACTCTGTCAATGAGGCTGTCACAGCCATTCAAGAGCTCCGCGAAGCATTAGAGGGTGCTGGGTTTCCATTAAGGAAATGGACTTCCAATTCCAAGGCCATTCTAAAGGGCATTCCAAGCGACCATCTCTTATCCGTCGATTTTCTAGAAATTGACGACGCCAGCACTACAAAGACGCTGGGCATTCGGTGGCAAGCCACGACTGACGAATTCTTCTTTCTGCCTTCTCCGCTCGCATGCAAGTCAGATTACACTAAGCGTGAAATAATGTCACAGATCGCGAAGCTGGTTGATCTAGCTGGCTGGTTAGCACCATTTATAGTCCGTGCCAAAATCTTTATGCAGCAAATTTGGCTTCGAGAATTAGGGTGGGACGAGTTGCTGCCTCTCGATCTTGTCCAGCAGTGGCAAGATTTCCTAACCAGCTATTCCGGCCAGCGAGACATCCGCATTCCAAGGTGGGTCCACTCTCAACCGAAGGCAAGACTGCAATACCACGGGTTTTGTGATGCGTCTCAGAGTGCATTTGGTGCGGCGATTTATGTTCGTACCGAATGCAATTCTGTGGTTTCTGTCCATCTTCTAGGGGCCAAAACTAGCGTAGCTCCTGTCAAGACAGTCTCCTTGCAACGATTAGAACTTTGTGGTGCTGCTCTACTTGCCGAACTCTCGGCAGCGCTCCTTCCGCAACTTCCAGTGGAGAATTTTGAGGATTTCTACTGGACGGATTCCACAATCGTATTGGCTTGGTTGAACAAGCCCCCTTGCAAATGGACCACCTTCGTAGCTAATCGGGTTACCAAAATTACCCAGTCCATCGATTCCACGAAATGGGCTCACGTCCGGTCAAAGCATAATCCAGCAGACTTGGCGAGTAGAGGCGCCTCACCCCAGGACTTGGTAAACAGTGACCTTTGGTGGCATGGACCTGAGTGGCTCCGTCTCCCGCGAGATCAGTGGGTTGTTTCCATCAGCATGACTCTCGAAACCGACGAGGAGGCTCGAGCCGTCAAGTGCCATGTGGTGAAGGTGCCAACCTTTGAGCTGCTTGACTGGTTTTCTAAGCTCGACAAGGCGTTACGAGTCATGGCATACGTGTCCCGCTTCATCCAGCGCTGCCGGAACCCTTCGATGCGATTTCCTCAAGAGCTCTGCAACAAGGACCTCGATAACGCTCAAGTGATCCTTATTCGGCAAACCCAGCGTTGTGAGTTTGCTACCGAGTATAGTTGTCTGCTTGACCGCTTGTTGCGGTCGTGCGAGAGCTTCCAGTTCGTTAAAATATGACGAGCGGCATCCAATCATCCTTCCACCTAATTGTGTCTTTTCGCGCCTCTTGGTCCGGTTTTCGCACCTGATTTCCCTGCACGGGGGCAACCAGCTAACGGTTAGCCTCATCCGAGCAAAGTATTGGATTCCGAAGCTGAAAACCATCGTCAAGTCCACGATCAATTCTTGCAAGGTTTGTGTAATCCATCGCAAAAGACTCCAACTCCAGCTCATGGGCGACTTACCAACAGAGAGAGCTTCATTTTCCCGCCCTTTCACGCACACTGGGGTCGATTTCGCAGGACCCTTCGACATCAAAAACTACACAGGGAGGGCGTGTCTCATCACCAAGGGTTACGTCTGCGTGTTTGTGTGCTTCAGCACAAAGGCAATTCATTTGGAGGCTACTTCCGACCTCACAACGGAAAAGTTTTTAGCGGCCTTCTAAAGGTTTATAGCGCGACGTGGCTGCCCTTATCAAATGTATTCCGATAACGGGAAAACCTTCGTGGGAGCGTCGAAGGTGCTTTCGCAGGATTTTCTGGAATCGGTTAGAACCGGAACTATCTCTTCCAATAACCATCAACGGTTAGCCTGGCGCTTCAATCCCCCAGGCGCTCCACACATGGGAGGTTTGTGGGAAGCGGGTGTTAAAAGCTTAAAAACTCTATTCTCCAAGTCCACGTCTTCCTTCAAATTCACTTTCGAAGAACTGTCCACGCCTTTATCGAAGGTGGAAGCCTGTCTCAACTCAAGGCCAATCTCTCCGATATCTGAGGATCCGACCGATCTATTGGCGTTGAGCCCAGGCCATTTCTTGATCGGCGGTCCTCTTCTATCCATAGCCGAGCCGGAAATTACAGAGAAGGCTGTGTCAATCATCAACCGTTGGCAACGTCTTAAAGCTCTCAACCAACAGTTGTGCCTCCGTTGGAAGGAGGAGTACTTACAGGAGCTTCATAAACGGAATACGTGGCAACTACCGACCCGAAATCTGCAAACTGGCGACATGGTGAGTGTCAAAGATGACAATCTACCTTCAAACGAATGGCGCCTTGGTCGGATTCAGGCACTATTTCCAGGCGCGGAAGGCTTAGTCCGGGTGGTTGATGTCGCAACCACCCGGGGCGTTATCAAACGGCCTGTCGCTAAACTCGTACTCCTTCCTGTAGATACTCAAGTCCACGTCCGAGAGTCCAACTAACCGTTTGTCGTCCATATAAATGTATCGTTTTCCTACTCCTTAGTAATAACGCACAATTTAATCTTCATTATCAGCAGTATGGCATCGCAGTCTGGATCTGACCAACCTGGCAACGTCATCCCTTTCCGTTGCAGAGTGTGCCGTGGAGTCCACGCCTTACGCAAGTGCCACCGGTTCCTCAAGCTCTCTGCAGAGAAACGCCTCCGGACAGTGCTTGTCAATAAGTACTGCGCCAATTTCCTGGCTCACCAGCACTCCGGTGGCTCTTGCCGAAGTGGCGATAGATGTCGGATCTGCGGCAAGGACCATCACACACTGCTCCATCTAGGCGACCGCACATCGCGCTCTTCGCGTTTTCCGCGCTCTTCTCATTCTTCGCGCGCTCCGCGCTCTTCCAGGTCTGCGCAATCTGCACGCGCTCCGCGTTCGTCACGCCGCAATCCAAGGGCACGCTCACCGTCAGCTCTCTCGCGCAAGAGGCCAGTGGCCCCAAGGACCTCACTCAGCTCCTTACTTCAAACCCGAGCCGTGAGTTTGATGCCGACTGCCCTAGTGCTGATTGATAACGGGGCGAAGACTTTCGAGACGCGCGTGATCCTGGATGCCTGCTGTTCCGTAAGTCGCATCAACGCTTCACTGACAACGGCTCTAGGGCTTTCCGTCACTTGCGTGGGCGCAGACAGCGCATGCACAGGCATCATACGGGCCAAGACTGACGCGACCGTCAGGCTGGAGGTCGTTTTGAAGGTGGAGCCGCACATGCTCGCCACGACGCCGGACAAGGATCTGCCGTGCGATATCATGAAACGTTTCACAAATATCGCTCTGGCGGATAACCTGTTTCATCGCCGAACCACCATTCCTTTGGTACTGGGCGCCGACGTTTGCCAGCGAGTAATTCGCCCCGGCTTGCTCCCCAGCGAGAACGGCGCACCGGTAGCCCAAATTCTCTCCGGCTCTTGCAGCGTATAGCTCCTTATTCTTGCCCTAACAAGGAAAGGGGGGGGGGGGGGGAGAATGTTCACGTCAAAAGAAGAAGGTGTCATCGCACCATAATTTGACGTTAACAGAGCTCGTAACAGAGTCTCCACTTTCCTCTCTTGCTGCGCTCGCTCTGCTTTAAGCGAGGCTTAGTATTAACGCACTTAGTGCAATTCTTTCCCCTCAAGAACGTATATATTTCAAGTGCTACAAATACATATATCAAACCGAAACCAAAACGTGTGTTTTTAATTCACTACATTTCAACGTTGGATTATTTGCTGCCTTGCGATCCTCCACTACAACATATTGTATTTGATTATAGCACTTCTTGTGCGGTAGGAGGATAGATTGTAAGTGTAAGCTTCAACATTAACATAGTGGTTACAACATAACTTTATGAAACATGTATTCAAATGTTAAATGTAGTAGTAAATGTAAATGTACATGTAAGTGTAAATGCAAATGTAATTGTAAGTGTAAATGCCAATGCAGTTGAACATGTTAATGTTGAAATGCAGACGCCTCAATTTTTACTATTAAAAAATTTATCTCATTCTCTCTAACTCATAATAACCAACGTTAACATCATATCAGACCTGATTGGGTTTTTCTTGGGTTTTTCCCAATCCCCGCAACGAATGTTGGGTCTGAGTAATTGATCTTAAATTTGAACTTGCCCATTATATACATATTATATATATAATTTTTTTCTTTTGTTTTTTTTCTATTTATTTTTACATTAATGCATTTAACTTTTAATATTTTTTATCTATGATGTAACTAAAAACTTACCTGTCGATTGCACATAGTCGACATTAAATAAATAAATAAATATAAATACAGTAGCTGCCAGAACCAATAGGCCATGCTCATATTCTGGCATAGACATCCTCCCCCCCTTGCAATGAATTTCAACGTGATCTATTGGCCACGTGCCAGACTGGATCCAGCCAAAGGATGAATTTTGTGCGACTGGAAGGCCGCTGGTGCTGGGAAGGATACCCGGGAGTAGAATGTGAGGATACACATCTGCACCGAGCACCAGGAAGATCGTGCCGGGGCGGAACCACTGATCGTTGGCATGTGTGACGCTCTTAAAATGATCATGAAGATCACGTTCAATGCGCCTGAGGGGAGTGCGGACACACAGTTGGGAGTCAACCTGCAGGAGGACCTCACGGTTGGGATCAGTCGTCTTCGATCGGATGATCGCAGTGCAGACACCCTCCGCACCATCGCGGGTGACGGATAGTCCGAAGGCCTTTGCCAGAGATGCGCTGATGCGGCTGATGGGACTGCACGGATCGATCAGTGCGGTCAGATCAAAATCCTTGAACCCGTTGTTGAGACTTGTTATTGCCGTTGGAAGAATGCTAACAGCCTTGTGCTGTAGCAGGGTCGACAGCGAAGGTGGCTTTTCCTGTGATCGTCGTCGAGGCGACGCTGGAGAGCGAGGCCTTGGGCGTGGCGCTGGAGAATGCGACCTCAAGCGTGAAATTGGAGAGCGAGACCTTGAGCGTGTGAGTTCCCGCTCTTGCTGCCTCCTCGGTCGAGTGGTTTCGCGTGCCTCCCTGAAGTGCAGCAGGGTGTGGTGGTCCTTGTGGCAGACCTTGCATCGGCCACCGCTGCGACAGGAGCGCCCCGAATGTTGGTGGGCCAGGCAATTGGGACAGTACTGATTAATAAGTACAGCACGGAGACGGTTCTCAGCCGGTAGCCGCAAAAAACGTTGGCACTTCCTTAGTGCATGCACTCCTCGACACACTCGGCATCTAAAAGAACCCGTTCTGATGGAGCTGGCATTTTATTGCTGAACAAAGAAATTCGGAAAAGCATTAACTGTCGTATGGTCGATGAGATTTTTAAAGAGAACACGGAGGTTAGTTGGACAGCACAGAAAGACGGTACTCTACACAAGATATGAGTCGAGTTGCACTGGAGAGCGATAAGAAGTTGCCAGCGGTTCAGGATAGCGGTGCTATCAAGGTTGACCACAGCTTGGTGTAGCAAAGAGGAAATGAAGTTTTCAGAGTTGTCATGAGAAGAAACATGATGTGTATGACCTACATCGGGATAGTCTTGTCGCATGGACGCTGCCCATGACTTAGAATGACCAAAAACGATGTTATCAGGATTCTGGAATGGAAGAGTCACGGCATCATTTCGTAAGACCGTTCTAATCGATTCGGAATCGATATCCGCGCCTATGAGCACGTCAATCAGCGAGCTCTGAAAGAAGGACGGATCGGCTAATTCAATAGCTGGGAGATCCTTTATAAAATTTTGCGGAACCGTAAATGATGGCAGTTTACCCGCCACGTGAGGAATAACGAACGCCGAAGCTTCTATGCGTAATCTCGGTTTCGTACGAGAGCCTTTATTGAAATGACATAATTTTTGCGCCTCGGCTGCAACCGCTTGATTAAGTCCAGAGACTTGAGCGTGCACGGACTGGAATGGCAGCTTCATCTTTTGGAATAATTGCTCTGAGATGAATGTAGCTTCTGACCCTGAGTCGATTAAAGCACGAGCGGTATATGTTGCTCCCAAATGGCATATATTTATGACCACCGTGCCAAAAAGGACACGTTGCGTATTAGCAGAAAAGTAAGACTGAACATTTGATTGAGTTGAAGTGGACTGTATATTGGACTTTGCATCGGAATTGGCAGTAGACGAGGAAATGGAAGTGGAAGAGGTGTTTCTTCGAGGATTGTCGCTTCGATGTAGCAGAGTGTTATGTCGACCCTTGCACGTAAAACAATTGTGCGCACTAGTACAATCTCGTAGTTGGTGCCCTCTCGCGAAACAGTTCAGGCAGAGTTTTCTCTGCTTTATGTAATCGAGGACACAAACGAACAGGATGGTTTTCTCTGGAGCACAAGTCACACGTCTTGGTCTACGGGATCACTCTCGTATCGAACGAGTTCACCCTCCTATGGACTTGGATATTGCGTGACGTTGAAGAGGAAGAGTTCTGTGGATTGGAAACAGGCTTCACGTCCTCAATAGCCTCGAGCGTCCGATAGCGCTCATTAAGGAAATTGCTAAGATCCTGCCAAGTTGGAATCTCGGACTTATCTGATAAAGATTGCTCCAACACAGGAACACTAAAATGCAATCCGCAAATGGTGAAGAAGTGGTGATCTGGGAATTCTCCAGAGCGGTTAAGCATCGCTGAATGGTGCTTTGAAGATCTTTGATCGCTGCACCTGATTCGCTGTTAACCGTGGACAAGTTTAAAAGAATCTTAAGCTGGCTAGTGACCAACAACCGCTTATTTTCGAATCTCTCACAAAGCGCTGTCCATGCGGATGCAAAGCCATCGTTTGTGAGAGTAAATTTAGCAATTATTTCATTGGCTTCCCCCGCAGTTTTCGAGTTGAGATGATATAATTTCTCAACTGGAGTCAACCTTGGATTGTTGACGTAAATAGCCGTAAAAAGGTCACGGAATGTTGGCCAACGCAAGTAATCCCCGTGAAAGATTTCTGTGTCACACGGAGGAAGGCGGCAGCCTCCGGAGAAAGGAGAAGGAGCGGGTGCCTCTTGCCTCTCTGACACAGAAGCCCTTTTTATTTGCCCCTTTAAGCGAGCGAGGCACCGTTCAAACACCGAATAGCTGTGTTCGAATTGGGTTTCCATAGAGGCAATATCGCGACTGGCTTCTTCTTGGTTGAGTGCTGTGGAACATGCTACGTATTCTGCCCCATTTTTGTACCACAAACTGGACTACTTTGTCCGTCGCGGATATGAATTGACTTAAGGCCATGGCAACAATTGAAGACGAAGGTTGTTTAACGGATCTTGTCTTAATCGGACTGCGTTTCGGACAAACTGCCTTTATAGGAAGTCCTAGGGCGTCACCTTCGGAATTTTTCGGTAAGCGATAAAGATGAGGTCCTTTTAATATGAGAGGTGGTGGATCTCGCAGAACTAGAAGTTTGACCACCCGATGGAGTGGACGAAGCGGAAAGACGACGACTAGCCTGAGAAGTCCGAACTGTTAACTGCTTCTTGGTCTTTTGATCCTTCCCCCTTGGCTCCTCGGACATACTATTCTACCACCGTTAGTAGGATAAGTATATTTGGTTTTTTGTAGCCCAAAAAACCTATGGACAGTGGAACCGTTAAGGCGGACGTATTGTGTAATTTCGATAAGAGAAATGGATGGTCTTTAAAGGAATTCGTTATCGGAACACAAAAAAGTGGTGATAACAAGGAAGAAATAATAATTTTCGGAAGACAGCCAATAACAGGACGAGGAATAGAAACACAAATAATTTTTTTTATATTATTGAGTTTAACGCAACTGTCCCCTTTTACTCTTTTTTGTTTTAATAAGAGTAATAATAAATAGTAAATTTATTTATTTATTTTTTAAAATTTGTGAGTTTTAGCGACCTTTTTAATTGTTTATATTTATTTAAATGTTTTAAATTTAAATGGTTTAGATGACTCGAGGTCGAAGTTAGATAATTATGTCGATATGACATGATTCTCTATTTATACAATTATGATTAACAATGTTTGTTTGACAACAAATGTTGACAATTGTTAACAAATTATACTACAAATTGTACAACAACAACAATACAACATAAGCCTTTACTAAGTGAATAGCAAGGAGCAAGTGGCTCGGTATACAGCTGTTTCAAGAGACGCCACGTCTCTATCATCGTTTTTTGCTGACTATTCTAAGCCACGTCTCTATCATCGTTTTTTGCTGACTATTCTAAGCAAATTTCTGCCGTATTTATGCCCTGTAACTCAAGAATTACCACTTGGGAATTCTAAGGTACAGAACTGCAACGATCGCAGTTATGCTTGTGTGTTGAATAGCCCTATTATGTGTTTTGTTGTTGTTGCTGTTTCAGTTTTCACCGTCGGTGAATTAGCAGAAACAGTTTTTACATTATGTATTTTTTGTATTTGCAAAGTGAAAGAGATTATTTTTATATGTAAATACTCTGGGGGGTGTCACCCTTTTTGAGTTAAAATTTGTGAGTTTTAGCGACCTTTTTAATTGTTTATTTTTATTTAAATGTTTTAAATTTAAATGGTTTAAATGGTTATGTCATATCGACATAATTATCTAACTTCGACCTCGAGTCAGCTAAACCATTTAAATTTAAAACATTTAAATAAATATATTTATTTTTTATTTATTTATTTTCTGGACGATAATTTATTCCATGTATTTATATCATTAAATATCTTTATGTACATTCGGAGACGCAAGTATCTTTGCGTTGCGTTAACACTTGGAGATGCCTTCAGTGGAAACGCTGTATTTTCATGAACAAGTGACCGATTACTCAAATTCGCTAACAGCTGTTTGTCGATGAACTTTTGTGTTTACTTTATGTTGCAGAGAATTTATTGTGTAGTATAAATTGTTATTGTTTGTTAATAATATAATGTACTATGTCTCAATAGTTGTGTCGTGTTTGTGTATGTGGTATTTAATAGAAAAGAGGCAATTTGAAACACACTAACACAAAGAGTACATATGTGGGCATCAATTGTACAAGTTGGCGCGGAATATCGGTGTTTTGTTTTATATGTTGTGATTAATTGATTATGTGTAACCTTTTTATTAAATATAAGTGTTTTGTGAAGCTTTAAATATATTAACAAAGTTCGTAGTGACAGTTGTCAGCTCGTTTGCACTTGGAGCAAATGGACATACAGATATGTGTATGTGTATGTACTGTATGTATGTACATATGTATGCCGATGTGTCGAATAAGCATTTGTTTCACAAGTGCATTTCAATATAAAAATATAGAGGAAGCTAACTTTGGCGCGCCAAAGTTTGGATACCCTGCAGTGCCCTGTGTAAGCCTTCAGATTTTTTACAAAATTTGATAAATGTTGATTTCGAACCGATCGATCCTATGGCAGCTATATTGTATAGTAGTCCGATTTACACATAATTTTGTCAGCGTATTAAGAACTTAGTCAAACACACAATGTGTATATTTGGTTGAGATACTTTGAGAAACAAAAAATGCAGTAAGCTACAGTGGAGCAAGCTCGACAGTAGAAGACCCAGTACTTTTTAAGTGCAAAGCGTTCACTAAAGTTTGTTCTTCAATGTTGCGTACCATCAAAAGATGGCGCCACTTGATAAACATAGAGGCCGCTAGCGTCTCTTCTTCTTCCTTTTGCCTGTAACACTGTTAGTTAAATAACTTCCGTGTTTATCAACCTATTGGAATGAAACTTTAAGGACAGGTTTGGACTATAGCGAGTATTACATATACCAAAAATTAAGGCGCTAGTCTTAAAGGTTCTCTTGTAATTCGTCTTTAAAATTTTGATTTTCAATTTCCGGGGGCGGAGAGGGGCGTGGCAAAAATCTAAAACAAACTTGATCAATGCAAGATATAGATGAACCAGCATGCCAAATTTGGTGTCTCTAGCTCTTATAGTCTCTGAGATCTAGGATCTCATAAAAGTGACAGACAGACAGACAGACGGACAGACAGACGGACATGGCTATATCGACTCGGCTGTTGATGCTGATCAAGAATATTTATACTTTATGGGGTCTGACTCGCCTCCTTCTGCCTGTTACGCACATTTGCACAAATGTAATATGTTTATTTTATTTAATGCACTTGTTAGGAATTTGTATGCACAATATGTGTTTTGATTTTTAATCCAGTGCATGCAGGTATATGATAGATAAATATTGAAAAAAGAAGTTATGATGTAAGATAATATATAACAAACTAATATTAATTATAAGTAGTTAGTGTTAATACGGTTGGAGGGTTGGTACTTGTGCGTATGTATGTGCATTTAACATAGGCTCATATGCATAAATTAACACAATTCATATTATGTAGATTTGGGTAACAAATGTTCCCTATAATTTGTTAACACAACCTTGCACGTATTATTTAGGATAAAATAATATTCTTTAGTTGTAGAATATTTCGCACCATATAAATTGGAATGGTGGAAATGAACCAAGTAAGTACATATATATGCCAAAAGTTATTTATGAAGTTATTTTATTTTAATGCTGTATTATTTCTTAGGAATTTATAGTCGGACATGGACTTTGGTTTTCAAATGTTGGCGACAATTAAGTCGCTTTGGACACTTCGGAAAGCAGGAAAAAATACATACATATAAAATATATATAGAAAAATATATGTCAATATGGCGGACTGAGTATGTATACCGGCAAGTCGAAGTTTTTCACATACGAATATGAAAAAATATACCAAAGTGCATTGCTTATCTCTTTCACCAGGGAACTAGCTGGGGCGAAAAGATGATATCCGGCTCGAAGGACCAATGACTGTAGTGGAGGCGTCGAAAAAAACTGGCGGCACTTTAGTTTGTAGAATATGTACTCGTATATGTAGTTTATTGTATTTGATTATAGCACTTCTTGTGCGGTAGGAGGATAGATTGTAAGTGTAAGCTTCAACATTAACATAGTGGTTACAACATAACTTTATGAAACATGTATTCAAATGTTAAATGTAATAGTAAATGTAAATGTACATGTAAGTGTAAATGCCAATGTAATTGAAAATATTAATGTTGAAATACAGTAGCTTCCAGAACCAATAGGCCATGCTCATATTCTGGCATAGACAGTTATTGTTATAATTTTTGCTATTTTTTTTGTCTAATTCATAAGTAATATATTAATATAAATATATGTAAAAAAAAATATTGAAAAGAAGTACTTTCGTTAATAAATATTAAGTTAAAGTTTCACTTTTGCGCCTCTTTTCACTTTGCAAACAATTAATTGACAAACTGCATACTGTAGCGGCATTTGTGGGGCCTAACATATCCTCGACTACGTCACTTGACAACACGTTGCACAGTGGCTCATTCACGAGACTCACGTGGCAAAAATCAAAACTCACGAGTCGGAATCTGACAAAACGTGAAATGCAGTTAGGTAGAGAATTGTTTGAAGTTTACTGACCTAACTTTCCTTTTTTGATTAGGTAATTTGCTTCGGTGGTAGAGCTCTTCAAACATGAACAAAATTTTCATGTTGGCATTTTTGAGTATTTTTTGCAAATATTGTTCATATTTGGGATAGAATTATATCTAAATGGTTCATTTGAGTTAAAGTTTCTTAATTTTAACTTAAAGTTGTGACAATTCCATGGAGAGAAATATAAAAATTTTGTTCATTTTGAGTATGGAAGTATTTTAAATAAATTATTTACTAAACCTCTATTTTTGAAGCAATTTTTCGACTTTACATAGACTTTTAACACCGAGTCCAGGCTAGTCCAGGCAAGCGAATTATACCACGTGATACTATGATTATTTTTAAAACGATTTTTCATAATTCCAGAGTGCGAAATTTTGCGTTTTCGGCGCAGATTAACATACGATTAATGCACCTAGCCTAAAAATGCGCAATTTGCTTGGGCAAAACTGCGTCGCGGCGAGCGCATTTGTGCGCTACCTGCAGTGCATTTGTTTATATGCAAACTAGTCAGTCAGTTTTAAAGCTATCTTGATGAAACTTGGCACAGGTCTGTTTTTTGGATGCACGCACTACTTATGTCGGAACCGGCCGGATCGGTTCACTATATCATATAGCTGTCATAGGAACGATCGGTTCGAAAACAACATTTAGTATGAAAAACTTTATTGTTTCTCAAGATATCTCAACCAAATATACACATTGTGTGTTTAAATAAGTATTAAACAGGCTGACCAAATTTGGTTCAAATCGAACTACTATATCATATAGCTGCCATAGAAACGATCGGTTAAAAATCAACATTTAACAAATTTGGGGTATCCAAACTTTGGCGCACCAAAGTTAGCTTGCGCTATATTTTTAAATTAATTTCAAACAATTAAAAAAGAGATTTATTTTATTTAAATTTTGTTTTCATAGGAATTAACACGATATAAATGTATTAGAAACTTGAATTATAATAAATATGCTCGCTACAGTAAATGGAACTAAAATATTGATTTAAATTTATTTATAAGTATTAAAATGCTTAAGGATATATTGCTATAGATATATATATGTAAATTCGAACAATTATAGTGAAATTGTTTGATGTTTGCATGCTTCTGAGGCAAAACTATCGTATAAAATCACGTGAAAACAAAATCCAACTTTGACTACCTGTGGAAAACAGGTTTAATGCTCGATTTTACATTCAATTTAAAGCTGAAATAGTTTTCTAACAAACGCTTTTTAAATTTTTTGATATCTTTTTTGGATCAAAAGATATGATTTTCGCAAGTAACTCAAACGGCCCCACTGTGCGTTGGCTGAATTCTTGTCAGCAGCAACTCGTTCTGATGACGAAGTTAAAGCTCCTGCTGTTGGCAATGGGAACAAACAATCCTCAAAATCGCTCTCAAAGCCTCCAGCAATATGTGTACCAAAAGTCGACAATCACTTAGGCATGGAACAAACACTGGAATCGTACGTGGGTGCCAACAACTATAGCATCCGCACCTCTAAGTTCGGTGTATCACGGGTTTACACGGCAAACTCTGAAGCTTTCCGAGCAGCTGTAAGACAATTGACAAAACTTAACTGTCAATTTTGGCACCATCAACTTGGGGAGGACAAGCCTAACAGGGTTGGCGTCAAGAGCGTTAATGCCAACGTGCCCAACCCACAAATTGCGCAAGCTTTTACTGACCAGGGTTTCGATACTCTTAATATATATTGCCCAAGAAAGGCAGATTGGCGTAACGTTCAGATCAACGAGACAGACGATAAAGCGACGATCAACTACAAGGCTAGGCAAAATCAATTTTTTGTCAATCTAAAACAAGGACCCAATATGTCCAATGCTTTGAAAATTACACAACTCGGCAGATACAGAGTCTCAGTGGAGCGTTCTCCTCGCAGGAAAAAAGTTCTGCAATGTCTGAGATGCCCCATCTTCGGTCATTCCAAAAATTATTGTGTTCAGGACCCAATCTGAGGCAAATGCGCTGGGTCTCATATGACTGGGTCTCTGCTTTGCACGAGTGAGTCAACTGTGGGTCAACTGCGGTGGTGATCACGCGTCGACCGACAAAGACTGCCCTGTCAGGATTGAGAAAAGCAAAAAACTGAAACCGAGCCCAAAGCTTCCTGCTATTGGCAACACTGCCAGGCCAAAATATAGCCATGAACCATCACGCGGCTTCATTCCGGCTGAGACTGTCAGATGCAGTATGTCTTACGCTAACGTTGCTCGGCCCATCAGGGCGGAATCTGACAAACATCTTCAGCGAGAATCAAACTCACTGCCTGACAAGAAATTGGATGCGCTGGAGAACTCCATACGGGATTTCAACTCCAGAATGAACCAATTATTCAAGTTGGTTCAAGAGATTATGGAGGCTAACAAGGCATTCCCAGAATTGGTCCAGGCTCTCATTTCACGTATCCAAAAATGATGCAACCGATTATTAAAATCGTTTTGTGGAATGCGCGGGGACTAGTTAGGGGCTCTGGAGAGCTCCGGCTGTTTCTCAGTGCACATTATATATATGTAATGTTTGCCACAAAGACACACATGAAAGAGGGACAGCGTGTCTTCTTGCCAGGATACTACACTTACCATGCCTTCCACTCCAGCAGGAACAGCAGAGGTGGCGTCACAGTCATTGTGCGCTCCAGCATGTACCACATTCCTCTGCCTCCCATCTCAACAAACAACATACAGCTAGCAAGAGTGAATCTGCAGACACCGGAAGGGCCCGTCACACTCGCATCTTTGTATCCTGCCAAAGAGCCTTGTACTAAAGCAAAGTTTGAATCCCTGTTTGCCATGCTAGGTAACAAATTAATTGCAGGTGGTGACTACAACGCCAATGCCTCATGGTGGGGCAACTCAACAAATTGCTCCAGAGGCGAAATATTGCAGGATGTCGTGGCGAATGATCGGTACTAAATGCTTGCAACGGGTGAGCATACACTCTACTCATCCAACTCCCTAGTATCAACATCAGCGTTAGATTTTTTTGTCATTAATGGATACACAATGAGCAGCAGCAAGAATAGGAGATGCCCGAATCCAACAGATTCACAACAGGCTGGCTAATCGTCTTCACAAAGTTCTGGCCCGCAGGAAAAGAATTCAAATTGACAACATGTTGGAAAACTTGGGTACCGATGTCTCTACTAATTACTTTCTGTGGAAAATTACTAAAAGGGCACCTTGAACTTCTTTACAAAGCCAAGAGCCTTTTAACCCCCAGCTGTTACAGGTTATAAAGAGCTTCTTAGAAGGGCGCATATTCCGAGTGACTGACGATGGGTGCAAGTTCTCCATTAAATCTATCGATGCTGGCGTTCCCCAGAGCAGTGTTTTAGGCCCCACATTGTACTTGATATTTTCAGCGGATATACCAACCCATACGGCAATCACCTCAGTTGACGAAAGCGATACGCTAATAGCGTAGCGCTACGCTACGCTGACGACACTGCGTTGCTCACAAAAAGCAGTTGCATACTTCTAGCCAAAAATGCATTGCAGGAGTTTTTGTACGCATTCCAGGATTGGGCAACGAAATGGAATGGGAATGGGAGAGTGCAGTTATGCAGAAATTCTCAGGCTGGTGAGAACTGATCCTTCTCTTAAGCATTTAAGCAGCGATGTCCAGACCGTACGGAAGACAGCAAAGGGCGATCTATTGCTGCGAAAAAAACAGCCAGAAAACGGTCTGGAAGAACTGCAAGAAGCTGTTGGGAAGGCATTGGGCAGCAGAGCAGTTGTTAAATAGCTGACGGAAACGGGCCAGGTAGAAATACGCGACTTGGCTGAATAAGTAACCAAGGAAGAATTAATTGATCCTGTAAAGTTCATTTTACAGGATTCGAAAACGAACCTGGAGGCTGTCAAATCGCTCCGTATCACGAGAGATGGGTCCAAGAGGAACCTGCCATCGACTAAAGCAAAAGTATTGGTGGAAACGCGAAAATCCGCATTGGTTGGACAATGTGTCGCATAAGGGCAATCTTGCAGCCGATGCGATGCTACAAGTGCCAAGAATATGGTCAGATCTCGGCAAGATGTACCAGCGAGGTTTATGGTAAAGGCACCTGCTTTATGTGTGGAGAAGCAGGTCGTGAGGCCAAAACGTGAACCAAGGCGAAGAAATGCTGTCTGTGCAGTAGGAAAGGGAAAAATCGACGGATCACCCAATGGGCAGCTTCAAATGATCGTCATACCGCGTGGCGTTGAACAAAAATTTACAAATTTACATTAACCATTGCGTAGCTGCTCAAGCTTTATTTGAGCAAACAAACAGGGAGTGACGCATTCACGCTGCCATTATGACCGAGCCTCACCACCAAGAGTCCAGCAGCACATCAACGTGGATGGCCAACTCCAGCAGAAAAGCTGCCATATGGTCATGTGGTGTCCAATTTCCACCGCTGACCGACATTAAGCAAGCCAACGGATTTGTAAGAGCAAGAATGGGTCAGACCTAGCTATACAGTTGCTATTTGGCACCCAGTTTGCGACTGAGCGAATTCTCTATTATTCTGGAGCAGCTCGTGGAAGACGCCAGAGGACGCAACGGAGTAGTCATTGCAGGCGATTTTAATGCATGGGCAGAAGAATGGGGCAGCGCTACGACAAATGCCAAAGGTAGTACTCTGCTTGAGATCTTTGCCTAGATCGACTTAGCTCTGTTAAACAACAGTACCCAACATACTTTTAGCAGAGCTGGCATTGGTTCCATAGTGAATATAACATTCACAAGTGCGTCGCTTTTCAACGAGACACATTGGAAAATTAGTAATGTCTACACGGCAAGTGACCATGTTGCTATTTTATGTGTGATTCGGGACCTTTCACATAGCAGGGAAGGCACCGCTCCTTTGTCCAAAGCCTACAGAACGGAGACTCTGAACAGCCAGGCTTTTAGCTTAGCCAGTCAATCGCTCTCTATTACTGGGAATGCAGAATCCGGTGCTAGTCAGCTTGAAGCACAGCTGTCACAAGCCAGTGATAGGAGTATGGCACAACGGAGACCATATGGACGACACCACGTGCCCACTTACTGGTGGAACGAGAGCATCGCCAATGCCAGGCAGGCTTACATGCAGGCCAGAAGACGCTACTCACGATCACGTGGACGGCAAAACTACGAGGAGAGGCAGTTGGCATACAGAACAGCAAGGTACCATTTAAAAGCCGAGATT
Organism: Drosophila testacea; assembly: GCA_035043265.1. NCBI lineage: Eukaryota > Metazoa > Arthropoda > Insecta > Diptera > Drosophilidae > Drosophila > Drosophila testacea. Next base: position 48,595 of record JAWNND010000207.1, read on the forward strand.
CGAAAAAGCAAGCGAGAATGTTTTTTGGAGCTGTGCGACTCTGCAGAGTATGATCCGTGGGGCAAGGCCTACAAAACTGTAGTCAAACGCATAAACGCTGGCAATCAGGGCACACCTACGAATGCGCTGGAATTAAAGACGATAGTGGAAACTCTTTTCCCAGTTCACCCAGCAGAACGGTCAGCATAACTCCAGTTCCGCAGTCACATCTCATCGAGATTGTAACGGTAGAAGAGGTTTTGAGGTTATCAAGAAACCTAAAGCCCCGGAAGGCCCCATGACCAGACGGCATCCCGAATCATGCTCTGAAGTTAGCTCTCTCATTTCACCCGGCTGTTTTCGCCCAGCTATTTAACTTGTGCCTGCAGGAACACACCTTCCCATCAATCTGGAAGATGCAAACTTTGGTGCTGCTTCCGAAGCCTGGTAAGCCCACAGGAATCCCGTCCTCCTACAGGCCAATCTGCCTCCTCGATACTGCTGGCAAAGTATTTGAGAAGCCGATCTGCTCCAGATTGGAGACTGCGATCAACAGATCAGGTGGCCTTTCGCATAACCAGTATGGCTTTCGCAAAGCAAAGTCGACGCTGGACGCGCTGAGCCTGATTGTCGACATAGCCACCAAGGCAATTCAAGGCTTGAGATGGGAGGGTGGACGTAAGAAATGCTTTTAACACCGCCAAGTGGGATACCATATTGAAGGCACTGGCAGAATTCAATGTTCCAAAATATCTTCTGGAGACAACACAGAGCTACTTTTTGGGAAGGCTTCTGTTATACTCCATAATGGAAGGATTCGTCTCGCACCAAGTGTCTGCTGGTGTTCCACAGGGCTCGGTCCTTGGGCCGCTCTTTTGGATCAACATGTAGGATGGAGTACTGCGCCTGATTTTACCTGAAGGTACGCATATAATCGGGTTTTCAGACGACGTGGCCATTGCTGTTGTTGGCAAAGAGCTCAAAGCGATCGAGGAGGCATGCAATCTGAGTATTGGCCGCGTCCACCAATGGCTGGAATCGGCAGGGCTGCAATTGGCGGAACACAAAACCGAGGCTGTATTGATCAGCAGTCGCAAACACGTTGAAACTGCGTATGTTACAGTGGGCAACAGCACGATCGAGTCGAAGAGAGCAATTAAGTATCTTTGAGTCATGCTGGACACGAGATTGTGCTCTCGTGAACATTTAGAGTACGTGCACAAGAAGGCGGCAGAATCAACCAGGGCGCTCTCCCGAATTATGCTGATCACCAGAGGAATCTGCTCAACATACAGATTAAGTGCCATCCGTGTGAGTTGCGCCTTCAGGACGATTTCAGACGATGCAGCGCTGGTTATTGCTGGTATTATCCCGATTACGGTGCTCATCCTCGAATCGGAGGCTATTAATGGAGCAGGAGGAGCGTCTATATAAAACCAACGCATAGCAGACAGACAGAGTAGTATCACTCGGTGGCAAGGTCGATGGGACCGATCCCTAAAAGGTAGATGGACTCACCAACTAATTCCCAATCTAGACACATGGCTTGGAAGAAAACATAGAGTAGTTAATTTCCACCCGACACAAATTTTATCTGGTCATGGATGCTTTAGGAGCTACTTAAAGCGCTGTGGTCACAAAAATTCGGACGAGTGCCCTTATTGCGAACGATTTACGGTGGAAGACGCTCACCATGTGGTCTTCAGGTGCATGCGTTTCACCAACGAAAGACATGCTTTGGAGGATGTTTTGGGAAGGCCCATAACCATAGATAACCTGGTTCCGGGAATGCTGGAGTCGTTCCACAAGTGAATAGAGCTATTAGGAGGCCAAGGAGTCTGTGAGCCAATGCTTCACCGGCAGTACCACAGACAGCTGGCGACTTCTTTTTAATCTATAGCTCCCACAAGATATTGAGCATATATATTATAACTTTGTATAAGCAGGGGCAAGCCTTCTAATTCTTGCATCACTCGCCAACCCCCGCTCACTACGATTACTGAAATCTCATGGAGAAATGTGGAGTAAAATAGGGAACACTTCACACAGCTTTAGCCGGACGTTATGTCCTTTTTAATAAGAAAGCGGGAAGTGTAAATACAATTTTTCCTGTAATTGGACTTAAAATAATAGTAATAGTACTTTATATAATACTAGGGGGTTTGCCCCCTGCTCGCTTCGCTCGCCTACCCCCGGCTCGCTACGCTCGCTGAAATCTCGGGGAGAAATGTGGAGTGCAAATAGGGATCACTTCTCACAGCTACAGCCAGACGTTATGTCATTTTTAATAAAAAAAAGTGGGAAATGTAAATTCAATTTTTCCCTGTAGTTAAACTAATAGTAATAAGTAGTACTTTATATAATATAGAGAATTTACATTATCGCTGCTCGCTGTTTAAAAGTTTTCGCTGCAATTGGATTATAGTAGCAAAAGCGAGTAACAGTGCCATATACTGAAAATTTATTTTGAAAGTCGCAACACTAATAAATCGTAACACCCCCCCCCCCCTTCCCTCACCCTTTCCCTTTCCCACTCCCTTCCCCACCTCTGTCCATCTTCTTTTGATTGTTTATTAATAGCATTAAAAGCCACTGTTCCTATGGCAGCTATACGATATAGTGATCCGATCTTGACCAAATTTTCTCAGAATGTAGCAATGAGTAAGAAATTTATATTCTGTGAGTTTGGTTAAGATAGCTCAAAAACACAAAAAAATTTCATACTAAGCAATTTTGACCTTTGACCCCCCATTTTAGCCCCTTCCAGTGGGGATATCAAAAAATCCCGTCTTATTGCACGATAATTATGTCTCAGCTATGTTGTGTGAAAATTTCAGTTCAAAATGTTAAGCCGTTTGGACTACAGCGTGATGACTCAGTCAGGACAAAGAGTTTTATATATATAGATTAAGGGGCTGGCCCCTGGTCGCTTCGCTCGCCAGGGAAATGTAAATTCAATTTTTCCCTGCCAAATAATAGAACTTTATATAATACATGCTCGCTACGCTCGTTGTTTGGATTTTCCTTACTAGCAGTAGTAGTAGTAGTTGCACTATTAACATATTCATCGCCAAGTTTAATTCGTTTTCTTTGATTATTTTGTTAAGATTTAGTCTTTCGCTTTCCTAGAATTATGATCTTATTATTAGCTAATTTAATGCGTTTCCTTCGATTATTTTGTTGTGATTTAGTCTTTCGTTTATTTTGTCCATCTGTCTGTTCGCCTGTCTGTCTGTCATTTTATGAGATCCTAGATCTCTAGACTATAAGAGCTAGAGACACAAAATTTGGCATGTAGGTTCATCTATATCTTGCATTGATCAAGTTTGTTTTAGATATTTGCCAAGCCCCTCTCCGCCATAGGAAATTGAATTACAAAATTTCGAAGTCGAATTATAAGAGTCCCTTTATTGCAAGCCCCTTGATTTTTGATATATAATATACACTATAGTCCAAAACTGTCCAGAAAATTTCTTTCTAATCGGATGATAAACACGGAAGTTATTCAACAAACATTGTTACGGGCAAAAGGAAGAAGAAGACACGCTAGCGACCTCTCTAATTTTAAACTTATCTTCGTAGTGGCGCCATCTACTGAATGGTACGCAACATTGAAGAACAATCTGTAGTGAACGGTTTGCACTCAAAAAGTACTGGGTCTCCTAGTGTCGAGCATGCTCTACTGTAGCTTACTGCATTTTTAGACCCAGTACTTTAAAACAGTACAAATGGGTCTATTAAGTTTGTGCAAAAAAAAAGTGCGTAACAGGCAGAAGGAGGCGTGGCAGACCCCATAAAGTATATATATTCTTGATCAGCATCAACAGCCGAGTCGATATAGCCATGTCCGTCTGTCTGTCCGTCTGTCCGTCTGTCTGTCTGTCCGTCTGTCCCTTTTTGTGTCGCCTAGATCTCAGAGACTATAAGAGCTAGAGCCACCAAATTTGGCATGTACGTTCATCTGTAGCTTGCATTAAACGAGTTTGTTTTAGATTTTTGCCACGCCCCCCTCCGCCCCTGTAAATTTGAAACAAAATTTCAAAGTCGAATAACGAAAGCTCCTTTAACGCTAGCGATATGTTTTTTGGCATACATGATAAACTCTACAGTCCAATCCTGTCCTGAAAGTGTTATCTGGATCGGATAATAAACGCATAGTATACGGCTGTTCAAAATTTCGAAAATATGAACACCTGGATCTTAGAGACTATAAGAGCTAGAGACACCAAATTTGGTATGTAGGATATTCCACATCTACCATTGATCAAGTTTGTTTTAGATATTTGCCAAGCCCCTCTCCGCCATAGGAAATTGAATTACAAAATTTCGAAGTCGAATTATAAGAGTCCCTTTATTGCAAGCCCCTTGATTTTTGATATATAATATACACTATAGTCCAAAACTGTCCAGAAAATTTCTTTCTAATCGGATGATAAACACGGAAGTTATTCAACAAACATTGTTACGGGCAAAAGGAAGAAGAAGACACGCTAGCGACCTCTCTAATTTTAAACTTATCTTCGTAGTGGCGCCATCTACTGAATGGTACGCAACATTGAAGAACAATCTGTAGTGAACGGTTTGCACTCAAAAAGTACTGGGTCTCCTAGTGTCGAGCATGCTCTACTGTAGCTTACTGCATTTTTAATAATGAATTCGATGTAGAAACATAACGTTTACGATCTACATAGATAGGAACTAGATCCAATTGATTTTTAATATTTTCGCTATCGCCATCATCATCATCATCATATTGGATGTTAATATTACTTTTTTTAACATTATCATCGGTATCACTTAATCTATATTTTCGATTTAAATTTTGAATCTTCGGTTGTTGTGATTTATTATTATTATCTGGTCTTGATAACAATGCAGGATATTTTTCCATTTGGTCTAATAAAATTTTATCATAAGAATTTTAAACCATATCAGAATAGTCTGTCTCTACATCTTCTTCTTGTTGTAGTAGTTGTTGTCGTTGTAAACTATTAAAATCGGTTCTAACATCATCCCCATCATCATTATCTCCATCATATTGCATTTCTATTTTAGCAACAATATTATCTTGTTGATGTGATGGTACATATTTATTAAAATATCTATTTCCATTGAATTGATGACTTTTTCTCGAATCATGATTGAACTATCATTTGGTTTATTTATATTAACTTTTCTTCGCTTTACTCTCAATATTTTATCTTTATTACAATTTTCTTTAGAATTTTTTTTTTTTGAGACGTTCTATCTTCCATATATAGCGCTTCTTCTACTTCTTCTTTTTCTCGTTGTTATTGTTGATGGTTATTTCTCCATTTTGTTGTATTTGCATTTCAGCGATTGCACTATGGGAACTATGCCCGATATACTGAACAACATTATTTTGTTTATTTGATTTTTTCATTGTTTTATTGTATGTGTTCTTCTTATTCATTTCTCATTCAATCTTAAAATAGTTTAAATATTGAATTATTAACGTTTATTTATGATTTTTCCTAAAGAGAAACAGAATACCGACCAGAAGCTGATCAGAAGCTCATCATAAGTGTATAAAATTATCAAAGCCCTTTCTATAACGTCCATTGTCGATTGCATTGTCTTTACTTATAACAAGAAATTCATAATTGTCTTTCCACCATTTGGTCGGCAAAATCCTCAACTGAACCCTCCACGAGGGTGCCGACTGGTAATAACTCTACAGTAGTTCTGCATGAACTGTAGTTAGCTAAAACATCTGTCTTCTGCATGAGCCCTGGCTCTACTATAGCCTTAGCGCATTCTTAAAGGCTCTTGTCATGGTTTGAGGTGAAAGGGCTGGACTTAAGGTGTCATGCAACCCTTGCCGATAGTCAGCCTGGCTGGGGGCCCTTTTCAAAAAATAGCCCAGTCGCGAACGGAGCGGCCGGATACCTGGCGCCCTCCGGTCATGCCTAGCCTTACCTGCACAATGCGGATCTCTGTGCAGGCGGACTTTCCCCTTGCCCGCCACTCGTGGGTCCAAATCATGAATTCTAATACAATTAAAACAAACAAAATCATAAAAATAACAACAAAAATATAAAAATACAAAAAAATAATAAAAACATACAAGAGCCTAGCTCACAAATAAAAATAAGTCGGGGATCTCAGATCCCTCAGTTTCGGCATCGGCAGGGAATATAAATTCTGGCCCTTGCTCGTCCCGACAACAGGAGATGGTCACCATGCCAGCCTGTTCATCCCTAAAACAGGAGACGGTCCCCATGCCAGCCTGCGCTGAAGAAGTGGTCGCTGGTCCAAGTAAACCTGCATTCCATCCAGGCCTTGGGGTAGAAGGTACCTTCCTCTCTCCAGCTGACAACCTGAGGAAACAGCAGAGCACTACAAGTGCGGCTGGACCCTCGTCTGGTGCAGAGGTTGAGGGGAAGAAACCTACAGCCAGCGTCACGCGCAAGTTCTCATATGCCGAGAGGAGGAGTGCCGGCCATATTTTGGAGCGACAGAACGCGCTCTCAAACACGAAGCCATCGGAGGACTGGTTGAAGAAGGTAGAGTGGGCGAGAGGCGTGCTCCCCTCCTACCAAAGCAGGCCGCCAAGAGCTCAGGCTCAGCCGAAGAGGCAACGGTCGCAGGAAACTCCTGGTCCGTCTGCCAAGAAGATAAGGTTTCAAGCGGGAGATCCTTCGCTCAGCGTTAGCCATACGCTGTTTTGAGTTGTTGGAAGACGAGCCCGGTCCACCCCCTCCTGCAAAGATGTTGGTGGGTATCAGGGCAACATCAAGGTTGTAGCCTGCGACGACGAAAAGTCGGCAGAGCTGTACAAGATGGCGATGTCCAAAGCCGGGGAGGTTTATCCCGGAGCTGACCTGGTGGCGGTCGACTGGTGCGACGTGCCAGTGAGGCCAAGGGCACGGATCTGGTTACCGGCCTCAATAAAGGAACCGGAGCGTATCCTAAAAATGCTCCAAAGATGCAACCCCAGCCTTCCGACACAAGACTGGAAGGTGGTCAAGGTGGAGGAGATGCAAGGGGCCGTAAACCAGGCAGTGGTTATCCTCAATAAGGAATCACTTTCCCCAATCGAGACAGCCGGAGGAGAGCTGAATTTTGGGTTCAGCTCCGTTTACATTAAGGTGTACAAGTCGGATGCAGCCACGGAGGAGTGTCTCGACAGCAAGCCAGCTGTTGAGGACATCTCCTCTGAGATGGAAGATCTAGAACACCCGGAGCTAGAGGGGTACGCCTCAGACGCGTCCACTATTACGCGCGACCTCAAGGCGCTCTGCAGTGTAGCGTAGGGAACGCCTGTGAAATCAGAGACAATTACAGGGTATTATTCTTTAAGTCGGATTCCCGATTGTCAGACATATTTCCGGCTTGTCGATCTTTAACCACGCAGCGGAGCGGGACCCATTGATTCCTAGCTCTAGCGGGAGATGTGGGGGGGTTTTTGCTGCGGGTTAGGATTGCTACACCAAGGTTTTATTATAGAGTCCCTCCTGAAACTATACATGCGATGAGACGATCCTCATTCGAAAAAAACACAAGGCAACCATATCACCAATGTGGATAAATATACGGTGGAAATAAAAATTAAAAAAAAATATATATAAGGGGAAGAAAAGATGCAAGTAATTGTAGATAAGCTCGAGGGGTGGTCTTAGGTGTTAATTGCCACGCCCACTATCATTACCCTCCCAACCATAGCCTTCTAAAAAAATGTCTGCAGAAGACCCCAAATGTAATTAAAGATTTATCATTTAATTATGCTCCCATGCCATCAGAAATAAAGAGACTTTAAACTTCCATATTTATAATCAAAATTTTAATAATAATAATAATCCGTAATCATAATCCATTTCATTTCTAACTTCATCATTTCTTTATTTTATTATTTATTTATTATCAAACTATTTATTCTCAACTAATTCATTTTTATTGGCTAAAAAAAAACTCATTTTTTTGTTTAATTTTTTTTTCAACTGTAGCATACTTAATTTATTTAAGAGGACATTAAATAAACAATATTAGAGATTTTTTTCCCAAATGCAAGGCTATATTCGTCAAACACTTTTATAGGATATATCTGCTAAATTTTCCTAAATGTATTTAAGTACAAGGCAGAATAATTGCCTAGTAGGAGTTAACACGAGTGTTTAGTACTCAAAGGTAGTTTTACAAAATTCCTTCATGATTATAAAAAAAATGTATAATACAATGGCATAGTTGTACTTAATTTCTAAAGTTGTAGGGCTAAGTTTGAATTTTTCATCCAATTATTTATTTTAATTTTTTTAAAAATTTTTTTTTAAGTGTGTGCATATTTCTGTAAGGCATGTTGCTTTATGTGCATGGGGTTTTTAAGCGCTTTTAAAATTTTATGTATCTATTTATTTAAAAAAAATCCCTTTTTCCTTTTAATACATAAAGGCGTATTTCTATTTATTTATATATTTCTTCTTCATCGTTTAATTGGAGTTGTAGTAGAATGGTAGTAAGTAATTTTAGTAACCAAGCAAATGACATTGAACTTCAAACGAAAACATCAGTGGCAGAAAACTTTTGTTAGGCACTGTGCAAGCAACCATCTGTTTTTTTCTCTTCTTTTAAAAGCTCATTTTAATTCTATTGCAGGGCGAATGCGCGCGAAGCAGACTACCCGATCAAAGCTTTTATGTTTTGGTTTTAATTATTTTGTTTGCTTTCAGAATCTTTGCCTTATTTTAATTTATTTAATTTTTTTTTTTTTGTTTGATTTTATATTTTATATATATAATAAATCATTTTGTTTTTATTTTTCACATAAAATTTTGCATATTGAAATAATAAATAAAGCTAATTGTTTCCAGCTTTTATGGCAAGAGATATTGTACAAACAATGCAGGAGCTTCTCATTTATATAGAGATTAGAGCCATATATAAATAAGTAGCTTTACTTGGCCATAAAAGCTGTTGCAACAACCAAAAGAAAAAAGAGATAGGAATTACGTTTGACTTACGTACGACACAGCTGCGGTGAAAGGCCTTCCAACGCTGGTATTTTGCCACAATCCTTTAACCACACTTTCTTGTTATTGGTTTGGTTTTCTTTGCTGCAACTTTAATTATTATTTATTTATGCATAATTTTTTTTGATAAAATATTTGATTAAGATTCTTGATAACTTATTTTTTTTTTTTAGATTTTTAGATTTGTTTAGCTATTATTTTCATTTTAAGCGACATGGTCGCCACAAGAGCTTTGCTTGGCCTTGGGCCAAAAGAATTAACTAAATTATTTTATAACTACTTTTATTTTATTTGTTTTTGAACCACGACACTATGCTGGCTTTTGTATACTCTGTTTGCCTAGGTTTTACTTATTTGCACCATTTTACACTTTATGCACACACTTTATTTTCTTTTTGACTTTATATGCACTATTCTGTTTTATATGTTTAGGTTTATTTTATGTGTGGTTTTGATGATTAGGAGCCTGGGGTGCTGAAAATATGCAGCTATCGAGGCGGTAGGGTTAAGGCGATGATTCTTTTAGCGGACTCCCAAAAATCCCGGGGATGAAAGAATATTTCTCCAGGTTTAACAACTGGCAATCAAGCGATGGATCCACCTCCAGCGTACGCTCTAACTAGAAGCGATCTGGCGATGGATCTTGGTGAACGAACAGTGAAGCCCTGGGTCCAAAAGTAAAAATTAGTTTTTTTTCTTCTTTTTGCACAAATATATATGCGAACACATACCTTTTGCTCGGGCGATTGAGGAAATAAGAGCAAAGATACCTTTGCAGCGCTCAATTCTCGGATGCCTCCGGATTTAATTGAGCTGCTGCTCCCGTGGTTGCCGACAATCGCAGAGATTGGCAGAAGTTTGGGATCAATCCTCGTTGAGCAACCCAATGTCAGGTTGGCCGTGGGCTTGTGGAGTCCAAATATTATACAAATAATATTTTGCGCCTCACCTTGGTGAGCTTCTTTTAATATTGTAAATCAGCAAAGAGAAATTTTGCTGGGAGCAAGGGCTTTTTATAGGGCTATGATCCAAAGCTTTCTGCAAGTGGAGACTGCGAAGTTGGGTGCGATTAAGCAAAGCTTTCTTAAGAGCTAAGCTAAGCTCGCTTAATTCAAGCTTTCTTGAAAGCTTTGCTAAGCCAGCTTAATTCAAGCTTTCTACAGCTACACTACTAAGAACTTTTGTGTGTGCTGTAAGCTTTTAATTGTACGTTACATCGCAGGCGACAAATTAGTCGTGAACGATAGACGCTGTAACGTAATTTTAAATTTAAAAAAAAATGTTTATTTCAGCTTACCAACCATTACAAAACCAGATAATCTAACGAGTCCACGAGGCATGATTAGCTGGAATTTAACTTCGTAGATCTTTCGCATGATAGGTACCAATTTCTTTGCCTTGTAATGTCTCTAAAAGATAATAGGCCGTACCCACTTTCTTTTTAATACGACATTTCGAGAACGGAGGGCCTAGTTTCTTATTGAAATTTTTGGAGAAGTTACTTAAATAGAAGTTTCGTTTGAACACCTCTTGACCTTCTTTAAAAGAGATCGGCTTAGAGCGCAAGTTGTATTGTGTCGCATTACGCTCATACGCAGCACGACTATTTTGCTTTATGTCTTCTCGTAAACAATTTAACTTGTCCAGATGGTTCAAAAGAGGAGATTCTTCTAAGATAGAAAGCTTCTTTAGCAGGTTATAATCGGTGGCATGGTTTATCATATTAAAACCGAACAATGCCTTGTAAGGCGAACAACCAATAGCTTGATGCAAAGACGATCGCAACGCAGATGAGATACTTGTAAGATTAATATCCCATTCGGTTTGATCGGTTCGAAGATATGATCGAATTGCTGATAGCAGAGAGCGATTAACTCTCTCAGCAGCGTTACTCTGAGGAGAGTACAATGCTGTGAACATATGCTTGATCCCAAACTTAGTTAAAAAAGCTTCAAACTCATTCGACTTAAACTGGGAGCCATTGTCACTTACAATGGTTTCCGGTACTCCAAATTCAGCAAAAATTCTTTGTCCTAGATATTCCGTAACGGCAGAGGTTGTAAATTTTTTTAGCGGACATAACCAATGGTAGCGGCTGAAATGATCCAGGACAATAAGCAATCCTATATTTCCTTTCTTAGTTCTTGGGTAAGGACCTAGAATGTCAATATACATCTTTTGAAAAGGTCTACAAGATACGCTTTGTTGACCCATGGGTGGACGTAAAGTTATGTTTGGAGCTTTTGTCTCCTTGCAAACATCGCACGCTCGCACGTATTCGCGAACTTGCTTGGACAATCCTGGCCAATACAAATGTCTGCGTAATCGTTCAATTGTTTTCTGCATTCCCCCATGCGCAGATATCACACAATCATGTGCTTGGCGAATCGCAGATTCACGTAACGCCTCAGGCACCCACAGCTTCCAACAATCCGAGTCTTGGACTGCATTTCCCGAGGGATGCTCCGTGCGTATGTACACATACTTATCCGCTGTTTGTAAATCAGGGAATTTTTCTGAATTTCCTTCAATTAACTCCTTGACCTGAATATAGTCAGGATCAAGAAATGCTGATGATTCTAAATCAATTTCTGGACCTATCCATTCGACACTATCAATCTCTGGTTCACAAATTCTTGACAACGCATCTGGAACTACATGGTCTTTTCCTTTTCGGTGAGAAATCGTAAACTTAAAAGCCTGCAATCGAAATATCCATCGTGCCAACCTACCAGATACATTCTGTTGCCTCATTAGCCAGAGAAGACTTGAATGGTCTGTCACTACTTCAAAAGCCTGTAGTTCCAAATAGCACCTAAACTTTTCAATTGCTAAAATCACCGCAAGGCATTCGCGTTCAGTAACACTATAGTTACGTTGCGACTTCGATAACTTTTTTGACATAAATGCCAAAGGTCTTTCTTCTCCTGTGTCCGATAATTGCACTAGCACAGCTCCAATACCGTGGTCGCTGGCATCGCAATGCAAGTAAAACTTTTGTGAAAAATCTGCATTTTGCAGAACGGGAGCGGAGGTGAGCAATGTTTTTAGCTTTTCCATTGCTTCCTGAGCTTCTGGAGACCATTGAAAACATTTCTTGGTTTTCAAGACATCCGTAATTGGACAAGTAATTTCGGCGAAGTCTTTGATGAATCGCCTATACCAGCCACAAACTCCTAGGAAGCCTCTAACTTGCTTCAAGTTCTTGGGTGTTGGCCAGTTGAGCACACAAGATATTTTATCCGGATCTGTGGCTACGCCACCACTTCCTATTACATACCCTAGATAATTCACCTTCGTAACACAAAAGTGACTTTTCGATACATTCAACGTGAGGTTAGCTTTTCTAAATTGGTCTGCTATACGAACTAAGACTGCCAAATGCGATGCAAAATCTTCGGAAACGACGCAAAGATCGTCGAGATAGCCAAAAACGCAATGACGTAGATCTGGCGGGATTAAGTCATCCATAAGGCGCGACATCGTAGAGGGAGCATTACAAAGTCCAAACGGCATGACAGTAAACTGAAATAATGCTCGCCCTGGGACGGTAAAAGCAGTCAGAGGTTTCGCTTCCTCAGTGAGCTCGATCTGCCAATATGCATCTTTGAGGTCCAATTTAGATATTAAATTTGCCTTTGGAAGACGAGCGAATATACCTTCGATGCTTTGCAGTGGATACGCATCTTTCTTTGTAGCATCATTTAGTTTTCGAGCGTCCAGGCATAAGCGAACTTTATTCGGCTTTACCACCAGGCGCATTGGAGAACTCCAAGCACTTTGCGACGGCTCGATCACCCCTAATTTAAGCATGCGGTCGATTTCCGCGTACATTAGTTTTTCTACAGCAGGACTTACAGGATAGTATCTTTGCTTGACAGGCTTACTATTACCTATGTCAATACTATGCTTAATTAAAGCGGTTCGGCCTAAGCCTTGCTTCTCAAAATTCGGAAATAACTCTTTTACAGCTTCCAGTTGCTGTTTTTCCTTATCTGATAAAGGATATTGATCACTTTGGTCTTCTTCTACGTCCTCACTTGAGATAGAGCTAATAATTCCTGGAGCTAATTCAAAAGCACGCCAGAAATCAATGCCTAGTATCAACCTCTGGGCTATAGAAGGGATAATGTATAGATCAAGATCTTTTTCCTTGTTCTGGTATTTTATTTTTACTCTTAGTATTCCTTGAACCTGGTGCAACTTGGCATCAGCTGTTCGGACTTGGGACAAAATTGGCTTAAAATTTGGATATTGAGAAAAATCCATAAGCGCTAAAGAAGATCCGAGGCAACTTATATTTGCTCCTGTGTCAAGCAAACCAAGCTCTGAGAAATTCAAAAATGATACACTAGCATAACTACGACGATCAATGTTGTTTTGAAAAACCGTAGCTACAATCATACTTCTCTTTCTCTTCAACGAAAGAAAGTATTTTCGCATACGGGTGGTATTTCGGCGACTTTTCTTCACTAGTCCGGCAAAAATTCGTTCTCTTACTAAATAATAGTTTCTTAATCTTTCATGATAGGGCTTAAATTGTATTTTTACTTCAGCTTTCGTCTCTTGATCTAACTTACTCTCTAGAAGTGAAAAATGTTTACAACCTACACTATCTTCTACTTGTGGGACATCCTTCCTGGATTGGATGCCCCCCCTTGCCGGTTTTCCGCCTTTTTCTTGCAGTTTTGGCAATTGGGTTTGTATATCTGCGGAGCTCCGCATCCGTAACAAAATACTCTTCTCTCGGCCAAACAATTTTCCCATACGTGGCCGGGAGCCTCGCAATTCCAACACAACAATGGAGTTGCGCGATTAATTGCTGCAATTTCTAATTCTTCTTCCCCTTCGGGCGTTTCTTTGGACTGTTCTTCATCCAAGGCGTATACTCGATATGGAGTAGATTTTGCTTGCTGCGGTCGGGTTCGGCCTACTTCCCTAAGAAAATGTTCTCGTTTGTGAACTAAGTGACGCAACTCGGATATAGATGAGATATTTTCAAACAACAGTCTCTCTTTCATATCGATCAGCAAATTTCCCTGCACCATCTCTACTAATTCATCTTCAGCAAAGCTAACTGATAATCTATCCATGAGCTTGCAAACACTTTCATAGAATGTATCGAAGGACTCTCCCTGTTTTTGCTTACGTGAGCGAATTTGTTCACGTAATTCTGTCGGTGATCTACTCTCCCCATATTGTTCACGAAAAGCAGCACAAAATTCTCTCCAGTTAAATATTTGAACCCTTTTATGGTATCTCCAGAACCAACTGCTGGCTTTACCGATTAAGAGTTGGTGAATATTCCTACTGATAATTTCAAAATCACCATCGAAATGTTCAATCGTTAAGATTTTTACTCTGTAAAGGAATTCTTCTACCGATAAGCCTTCGACTGTTCCATCGAATCTAACCCCCCATTTTTGTAGAACATCGGAGATTTTATGTGGCCCAAGTGGATGACTAACATGCGCGGACCGATAACTTCGTGGCGTAATCGGAGTTTCATTTTCGGCTACTTGAGCAGGCTGAGTTGCTAAGCTTCCGGATCCTGACATAGATGACAAAACGCGAGTAACAGTGTCTCGGACAATCGACTCAATCTCTCCTATCGGAACACTAGGTACAGCGGGTGGATTGTTATTTCTTCGTTGCCTCGGAGGACGACCTCTTTTAGCTGGCGCGTTTGTGATATGATTTATGCGCGGCCTTGCTCCTTGATTTGTAGGAGTACTACCTGGTGGAATATGGTTTACTGTATTCGAAATCTGAGATTGCTCTTCTAATATGATAAGAGCTTCGGCTCCTTCTGGTGGATTATTGGCTTCTAATTGAAGTGCTAATGCCCGAGTACATGGACGAGATCCTGTTGCAATAATTCTCTTGGGATTATTGGGTGCTTCGTTCTTAGAATTGGGTGAATGATTACCTACGACTACTTTCCATTCTTTTAATTGTACTGCTACTAGGCAAGTTGGACATTCTTTATGAACCTGTACGCGCGTTTCCAAACAACTCTTATGGAAAACGTGATTACATGGAGTAACAGCACAAGGTTGTGTATTTAACATACTTTCACTGCAAATAATGCAGACATTCGGTGCAGAATCCATCTGTTGCTGAGTCTTGTTCGACTCAAAGCTATGTTCTAGTGGCATAATTATTATAAAATTTTCTGATGACTTTTTCTGGGAGACATAACTAAAGATAAATATTTTCTAGCTTTCCTACTATTATTATTGCTTTTAAATTATATATATCTGGGCTATTGTAACTACAAATGTTTTTATTTTGTTTTAAATGAACATTAGTTATCTAATTAAACAGCTCGGACTTCCACGGATAACAAAACACGCTTGCATTTTTATTATATTCCAGTAGAATACCTATGCCGAAAATTATCTAATATTGTTCATTAACAAAATCATTGCTCAAGAAATTTTCATATTTCAATCGAGACGTTAATATGCTGAGAAAAATAAATGTACCAGTAATCTTGGTCGAAAGTTTTTGAATGTTCAAAAGCTCGAATTCCAAAGACGTATAAAAATAAAACTCAACTTTAAATTAACTTCTGTAATTAATATTTTGAAAAATTCAATCGAAGATAAAGAGCTAAATAATTAATGTCCGTTGTTAAAAACCTGTATATCCCTAAAGAGTTTAGAACAAGAAAATTTTAAATCCAGATTCATAAACTAATAGGTAATACGTCGTTGATATTTGGTTTCCATCAAGTCCTTTATTCAAAAAGAATAAATTCAAGAATTAAATTTACTACGGTCGATTCCAATCAGCATTTGCTAATAATGGTTCGATATCCAGTAGACAACCTAAGTCTTTTCATCTTGACTTACAACTTTCCTTAATCAGGGGTCAGTACTATAATTATGTAAATAAATACTTAATAAGCACCTGCCCCACGTTGGGCGCCAAAAACTTGTAGCGTAGGGAACGCCTGTGAAATCAGAGACAATTACAGGGTATTATTCTTTAAGTCGGATTCCCGATTGTCAGACATATTTCCGGCTTGTCGATCTTTAACCACGCAGCGGAGCGGGACCCATTGATTCCTAGCTCTAGCGGGAGATGTGGGGGGGTTTTTGCTGCGGGTTAGGATTGCTACACCAAGGTTTTATTATAGAGTCCCTCCTGAAACTATACATGCGATGAGACGATCCTCATTCGAAAAAAACACCAGGCAACCATATCACCAATGTGGATAAATATACGGTGGAAATAAAAATTAAAAAAAAATATATATAAGGGGAAGAAAAGATGCAAGTAATTGTAGATAAGCTCGAGGGGTGGTCTTAGGTGTTAATTGCCACGCCCACTATCATTACCCTCCCAACCATAGCCTTCTAAAAAAATGTCTGCAGAAGACCCCAAATGTAATTAAAGATTTATCATTTAATTATGCTCCCATGCCATCAGAAATAAAGAGACTTTAAACTTCCATATTTATAATCAAAATTTTAATAATAATAATAATCCGTAATCATAATCCATTTCATTTCTAACTTCATCATTTCTTTATTTTATTATTTATTTATTATCAAACTATTTATTCTCAACTAAGTCATTTTTATTGGCTAAAAAAAAACTCATTTTTTTGTTTAATTTTTTTTTCAACTGTAGCATACTTAATTTATTTAAGAGGACATTAAATAAACAATATTAGAGATTTTTTTCCCAAATGCAAGGCTATATTCGTCAAACACTTTTATAGGATATATCTGCTAACTTTTCCTAAATGTATTTAAGTACAAGGCAGAATAATTGCCTAGTAGGAGTTAACACGAGTGTTTAGTACTCAAAGGTAGTTTTACAAAATTCCTTCATGATTATAAAAAAAATGTATAATACAATGGCATAGTTGTACTTAATTTCTAAAGTTGTAGGGCTAAGTTTGAATTTTTCATCCATTTATTTATTTTAATTTTTTTTTAAAAATTTTTTTTTAGTGTGTGCATATTTCTGTAAGGCATGTTGCTTTATGTGCATGGGGTTTTTAAGCGCTTTTAAAATTTTATGTATCTATTTATTTAAAAAAAATCCCTTTTTCCTTTTAATACATAAAGGCGTATTTCTATTTATTTATATATTTCTTCTTCTCGTTTAATTAGAGTTGTAGTAGAATGGTAGTAAGTAATTTTAGTAACCAAGCAAATGACATTGAACTTCAAACGAAAACATCAGTGGCAGAAAACTTTTGTTAGGCACTGTGCAAGCAACCATCTGTTTTTTTCTCTTCTTTTAAAAGCTCATTTTAATTCTATTGCAGGGCGAATGCGCGCGAAGCAGACTACCCGATCAAAGCTTTTATGTTTTGGTTTTAATTATTTTGTTTGCTTTCAGAATCTTTGCCTTATTTTAATTTATTTAATTTTTTTTTTTTTGTTTGATTTTATATTTTATATATATAATAAATCATTTTGTTTTTATTTTTCACATAAAATTTTGCATATTGAAATAATAAATAAAGCTAATTGTTTCCAGCTTTTATGGCAAGAGATATTGTACAAACAATGCAGGAGCTTCTCATTTATATAGAGATTAGAGCCATATATAAATAAGTAGCTTTACTTGGCCATAAAAGCTGTTGCAACAACCAAAAGAAAAAAAGAGATAGGAATTACGTTTGACTTACGTACGACACAGCTGCGGTGAAAGGCCTTCCAACGCTGGTATTTTGCCACAATCCTTTAACCACACTTTCTTGTTATTGGTTTGGTTTTCTTTGCTGCAACTTTAATTATTATTTATTTATGCATAATTTTTTTTGATAAAATATTTGATTAAGATTCTTGATAACTTTTATTTTTTTTTTAGATTTTTAGATTTGTTTAGCTATTATTTTCATTTTAAGCGACATGGTCGCCACAAGAGCTTTGCTTGGCCTTGGGCCAAAAGAATTAACTAAATTATTTTATAACTACTTTTATTTTATTTGTTTTTGAACCACGACACTATGTTGGCTTTTGTATACTCTGTTTGCCTAGGTTTTACTTATTTGCACCATTTTACACTTTATGCACACACTTTATTTTCTTTTTGACTTTATATGCACTATTCTGTTTTATATGTTTAGGTTTATTTTATGTGTGGTTTTGATGATTAGGAGCCTGGGGTGCTGAAAATATGCAGCTATCGAGGCGGTAGGGTTAAGGCGATGATTCTTTTAGCGGACTCCCAAAAATCCCGGGGATGAAAGAATATTTCTCCAGGTTTAAAAACTGGCAATCAAGCGATGGATCCACCTCCAGCGTACGCTCTAACTAGAAGCGATCTGGCGATGGATCTTGGTGAACGAACAGTGAAGCCCTGGGTCCAAAAGTAAAAATTAGTTTTTTTTCTTCTTTTTGCACAAATATATATGCGAACACATACCTTTTGCTCGGGCGATTGAGGAAATAAGAGCAAAGATACCTTTGCAGCGCTCAATTCTCGGATGCCTCCGGATTTAATTGAGCTGCTGCTCCCGTGGTTGCCGACAATCGCAGAGATTGGCAGAAGTTTGGGATCAATCCTCGTTGAGCAACCCAATGTCAGGTTGGCCGTGGGCTTGTGGAGTCCAAATATTATACAAATAATATTTTGCGCCTCACCTTGGTGAGCTTCTTTTAATATTGTAAATCAGCAAAGAGAAATTTTGCTGGGAGCAAGGGCTTTTTATAGGGCTATGATCCAAAGCTTTCTGCAAGTGGAGACTGCGAAGTTGGGTGCGATTAAGCAAAGCTTTCTTAAGAGCTAAGCTAAGCTCGCTTAATTCAAGCTTTCTTGAAAGCTTTGCTAAGCTAGCTTAATTCAAGCTTTCTGCAGCTACACTACTAAGAACTTTTGTGTGTGCTGTAAGCTTTTAATTGTACGTTACATCGCAGGCGACAAATTAGTCGTGAACGATAGACGCTGTAACGTAATTTTAAATTTAAAAAAAAAATGTTTATTTCAGCTTACCAACCATTA